>JAULBX010002224.1:22461-411728 GCA_032358255.1 Heterotrichella gracilis
TGGCACACCTCCAGCTGCCGTGCAAGCTCTTCCTTTGCAGCCACAGTGGATGACAGCTCCGTAACCAGCTGCTCCATTTCATTGGCTTTCAAAGCCAGCTGCTGCTGCCCGCCAGCCAAGGACTTCTCCAACGCATCCAGGGTCTGCAGGTAGCCACTGCACTGCAGTTCAGCGGCAGCAGATCGTGCTGTGGCATCGACCAGGTGCTGCTGCAACACTGCAAGCTGCTGCACCAGGCTGGCGTGGTGCTGAGCTGCCTCCTCCCCTGAGGTTTGCTGCAAGCCCAGCGCTTCCTCCAAAGCGGCAACACTCCCTGACAGCAGCGCACACTGCTCCTCGCTCGCCTTCAGCTGTTGTTGCACCTGGGCTGCATGCGCTGTAGCCTCACCATGCCGGGAGGCCAGCTCGCTGATCTCGCTGTCCTTGGCATGCAGGGACTGCTGCAGCTGTTGTAAGCGTAGCTCCAGCTCAGCTGCATTGGCAGTGCTTGCCTCCAGCTCAGCCTGCAGGTGCTGTGCACTGGCCTTGTGGGTTGAGGCGGCATGTTGTGCTTCCTCCAGCTGGCCACCTGCAAAAGCACAGCAAATGAACACAAAAATAAATTATTGCCCTAATACATATTGCAAACCTTATCCTTGCAACTTTAATTACCGTACTTAAAATGCCAAGAAATATAGAGTAACATACGGATTTTTGGTTTGCTTATTGCCTTGGTATTTATCTCACCTATGGCAGCCAGCTGGGCAGCATGATCCTCCGCAAGCTTCTCCTGCAAGCGCAATTGCTCAGCCAGCATGTCTGTCTGCAACAATTTGCTCCGGCACACCTCCAGCTGCTGTGCAAGGTCCTCCTTTGCAGCCACAGTGGATGACAATTCCTTCTCCAACCAGTCCATTTTCTGCTCCTGTTGCAGCGGAATAGGTATTGGTAAGTGCTGGAATGGGAATTGGATGCATTAAAGCAAATCAAATTGGATGGAATTGGATTGCAGCGGAATAGGTATTGTGCTGAGACAAGTTAAGTGCTGAGACAATTTAAATACATATTTAATCAACCACTGTTGCAAGGGTGAAATGCATCAAGGGCATCAGTCTTTACCCGTTCCAAGGATCCAGCTGCCAGCTTGTGAAGTTCAGACTCCAGCAGCGCCACCGCGGATTGCGAGTTTCGTGAAGCAAGATCAGCCTCGATGACCTGCACAGGCACAGGCAATCAGCCGCCAGGATCTTGCATGCCAGCAAACCACTGGAAAATGGATGCACCAATGCACACCTTTGCCTGGAGCTGCAGTGTGTTGGCATCCAGACTATCGCACTTGGTGACCAGCACCTCAATCTGTTCATCCCGTTCAGCAATTTCAGCAACCAGCTGCGTTGCATGGTGCTCCTTCTGCTCCAGCAGATGGGTGACCTGCATTAACACATGTTGGCAATCAGCCCTGGTGATATCTATGTTACATATGCAGAAGGATTATAATGCAAATACATTTTTTCCATAGCATAAGCAATGTCACGACAGGGCTGCATGGCGCAAGCTTGTGCAAGGCTGATTGCTGATCTGACTAATTGCCGGAATTGCAAGTAATAATACTAATAACAGTAAGCGTCCCAGCTGTCAGCATAGCATGCAGTTATAAGTACGTACCTTTTGTTCCCATTGCTCCAGCTGGGATGCCGTTGCAGCCTCGTCTTCATGCATGGTGCGCAGCGCCAGCTCGTGGGATTCAAGCAGCTGGGATTGCTCATCGAAGCTGGCTTGCAGCTCAGCCTTCTGCTGCTCCAGCTTGGCCCGGATGTCCTCAGCATGCTGGTTCTTGGCAGTGGCGCCTTGCAGCTGGGCCTGCGCCTCCTTGAAGCTCTCCTCCACTGTGGCAAGCTGGTTCATGAGCTCAGCAATCCTGTCATCCCGCTCCTGCAGCAGCTCTCCCATGCGCTTGTCCTCGCCATGTGTGGTTGCCTGCTCTGCTGCTGCTGCCTGGCTGGCTTGCTGTGCGGCTGCCAACCCCTGCTGCAGGGCAGCGATTTCAGATGTGAAGTTCTCCTCCTCCTGGTTGAACACCGCTTGCAGCTCCCGCATGTAGCGTTGCTCTGCCGTGACCATGTCCTTCTGCCTCTGCAGCTGGACTTCGAGGTTGGACTTATCAGCTCCAGCTGCCGTGAGTTGGCTGGTGAGAGCAGACACCTCTTGCTGAGCAGCTTGCATCTGTGCACACAAGGCAGCCTGTTCAGAAGTGCCTGCAGTAACCTGCTCTGTCAGCTGCAGGGCGTGGGTAACCGCTGCCTGTTTCTCAGCTTCAACGGATTGGAGCTGGAGCTTCAAGGCCTCCACCGCTTGCTGCAAAGCTACCTGCTGCTCTGCTGTTGCCTCCCCCGCACCAGAAAGCTTGGCGACATCTGCCTGCAGAGCTGCAACCTCGCGCGCGTGTTCCTGCTTCAGTTTGTCAAGTTGGGCCACGCTGTGATCGGACAGTGCCTGCGCTTGCGCCAGCCGCCCCTTCAAGTCCTGCAGTGAACGTTTTGGATATCAGCACAGGTTTCTGGCTTCAAAGTGGGGTTGCGAGACACTTAAAAACACAGTTGAAAACTGTGTGATACCTTGTTCTCCCCTTGAATGGCATCCATCTGCTCCATGATTGAAGCCACACGGTTGCCACCTTCCCGGGCAGAAGCCTCAATGCCCGCCTTCTCTTTCTTCAGCTTCTCATACAATGACTGAAGGGAGTCCAATCGCTCCCTGGCCTGTCCACATTCCTGTGCCATAATTGGTGCAATTAGACGCTGCAGCTATCCTGGCTTGAGCAAGTCACGCCAAGCGGCATGTTGTTGCTGCAGCTGCTTGTACGCAACTCACCTTCACTGCCTTTGCCAGGTCCTGTTCTAGCTGTTCATTCTTGGTTTGCTTGTGGTATATCTCCTGTGGTTCGGGGCACATTGCGTTACGGCGGGTTTATAGGTCTCCGGTTGTGCAGCTAATTTAAAAACAATTAGGAATGAGTTGTACAGCCAGCCTCCACCACACACCTTTGAAAGCCGCTGTTGCTCTTCCTGAGCAACCTTGAGCTCCTGTCTGGCTTTGTGCAAACTGCTTTCCAGGTTGTCCAATTGGCACGCCTTCTGCTGTAGCTCTTTGGTCAACTGGTGCAGAGGGATGGTGTTATCAGTGCTTTGAGTTGCTCAATAATGGAAAAGGTTGTTTCTACAGCCGCTGCACCTACCCGTGACGCAGCTTGTGCGTCCATGTTGCCCACAGATAGGGCTCAAACTGTCAGTCAACTGTCATTCCATAGAGTGTGCTTCTGACCAGATGGGTGTCCTGATAGCAACAAGATACATGTAAAGAGGTTGCGAGAACAAACCGTCGCGTTGCAGCTCAAGTGTGAGCAAGTAATACTGCTGCCTTGCACTGTTGTTACAGGCTACTGAACAAGGGGACCCAACTGGACCAGTTGCACCGCCGAGGACATGGCTCAAACCGCACAGGATACGGTCCTATACTCAAGATCAGTGTACCAACTTACAGATTAACACAGAAGATATGTATTGCAGGCGATAGTGCTGACACCCACTCAGCTCAAAAGTGTCATTTTGCTGTCATACTAGCTGCCCACACTGTATGAATGCATGCCTTAGAAACCGTTCACAGCAGACCGTGCCTCTTGCGAGCATCAGCTATAACAAGAACACGTACCGAGTTACTGATAAACGCGACACGCTACCTCCTTACGCCTCACATACCCGAGTTGTCGCGTTGGCCCCTTTAAGAAAGTCAAAGATGGTCAAACTAGCTGGACGGTGAAAGCCGTTCCAGACGAACGCACACAGTAGATTTGGTACACAACAGTGACGGCTGTTCATATGTGTTGACCTGCAGGGTGTCGCCGTATACAAGTAGCAATCACCGCGATTTGAACCAGACCAAGCGAGGGGAAACCCTCCCTCCCTTGGCCCTCTGCTTTTTTGGCGCCAATTTGTGCAATGGTGAAGCTGGGTGAAAGCTGGGTGGGACGACCTGTCCTTTGCATGTTTATAAGTCGTGGTGGTTTTCCGCTAACCTATACCTGTAGGGCTATACCACACATTTTGAGCAAAGGATACCGTGCTCAGTTTAGCCTTTTTTGAACCTGCTGACCAGCTGCTGATCTCTGGAGTAAAGCTTTGAGAACACGAGTGCATGTTTTAACGCTGTTGTGCGTCAAAAAGCTGGTATTGGAACTGAGAGCAAGGCACTGTTTGTACCGTTTCCGTCCCACGTTGTTTGGGTAACCTGTTTTGGGGTTGGCAGGCCAACATGAGGCGACTGTTTGAAACAGCTTTCAACAACAAAAAGGAAGTGGGCGGGTTGGTTGGCAAAGTGCTGTCTGTTGGCCCATACTCTGTCAAAGTAGAAGCTCACATTGCGGAAGGAGGGTTTGCCACCATCTTCCAAGTGCGGGACGCCAGCACCCGCTCCGTGTATGCACTGAAGCATATCAAGATCTATGGCGATCCCGATGCACTACACGATGCCAGGAAAGAGATAGCGGTGTTGAAAGCTCTCAGGGGACACCCAAACATACTGACACTACGGGCAGTGTCCATGCTGGGGCCCAAGGGGGCTGAGGATGAAGCCTACCTGCTCCTGGACTACTGCCAGGACAACCTGGTGGACTACATGCGTGGCCGCGACAACAGGCTTGATGAGGACGTTGCCCTGGGCATCTTCCAGTCTGTGTGTGCTGGGGTGCAAGCGGTGCACCACCTGGAGCCACCACACTCACATAGGTGTGTGCATGGCGCTGCAGTTTCTTCATGCCTGTTAGTAACAAACAGTGGCACACAACCCACCATCGCTGTGTGTTGCAGAGACCTCAAAGCTGAGAACGTGCTCCTGCACACCAGTGGCAACTGGGTGCTGTGTGACTTTGGGAGCACCACCAGCCGCGCCCAAGTGTACCAGACAGCAGATGCCATCGCCATTGAGGAGGAGAACATCAGAAAGCACACAACGCCTGCATACCGAGCGCCCGAGGTGAGTCAAGCGGGTGGTCAACTTTGCAGCACGTGTGAAGTATGATAGACTTGCAACCTGACTCAACCTGGTGCTGTGCAGATGTGGGACCTGTACACCAGAGAGAAGATCGATACAAAGGTGGACATATGGGTACGTGTTAGTGAGAACGCTTCTTTATGTTAACTTGTACCTCCCTGGTTGAGCATCCCTAAGTGTAGCATGTGTTTCTGACTGCAGGCACTGGGCTGTTTGCTCTACCTGCTTCTTTTTGGGAGCCTCCCCTTTCAGGCGGACGCCAAGCTGCAGATACTGAACGGCAAGTATGACCTGCCAGGCGAGCGATCCCCAGGGCTTGTGCAGCTGCTGCAGAAGCTGCTGCAGGTGCAGGCTGCAGACAGGCCCAATATTGACCAGGTTCTGGAGGAGTTGTCCCAGATGGGCTTTGGCACCCCTCCCCTGGCGACTGCTGCTGTCACTGCACCCCCAGCCAGCACCATCCCCCCGAGCGCGGAGGTGGGGCAGACCCCTCAGTCAGCACCCAGCAGTGTTGTGCGTGACGGCGCCGTGAAGATAGCGGAGGCTTCGCCATTCAACGCGCTGTTTGGCGGTGACAGCGCCCCAGCCTCAGCCGCTGCTACCCCCTCTGTGACCCCTCCAGGGGCAGCCAGCGCAGGACCTCTGGGAGCAGGGATGATGGCGGGTGCCGAGGAGACGCGCAGGCCAGCACCATCCATGACCACAGCAGGTACTGCGTCACTCTGCATGACTGCAGCAGCGTTGTTCACCGCCACATGCACGCGCATGTTGCATGCTTGTTGAAGCAGATCGTGGTGGCAAGTGTCAGACCATGCATCTAGACAGGCTGCAACCTCAGCCCCAGACAGTGACTAACAAGCATTGCTCTTGCAGCGCCCGTGCGCCCAGCACCCCCCACCCCCAACCGAGGCACTGCTGGGCGATCACGCCTGGCGGCCCCTGTGGTACCTCCCGCTCCGCACCCCGCTGAGCGAACCACATGGGACGCCCCCATTGAAGCGCCTCAATCCGAGGCGGCCCTGTTGAAAAAGTACATAGCAGAGATGGAGCGCGCGCGCCGGCGGGCAGCGGAGTTGGAGGCACAGAACCAGGAGCTGGTGGGTGTGGTTCAGGCGCAGCAAGCGCAGATCAAGCAGCTGCAGCTGCACAACTACAACCAGGCATCGCAGCTGAAGAAGGCGGGGGTGCATCCGGATGCTGCGCCGCACACTGCGGGCAATCACGCGGAGAGCGCCAGCTGGGTGGCGTTTGGCGACAACGCATTTGGTGCGCGCATCCCCAGCACCCAAGTACTGCGGCATGTGCATTGTGGATCTTGAATCCAGCATGGAACTTTGATGCATGCCGTGTATCCATCGTTTGCATTGACTGGTGTGCTTCTTGCTGCATGTATCATTGCATTTGGACCAAAGTCCAGCAAATTGTACCCGCATGATTTCATCCAGCCTGCTGTGCGCCACAGGTGCTCCATCAGCCAGCCCCTCCGGCTCACCCAGGGGCACGCCAACAGCCGCGGCAGCTTCAACCCGGATGGATGCATTTGGCAGCACACCCATGCAGCCGGCTGACCCATTCGTCCCCCAGCCGCCGCTCATCCACCATCCCAACAGCAGCAACAGCCTGGATGCGTTCAAGGAGGACGGCAGCTACGACGGCAGCCGACACACAGCAGACAGCGTGCTGTCGTTCACTCCCCCTGAGTCGCCACCCAAGCTGCTGTCTGGTATCTTCCATAGAAGGGTGGCGAGTGAGCCGCCCCCCATCGAGTCGTGGCGACTTACGGATTGGGTGTTGCAGTGAGGTGGCATGGGTTCAGGGGGCCAGGTGTATCAGTCCATTGTGGCTGTGGGTCCAGTTTTGGCCACAGTTTAAGTTCCAGTCTTGGTTGCTAGACAAGTTTTACCAGTGCATTCCATCCCGTGCCATTTTCATCTTGGGGGCGCATGCTATGTAGATTAGGAGGGGCATTCAGAGGTCCAGCGGTGTGTGTAGCGAAACGTGGCAATCATTTAGATAGCATTCGGATACTGCAGCCCTGATTGATCAAATCGCAGTCATTGCTGGTCGTTACTAGTTTCAATTTGGAAGTGGTGATTGAAGTCGTGCACACTGTCAGGCTGTGCACTCTTTGCAATGATAGGTACCTCAAGTTTTCCCATCATCATGATGGTGCAAGAAAACGCAATGGACGAGTAGGCCTCAATGGCTGTCAATGTACCAGGAGATGCAGGCGTTTTATCAAATGATTTTTACCTTCCTTTCTTTGGGGAGGCATTGGGCCTTAAAAGAGGGCAGCCCAGTCGCTGTCAAGAAGAATTCTTACTTCTTTTTCAACGTGTAGATCATCTGTTGTCATTGCTTTTCCGTGCCATGGCATATTACCCAGACTGGTGTCACTGGAAGTTGCAATTTAGCTCTCGAGTCTAACTTAGTCACATCCCCAGCCGTGGCAGCCCACTGGGCGCATCGGCATGCACTGCATCTAGTACAATGTCATTCAGCTCCAAGCTGCCAGTGCAACAGATGGTAACCAGGCTGGATTGCAGCAAACTCGATTCAATCCACTGCAACCTGTCAACCGAAGGCCACAGTGGCCACCAGTGGTGCGATACTGGGTGGTGCCTTGCGCACTGCGCTAGGTTTGTTGCCGCGGTGGGCCACCCATGCTGTGTGAAAATCCCAAGTTGGACACCCTTCACATCATCATGCAATATTAACAAACAGGTCAACTGTGAACTCCTCGATAACATCCATACGCCACCATGGTGCACTGCCAGCCATTTCCCAACGTGACTGACTGAGGCTTGCGCCCCCAAAAACTTGTTAGGTGTCCAAGGCATTGAATGTCCAAGGCAAATGCGTATTCTGCAACAACTGGAAGCGCAACTTTCCTTTAAAGTGTGGTACCCGCAAAAATGATCAAACATGTAAATTTGCAGTGCATAAGGATGGCGCTACACACTAACAACATGGCGAAACACCTCCTGCACTATGGAACGGGGGAAGCAACGGCACTATAGAGCAACAGACAGTCTCCTAGGGTTAGTTCATATTTTTTCGTGCACTAATAGAAAATTGTGCATACTAATACGTGCTGATTGGGGGAAAATGCTTCTTTGGACAATAACGCTTCCAACCTGCTTCCATGCTAGCAAATCTTTCGTTGTGCACTTCGTTAGATGTGAACAAGTTGAGGGTCAACATGCTGTCAGCCAATATGTCTCCAGCCTGGCCAGACCCCCGAGCATGCCTCCAGCTCAGGCCAAGTCCACCCCTCCTCTGAACCCGCGCCCATTGCAAGCTGGGCAAGGACACTGCCCCACCCCATGGCAACGCGTGCACCTGCGCCGGTGGCCAGCAGGTGAGTAACACCCTCTGTGCACCTAACTCGCAACTTCAGCAACACGTGAAATACTAGGGTGGCGGCGCAGTACCTGTTTGTGACCAGCTGGTTCATGCGCACCCTCCCTGGGTCAATGATCCCTGAGCCCTGCACGGTGGGTGGAGGGACACTGTCTTGAAACTGTCGGCAGATGGGGTTAAATTCCAACTCCAAATCACTGAGCCCTGCACGAATTCTTGGACGGCCATCGCCCTATAAGCCTATCTTCCATGATTTGGGTCACGGGGCTTCATTAATTATAACATCCCTGTCCACAGCATGAAGTTACACACCCTTGCTTACCTTGCACTTCGGACAACTGCACAGGCCAGTCCCTTTGCACATGATGCAGTGAGTAGTCCCTCGCTGCCTCCTGCTGGAAGCCTGCAAAAACAAGCCCAAGTTAATGCACGGCAGCAGAGAGGTGGCGTCAAGAAAAAGGATGGCAGCCCATGACGTGACAAGGACGTGCATAGAAGGGCAGACTGGTGCGAAGAGGAGAGAGATGGTGGGGCAGAGTTGGTGTGATGGGGCAATGGGTAGCAGAGCGAAGGTATTGTGAGAGAGAAGATAATGCCAAGGCAATGGCCATGGGTGGCATGGCAGCCATGGGCGTTACGCCGTACCCCGAGCAGGAGTGAGCTCACAGCAGACCCAACGCTGCTTGCGGCAGCACCAATGCTGTCTCTTGACCATTGGAGGAAAGACTGCTCTTCGTCCTGCACAGCAAGTGATCCCCTTGTCAATATGCCTGCTTGCTAGTGCCAGCCTAAAGACCAGGTACAGCCATAACAGAACAGAACACACCTCGTCTTCGTTCAGCGTCGAAGGTTTCTCAAGGTATGGCAGCACACTGGGTTTCTTGGAAGATGACTGTGTACCGGAGGAAGGCACTTTGGGCCCTCCAGTGTCTTGGGACTTTGCTGCTACCACCACAAGCCCCCGACGCCTCGTGCGTGAGGTGGGCAAGGTGCCATACTTGTACGAGAGTGGAGTACTGAGAGAAATACTGCAACCTCCTGTCATTGTGTCACTGTGGCTCTAGGCAACTGAGCTCGTCAGTCCCCAGCACGGAATGGGGTGTTCTGATTGCCCACCAAAGACGGAGACCTTGTTTGCTACACAAGCAACTTGAAGGCAATAGTGGCAAAGCGGCGTAAGGAGGGAAGAAAATCTTCCGTCAGTGCCAAACTTCCAATGATGCTGCGACAGCACACTTGCGAACTACAGAACAGAGATCAAAACTTGAAAGCCTCCTACATGACCGTGTGTGTGTGTGACGCGGTTTTCAAACAGCTGATCGTTCATCAGAGGACGGAAACAGCACAGAAAACCAATACGAAGTGAGCTTGTATCGTGCAGCTGTTGTAGGCGCACATATGAAAGCATTTTCGCATACTATCAAGCCAGTCACAGGCTTGCTCAGCATACCCACATCATCACGAATTCCGACATGGCCAAAAGGTGAAACCCTAAAACCCTCCGACACCGGGAGTCAAACCCTAAACCCTACACCAGGGTCATCATGACCACTAGCTCAGCCCCAGGCCTCAGCACTCAGCCCCAGCCCGGGTATATATGATACTCTGAAGGTTATAAAAGTACAATACCCAACAGATAACCTTGAAGGGTGCCATTTTAGGGTAACAATCAAGCGCCCATGCTGAGAAAGAAAAGAAAGTGAACGCTGCGCAAGGTTTACACTAGTGCACAAGTCTGCTGCTTTTCTCACGCCTTGCAAATTCCTACCAGCCGTACTGCATGAGGTGGATACCTGGTACACCTGGTACTTCAGATGTATCAGAAGTATACTGACAGTGTCTGCTTCCTTACACAGCATGGCACTGCAGCCTGGTATGTCAATGCGCACTGACATTTATGTGGCGTCCAGCTGGTGAGGTCACATTTTGCACAGCAGATCACCCATATCCATCTATCCAACGGGATAAATGGATACACCTCAATCCCTACTCTTGATACATTTGACCACAAAACCCACATGAACACAGGGTAAGCAAAAATCACCCATACTGATGCACACCGTCCTTGCACAACCTTAACCCCCAATGCCTTTCTGCAGGGGGCAATGATTTCCAAAAAAAACATTTAAAAATTGTGGGAAATCGCTTTCTGGTCGGCCCCATTACAAACACTCATAATCCCGGTGCAAGCCTTAGAACCTAACTAATAACCCTGAAACCACAAATGCCCAGCTACTTGATATGCTGCATGTACATGCTACACTGATGAGGTACTGAAATCATTGAAAGGTTGATGCTAAGCTGCTGCTCAGGAGCACACTAACTAAAACTTTTTTGCAAACGATTCTGGTTAATTGTTTCATATTAAATTTCCGTTCAGTCCATTCTAAGCTGAGATTGTTCGTTTTGAAGCCAGCATAGTCTGATAAAACATGTGCCCTCCATAACACAGCGGAGCCTGGCCCAACCACCACTATGTCCCCAAAACTGCAGGTCCACCATACCCCACCTACTTAGCAATCCCGGCCGCTCGCATTCTCTCCCTCAGTGAAAGCTTTGGTGCCTGGCCACCGGTTGGGACGCTATTACCCCCACCTGCTGCGTTGGCCGCTGAACCCTGATCACCACCATCACCACCCAACCCCGTCGCAGCGGGCTGCCCCGACATGAATGCACCACCCCCAACTCCAGCCCCCATTGCCTGTGCCATTGCAGTGGGTGGTGCGCTGTCCTGAGTCATTGACTGGCCATGCAGCGCATGCACTCCTGTCACCGGCTCCTGCAGCGCATGGTTCAACTGAAATGCCGCTGATGGTGCTGGTGCTGGTGCTGGTGCTGCGAAAGATGGCGGCAGTGGCGCGGGTGCCATGCGCGATGTGGAGATGTCCTCTCCCGCAACCGTCATCTCCAGGAGGTCCAGCATGGGGTCCCTCCAGGCTCGGGGTGCAGCTGCGCTTGACAGATTGACAGGCGCAGGCCATGCCAGGGGTTGCGGCGCCTGTGACTGCGTCACAGATGCTGCTGATAACGCCATGGTGGGAGGCGCCATGGTGGAGGGTGTGGGCCATGGCTGGGTGGCGGGCGGGGGGCCGGACAGAGGGGCAGAGTACACCCCGGGTGCAGCCGGCATGGGCTCATCCCCTATCAGGCTGCCAAGCAGACCCGCCATGAACGAATTGCCTGCCGAAGGCGCCTTGGGCAATGGCTGCAATCGTGGTGGCGGCTGCGGCTTCGGCGGCAGCACAGCACCGATCTTGGTGGGCTTGCTGACAGGCTCGTCCTTGACCGCGCCATGCACAGGCTGTGCCGGGCGTGTGGGTGGGGCAGCGGGGAGGTGGGGGCCACCCTCCGCTTCATCTTCTGCTTCATCATCAGCCTCGTCAAGCACCACCTTGCGTCGGGAACGACGGGCAGGCTGGCGCCTCGGAGGCGCGGCCTCTTTGGGTTTGATGTCAGGCATGAAGGTGTCATCATCGTCTGCGGAGCTCTCCTGCGTGGTGCCAGCAAGTGGTTGGCAACTTCTACGCATATTTGAGGTATTGAATTGGGGTGTGGTATAACCACCGATATATATCAGGTTACAGGTTAGACAACCACAATGAGGGAGCCAGCTCCAGTGTTATCAGGCAGTAGAAGCATTTTTGCAGGCCAGATTATCAGGACCCCTGGCACCATGTGCGCTACCTCTGCCTTGGCATGCCACGCCATAACACGATCCATGCATGTATCACATGCATGTGATAGCGGCCATGTGTTGATGCACCCGCGTGCCACCAAAGGCAATAAGCAATACAGATGATAAGTCGGCCTTCAAACTTAATAATTCAATTTCATACCCCATCAGAGGGCATGTTTAATGTATCATACTTCATAAGTTATACTCATACTTTCAATAGTCATAACTCATACTTTCAATTTTACATAAACATTTTCACATATTTTTGGCCTTGGTTTGATACCATGCACCTGCATTGCTGACACACCTCTTCCTTGCTACTGATGGATGCCTCCTCCTCCTCCACTGCACGCTTGGCCCCTCGAACTTTGGAGGAACCTCGTCCCGCCCGGCGCCCCCTGCCTCGCCCCCTGCCAGCCGCAGGCGCCGCCCTGCCCCTTGCAGCACCACCCTTGCGTGTCGCCTTGTCTGCAGCTGCAGTGGCTGTGTCAGGTAAGATGGTCCTCCCTGCCAAGCCCAGAGACGCCCATGGCCAGGAGTCAACCCTGCGGGGGTTGGTTGCGGGCAATGTCAGCACTGCTTTATTCAAACTATTCCTGGCGGTGTCAGCACACTTCACGAATTAATGGGCACCACTTTTCTGCGAGAACTTGGACCACGCTACATCTACCTGATTACTACACATGGTACTGATGTTCAAGCAATATGACCAATATTCCACTCCGCTACAGTTAAGACTTACTCCAGGGGTCTTGGGACAGTCTGGCCATCCCCTCCTTCCTCTCGCATGCTGACAGGGTACAGCTCCTCCCTGGGCCTGACAGGGACCACTGAGCCGCTGCTGGTGCCCTCGAGAGGCGACACACACTCCTCAAGCCACCTGCAAGCGGGCGCAGAACCAAATTTGACAGAATAAACAATCATTTAACAGGAAAAACATGATATATAATGCTCCGCTGCTTGTTCCCAGATGGGCACATTGGTCAAGGAAAGGCACACGGGCAGCAGGCACCCTTCCCAGGCGCCTGAGTGGCGTGGGGCGGTATTAGCAGGCAAGAAAATGCACGGCACAACTGCAGGGCACGCGGGTCATGTCGTCGTGGTAGTGGCCATGCGATGGTTGAGAATGAGATGTAAAAATGCTCACCTTGGGGCCACAATGTGCAACGCCCCTCCACGCAGCCCCTCCCGCATCGCGCCCAGCGCACCCAGCCCACCCGCCGCCTCCTTCACCGCCGCTAGCAGCTCCAGTGGGCTGATCTCACGCCCCTTAGGCTCCACTATGGGGACCACATGGGTGACTTGGGTGTCCAGCTGGTGCGCCACCTTGCCACCATGCAGCCTATTCTGTACAGGGTTGTGGAAGGGGTCAAGGGGAAGAATGGGGGTGAACCAAATGACAACGTTGCAATGGCAAGATGTGCGCTGTGTCCACAAGAAAGGCGTTCACCTCTCTACCCTTCATACCCAGGTTCTGCATCCATGGCATGCATCCACTGAATGCAACCCGATTTTCCACTTTGCAATACGTCATTTCTTCAAATTCGGGGAAAACTCAGCTTTCTACACTTGCTTGTGGTTTCCTTTGAATTCCATGTAGCCATGCGCCGCTCACCTGGAGCGCCATGCGCCTCAGTGTGCACTTCCGCGCAGCCTTGGCTGTATCTTCAAGTGCCTGGCGGGCGGCCAGGGTGGATGAGAAGAGATAGGGGTTGGGGTTGGGGGTGGAAGGGGCCTCAACCTGCAAGAAGGGTGGTGGCCAGCAAGTGAGACTAGGTAACAGGCTGCCGCGCATACCCACAAAACAACATCCCCTTACAATCCCTGGTGGGTCGACAGGCAAGCAATCAACTCCCTCGTGCATAATCCCCGGACAGGCACCCCAACTCTGGCCCCCCACCTGTGCATCTGACTCAGGCTGCTTGCATGACTCCAGATCCAGCAGCAGCACAGTGCAACCCCGCATGAGCGCCTCCCTGGGGTCCAGCACCTCCTGCTCTGCCATCTCCCGATCCACATAGGCGATGACATCATCCACCGTGGGCCTGGGAGGGGCATGGGGTGGTAAACCTTGTCAGGTGCTGTGAAAACGAAGATTTATCAAACATGGGGAAGTCAGGTTGGGTTAACGGCTGACTTACAAGGCCCAAGGGAGAAATGTATGCATGTTCCTCGTCATGATCTGGGACAAAACTGTTGTTAGAAATGAGCCTGGGTTGTCTCAAATCCCACTGAAATGTGTGCATCCACTTTGCCCCTACATTTCCAATGCTCACAACGCGTTTATGACAAACGTCACTGCAGCTGTTCCCCAGCCACCCACCCAGGCTCCTTACGCCCCCCTCCAGCTGCCTTGCCCATCCCACGCCCCTTGGGTGCATCGCTGTCTGGCGCAAAGGTGGCGGGTGGCGGGGCCTCTGCCCTTGGCGTGCCTGGCGCCAGGCTGTCGAATGTGATGTCCGCCAGGGTGGCGTGCGCCGCGTGGCCACCCAGAAGCACCTCCATGTCACTGGCCTCGACATCGCTGTACAGCCTGTGTGTGGGGGGGTGCACAGAAGTTGATTGGGAATTAAACAAAGAATGGGAGTGAATGGAGTAACAAGCAAACAAAGTTAATGTGTTGAAGCGGAAGTGTTTACATGCACACCAGCGATGCAGACAAATCAGCACTCGGACTAGCACATGCGGCGTCCAGATTGGGTATGTTTGATATGCACAAGGCAGCCAGTTGACACCTCAACCCATTCCACTTTACATCCCCCCATCCACATCTCCCAGTACCTACCCGTCGCCATACTGGTCCACATCCACCAGGGTGGCCCTGGTGTCGCGCGTGAGGTGCAGGTAGTGGCGCGGCCTGAGCGGCACACGCATGCCCAGCCGCTGGCACTCCAACAGCCAGTTCACCTTGATCACGTCTACCCCTTTCCTTCGCATGGCCTCAACTTTGATGTTATTTTCCACAGCCAGTGTGTGGGTCACCTTGGGCGTGTAATTCGCGTAAACCTGCAAGGGGAGGAAGGGTATGGCGGCATGCAAGGGGAGGTTGCTCAGCATGTCTGCAGCAATTTTTATCTCATTTATAATTTAATTGTCAAGTGCAGGTAATTTCATTAGCCCATTAGACTGCCTCTACATGGCCGGGGCTCATGCTGGGGATGTAGTCCATATTTTCAACCCGAGAACCTTTATGTTTTTTCCAAATGACTAGTCTTACCCTCAATTAGTCTCTTCCACTTTCATCACCATCACACATAAACGGTGGTGCATGTATCTCTAGTCACTTCCCCACACAACGCCTGGTCTCAGCTAGAGGCAGGCGCCTGATTCCTACCCCTTCCCCCATCGACCCACATAATTGTACATTTTCCCCCATCCTACGCTCGTTAAGCTTACCTGACCCCCCATCTTCACCACCATGTTCTGCTGCTTTGCTATCTCCTGCTTATTAGCGCCCGGGGCGATGGCGAAGTACAACACACAATCCTTGAGAATTTCACACTCCTTCTCCACCTTGGAGAAATCCATCCTAAAGGTTTCCACCACCGCTGACTTCTTGGCTTTGGCAACCACGTCCCTGGTGCGCTGGCGCTTCTGTCTGTTGTTGTCGCCTGCGCAGCAAAGCAGGGCCTATAACAAAATTTAATTTCACACATGCAGAAAAAACAGTACATTTTTGCTAAGACACCACTTGGGCAGTGCTGGCTTTGCAACCTTAAGACCTTGAAAAATCTTTCTTCAAACACACAGAATATTGTGCATTTGCACAGTGCATGAATCGACCAGTAGGGCAGAAATGGCTGCGTAAAGAGTTACTTGGTTGCGTTCCAACAGCACTGCCAGACAGGTCAAGGATAGCGGATGCCACTTCATGAGTGGAGTAGTCAGGGCTGTCGAGAATTGATGCAATGCACATGGGTTGAGGACAGCTGTTCTGCAGTTGCGAAGGCGTGAACTGGGTTCTCCGCCAACCATTTAGGGAATGCTAATCAGGCTGTATGCACATCAGCACCCAACTCCCATGCTTTTCACACACCTATGAGCTGCCCCTGGTTTGCATTGACCAGGTCCATGAGCTCAGGCACCGTCATGATGTCAGTGGGGCCCTTGTCCCACCGCAGGCGGTCCATGCGCGGGAAGCGCAGGCTGTGGCCCGTGGCGTAGCGCTTGCTCACGATGGTGCGCACGTCGCCCTGGATCTGCAGGTGGAGGGTTCAAAACCTTCAAACCCTTCTGCCAGGTGTGGTTCAACATGGTTGTGTAGATGTAGTGCATTAAAAAGAGGTGGACTTGTGGTGGAAGTCATGTACAAGTCATACCACAACGCCCCCACCCCACCCACCCACCTGCATCACCACAGACTTCATCGGGTCCTTCACCCACATGTCCGGCGGCTCCCTGTCTGTCACGTGGTAGCAGCTGGGCACCTTGCAGCCACGCACGTTGTCCAACATGTTGCCTTCCAGCGTGTTGCGGATGTTCCTGCGGTCTTCCTCGGTCATGCCGCCGCCCACCCTGTGCCAAGGAGAGTGAGTGTTCCATTTCTACTGGCCAAACAAAAAAGAAAAGAAAACAGAAAGCCACATGGTCTATTATGCCTGCAGGTCTGCATAAACCCCCCAGGCCAGCTGAAAAGTGACTGAATTTTACTACCAATTTACCGTATTTGGGCAGGAAGGCTAACCTGTGCACCTATTCCCTATGGCACTTGAATTCATGCCTGCATCCTCAATTGCAAGAGGCGGAATGAGGTGGTTGGCTAGACGATGACAACCCCCTGCGCCTGGTCCAGAGTGCCAGCAGGTCAAAATCATGCTAATGACAGTGACAATGATAAAGGCAATGTTGATGGTTGATGGTGACAGCCTTTGAGCAGGAAAGCTAGCCTCCATGTGCATTTGCAATCGCATCAATCACAGCAATCTCCAAGCGCACCCCTTACTTGCAGAAGGATGAGAAGGTAACTGGCTGGGAGCCCACCGCCCCCTGCGCCTGGTCCATGAGTGCCAGCAGGAAGGTGGAGATGACCCCGCCCCTGGCCCCGCCGCTGCCGTACCATCCCCCGATCACCAGCGCGTCGATTTCGTTGCTGTGCACATAGTCGGGCTTGATCTTAAGCCACGCGTTGCCTCGGTCGTTCACGCGCCAGGGTGTGTCTAAGTTCTTGACCACGATGCCCTCTTGCTGCAGGGAAACGGGGGGCTTCTCGTGGTACCCTTGAAAGATTAACGACAAGCCCATCTCGTGGCTTTGACGCCCCAGCCCCCATGCATGTGCATCTTGATGGCCTCATGCAATGCCGCATCGCTTGTTCTCGATGGCATGCACTGCTCTACATGGCGCACCCAGAAAGAACACATTGGCCGATGCAGCAATCTGGCACCAGGCATCCAGGAGTACAGAAGCCAGACCCTTTGAAAATTCATGAGGCACTCAAGGGATGCACAAATGACAGACGCCACCAGCCCCAGCACTACACGTCCACAGCGCCCTGCCACCTCTGCCCTGCCCTCCCCTTCCATGCACCACACCCACCCGCAGCTTGATTGCCTCCTCAAACATCTCCTCGATGTCTGCCAGCGTGTGGCCCACCTTGGAGCACACCTGGCCCCCAAACATCGGCAGGTCGGGCAGCAACAGAACAATACGTGCGCCCACGCAGCTCTCACCCAGGCGGTAGCCCTCAGGCGGGGGGTCTGCCAGGGCCTGGCGCAGCAGCTGGTGGCGCTCGGTGAGGGTGCGGTTGATGACGCTCTGCGAGACAATTTAGTGGAAAAGGCTCTGAAAATCAACAGCATTTACAACGTTTGAAATTTCAACAATAAAGACAGCATGGACTGCTTAGAATGCTCATTACTAAACGCAATGCCAAACAGCCAAGTCAATGATACACATAATGACAGCATCAGCAGCGCCGCACCTCGTTGTCAACAAACAATATGTCGAAGGCCACAAACACCATCTCCAGCTCTCCCAGCTGCGGGGGGGTCCAGTTGGGATCGCCAGAGAAGATGGTCCCATCCCTCTCACTGCTGAGCACATGGTTGGGCGGCTTGCGCTCCTTAGCGGCCATCATCAGCGCGTTAATGCAGTTGAAAGGCTCAAACTCGCACCTGCGCACGCGTGCATTCCTTGGTGGCCGCCTCTTTCCCCCACCTCAATCCAGCATATCAGTGATGATTGGGGCAATTGAATAGCTCAAATTCGCACATGGCCATGCACGCGCATTCCCAAGGATGGGCGCCACCTCTACACTTCCATGTATGCTCCGGGTGAGCTCTGTCCCTCCATACAACCTTCAGACCATTCTTTGCAAAATGCATATCATTCTGCACCCTGTGATTGTGTAATAGAGCACCCACCCCTCTGCCACTCACTTTGCCTTGTTCCACACCACCATCTCCCCGTCCAGGATGCACCTGTCGTGGCGCAGCTGGCGTCTGAACACGTCGTCCATGATGATGTACCCGCCCCGCTCGCCGTGCTCAATCCCCTGTCGACTGAAGTAGAGCAAGTCCTCCCCATGGTCCCGGTGCACCTGCACACGATAACCTGCGAGCAGGGGACAGGGGCGCGCAGGTTAGGGTCTGCGCTTTACGGGGTGGCAATTGCAGGTGCACCTGCATACGATATCCAGCAGGGGCAAGGTGCGCTGGTTAGGAGTTAAGGTTTGCAGCGCTAGAACCTAAGGGTTCACCGGTCGCAATGCACCTGCAGGCGCACGCCTGCCAGCAATAGGGGACTGGGCGCTGGTTAGGTGGTGTCCAGGAGGGCGCTAGAGGGGATGCGGGGCACTGCCTGGAAACTTATAGATTGGGTTCTACGATGGGTTTCACGACAGGTATCGGCTGTCTGGGAGGGCTGGTGGTTGATTTCCGTGTCCAGCCAACTCAATATTAGTTCTAATTATATTTGCAACTGTCACCTAGTTAATATATGATTTTCAAGTGCAGAGTATGCCCAATAGCGCCAATAGCGCACCGTCAAACTTGCTCTCCACCACAAACGTTGCCCCCGCCATACGCTTGAACGCATCCTCAGGGCCGCGCGTCTGGTAGGCCAGCTGAGGGCGGGGCGCCTTGCCCACATCCAAGTCCTGCAGCAAAAGAGAACACTGGGCAATGGGGGACACAGCGGTGGGTTGGTTTCGCAAAGTAGTGCTAGCAAATGGTCTATGAAACCATTGTCTAGCGTAGAACAAAAGCAAACAATGTCTGTCATCATTGCTTTGAACTTTAATGACAATAATAAAGAGTAATACTGCACCTAGATATCATCATAACTAACAGCCAGTATGCCATGCTCTCACTTAATGAGGGCCTCAATTTGTGGGCCTCAAGAGGGCACAACAATAAGAATGATACCCTAAATACCAAAATGTTAGCCAATCTGCCTGGCATCAAGAGTGCACACCCCTTGCGCTGCATTTCCTTCTCTTATCACAGGCAAGGACTGGCATTGCAATGCTCTGCCAGGCAACTATCAAATTGCGCTCAGCGTCCATGAGTGGCAAGGCTGGGTTATGGTGCCTGCACTAGTCATGAAACAAGCGCTCCAGCAAATCATCCAGGTTAGCATGCCACAGCACACAGCCCCATATTTGGCTTCACTGCTTGAAACAATACACAGCGCTTGTGGAGCGGCTTACCACACCTATACTGCTGCTTCTCATCTACCACAGCATGGGCCCCAAACGTACCTTGCGTGGGTATCGCTTGTTTGGGTCCTTGAGGTCCTTGCACACCATCCGCAGGTCCGTGGTCACGTTGTACAGGTCCAGGGCGTCCTCGTGGAAATTATTCAGCAGACGGTTGTCGCTCAGGCCATTCTGTGCGGGTGGGGGGTGGGTAAGAGGTGGGTGATATCGTGTGTGGGGGGTGGGGTAAGGTGGTTTAGGGTTTAGGGTTTTCGGCGGTCATCCCTGGCAAGGTTAATAACTTCAGGGAGGGTGGTATTGTGCGTGTGTATGTGTGTGGGGAGAGGGGGCGCAGGGCAATGCTAGTTGCACTGTAGAAGGGTTTCAGGAGACACATAAGAAGGCTATAGGAGGGTTACCCTAAAGCGGTTATTGGGGGCATGCATACGAAGGCATGCCCAGACGCTCTAGGAAGCCAGGTACACAGCTCGAGCACGACTGCCCAGGTATTTATACAACTCGCCCGTATACGATCAAAGCCTGGTCGACACTGAACAGGGGGTGTCCCACCATCCCGAGGCTTACCCGAGGCCTCGGGAGGGGTGTCTGCGCATGCGGACCGCAAACTTTGTTTGTCCCTGACCCATGGCCAACCGTCCCTGGCGTTCCAAGCTACAGAACCAGTTGCCGCAGTGCGCGCCTTCGGCGCACTGCGGCACTTGGGCTAGTACCTTCGGCCACTGCACGTTCCAAGCTATGCCTGCAGCGGGCGAGTCCGGCTCGGTCCGGCTGGCAGCGAGATGAACCTGGCGGCGTAATTTCACCCAACCCTTGGTGTGGCAAAAGCAGCCCCGATTGACCTCATATGGGTGCAAACAAACATGCACTCGCCAGGGGCGTAAGCAGCGCCACGCCGGCCGCCCGCGTGACACCTAAAGCTCAAAAATGCAGCTCGAAACTACACGCAACGACCATTTGGCCGAGTTGGTCTAAGGCGCAGGATTAAGGCTCCTGTCCGAAAGGGCGTGGGTTCAAATCCCACAGTGGTCATGACTTTTTTTGCCTCCTCGGAGGTCCCAAAATGGATTCTTTTTTGCTCCTTTTCCATGGTATTTAACCCTAAAGCCCTTAGCATCACTAGCACCCCTCATCCCATCACGTACCATCCACATACAACCCAACCCGGCCGCAAGAAGCTAGATGAAAGTGTGGGGAAGCAACGAAGAACGTGTGGGTTTCGAAACGCTGGCAACCCGTTGGCAAAGCAAACCACACCACCATCACAACCACCTGCCTTTGTCATTGCCGCCAGCATCCCCACACTATGGAGTACAAACCATGAACAATGAGTGTAAAGAAACGTGTGGGGAAAAAGAACGAAAGAAAAAAGTGGAACGCCAGTAGGGGCAAGCCACGTATACCACACCGTGTGTGTTCCACCTGGCCAGGTGCAAAAGCGTGGATCGTAAGAGATAAAATTGTTTCGTCAGAGGGTTAAGGGGGTGGATGCCCAAGAGGACGGAAAGGGTTGCATTGCGCGATCCGCGACACTTGAGAGGTTTAGAGTTTTGGGTTTTAGGTTTTAGAAGCGTGCTGCCATGCTTGTGTGATTTTGGAAGTCATGACTTTTTTGGTTTCTTCACGGTTCCACATCGATGTATTTTTGCCCCAGGTATCCCCTCGATGGTTTATGGAGGTGTTTTGGGTGAATTTATGACAGCTGCTGCCATGTTTGTGATGGTGCACCACCCACCCTCACCTGCCACTAGGTATGTTTAAGGTTCAAGGTTTTAGGGTTTTAGGGTTTAGGGTTACCAGGTCCAGGGGTTTAGGGTTACTGGACACGAAAGCCCGGATAAAGCTCCTAGAAAGGAAAACAAACACAAAAGGGAGAAAAATAAGCGGAAGACGTGCTGCCCAAAGAATCCTCCAAGCCCCGTGCATGCGCCCTCAAGTGCCCATAAGGGGGGCCGCGCAGCGCGGCGCCGCTGACACGGCGCTGCCACCAGGGGCAAAAAGGGTGGGGGCAGCGCCAGCCTGTATGAAACTGTTTCTGTTCCTACCAGTTGCCATTTCCGGCTTGGGTAACATATATGCCACAACGTATGAGGTTCGGGTGGGGCAGGTTGGCGATTCCGTCCAAGAAGAAAAAGACACAAGAATGAAAGGGAAAGTCGAGCAAAGTAGGGGAAACACATATATACCCTGAACCCAAACCCTATACCCGTGGCATGTCGGCTCATAATAACAACACCCACTTTGCTAGTAACCAAAAGTATACAATAGCCGAAAGCACAGGGTCCCAAATACCCTAACCTAATCCCTAAACCCTGTCATGGCGCCATGCGCATGGGTTGCAACAGTGCACTGAGAGCGGAAGCAGAGTGCCAGCAAAGAGGCCCACACAGTGGTCAACACAACATCGTTGACACCAGTTGGGGCAGACCCCACCCTCACAACCCCCACACACACTCACCCGCAGGTTCTTCAGGATGATCTTGACCACCCACTTCATCTGCTGTGCCGTGGTCTTCTGCACCAGCCAGCTGAGCACTGCCACCCTGGCCTCCTTGTTGTCCGCTGCAGCCAGCTCGTCCAGCTTGGCGTTGAGCTGCCCCACGGTGATGCCAGGGTCATCTGCTGTGATGTACCGCTTGCCGCTCGCGGCACAGAACAGGTGCTGCACAGGCCCAGAACAGCTGAGTGTTGGCCACATAGATGCAAGTGTGCAAGCACGGACTCAGCAGTGCATGAGCGCTCTGGTGCTCAGGTGTCAGAATGGCCAGTTCAATTGTGTGCCAGGCTGCAGTAACAACCCAAAGGAAAGTTCCCACAAGCGGTCAATGCTGTTGGGAACAGTAGGAAGCTGTGACAGGTGCACGCAACGCCACACCTGCTCCGCCACGTCGGCCAAGCTGCCAGCCCCCTTGCCCTTCTGCTCCTTCCAGGCCACGACCAGGGCAGCATCGGAGTTGAGTTTGGGGTTCAACCCGCACGCATCGACCAGCCTGGCCGCCAAAGTGCTTTCCTTGAGGCCGTACGGTCGCCGCTCGGCGTCATACTGGAACCAGTCAGTGAGTGGCAGTGAGTTGGAGATACAGCATGCACAGCATGCATAAATTGTGAGATTACAATGCATGCATATGCCTCCAACTGCAGGCTTTCGTGCACAGTCACTGCGTTGCAACCATTCCAATACTAGCACTCCTCACGAGCCATTACCTGTGGCAGCAGCAGGCGGAACAGGCTGAAGATGTTGTCACTGGTCCTGTCGACGTGCTCAGCCTGAAACCGCTGAGAATACTGTTTCTGTCTCTTCAGCTTGTTCTTGGTGCCTTTCTTGCTGAGTTCTTGGTACTTCTCCAGGAACCTGACAACGGCCTGGAACTTCTCCTCGTCTGGCGGCAATGGGGCCATCCTGGGACTACCCCAAAACTCTGGTGAAACCTGAGGAGACTGCTTTCAGGCAAGTCAACCCACTATTTTAACAGACAATAGCTCATAACTTCACCCCTGACGTACTTCAATCACCGCTGGCAGCCCAAGAACAGATCATATCAGGCAACATTAGCTTTCTAGGATGCAACAATGACCAAGACACAAAACACACGACGTGTGGACGCTTTCGTGTGCCAAGGGACAGCAGCGTCTTGATGAGTGACTGCCTGTTGGAAGAGAACTGGGTCGAAAGCTGCGCTTATAAGGTTAAGCCTCTCCTGTATTAATATCAAGTCCGGCTTCATACCTATTAACCCCAACTTGGGGCCCAAGCTTTAAAAAATTTCACCCCGCTTTCTTGTGCCTTTTAACGCAACTTGCACGGTATAGGACACTTGAGCAAATGTTGGCAAGCTTGAAACTCCTCTCGCTCGAAGTTGACGTGCACGTCATAGGATTGACTATCAATATCAGGACTTTACGGCATGCATTGAGGCACCCCTCGCATGCCGAGTCACTTTTCAGTTAGTCTTCCATCTTCACAAGTCGTTTAGGGCTTGTTGCTCTATTTTAACATCGACACAACGATGGAACACTGTTGTATGGTCCTCTTGGTCATCTCCTGAGCCACTAGAAGGAAATGAAAAACTATCAAGATGGTGCCTCCATTGCTCCCAAAGACCCCCAACGCCCCCGAAGAGCAAAGAAAGCAAAAGATCTTGGCAATAATGAACAGGCTCGGTGACAAGGACACACAGCGTGCCGCATCGTTGGAGCTAGAGCGCGTTGTTGCGGTGCGCTTCTTCCTTATGCATGCATGTCACTGTTCACCCTAGGGTGTGTGCTGCAAAGGTCAGGAACCACAACGCCCAACGCTGGCTCTTGCTACAAGGTCACCTTGCCTGGTTGTAAGACCTCTATGATTGCAGGACATATATGAGGTTGAAGGCTTAGGGACGATGATGAGCTGCATGTGTGGCACTGGAAAGGACCAGACGCCATTTGCACGCAAGGCAAGTAGGATAGACAAGCTTGTTGTTGGGCCGCTGTTTTTGTTTGATACAGAAGACTTACAAGAGCTTGCACCTCCGTTTGACTCAGGAGAGCGTCAAGCTGCTATCTGTCATGGGGAGTGATTCAAGCAAGGTCTACAGGCAGTTCCTCCAAGCCCCTTACCTGCAGCGAGCCATCAGCTTCATCGCCAAGTGCTTCAAGGTAGGATGCCATTGACTTGCAGACTTGTGCTTTGAAACGTTGCGGCAATCCTCAGTGTGCGGTCCAGCCCTTTGGGTGCTGTGAGGGCTTACCAATATGGAACTCACCACACGTCGCTTAGCCACTGACACGTCCCTGTAACTGGATGTTTTTGAGGCCAAGTCACAGGGCCAGATTAGACACAGCCATTTCCAACCTCCTTCTGCAGGACAAAACCTCTATGGTTCGCGATGCGACTGGTGATGCGTTGGGGCGCATTGCCCAATCCTTGGCACAAACTGGGAGCCCACTGACAGTGGGAAGTTGCGATGGCAACCCAATACTCAAAGCAATCATTGATGCCCTTTCTGAGCAGTCTATGCACGTGCAAACGGCAGCATGCCTAGCGCTGGTCCAGGTAATTCCTTCACAAAAAAAGTGTGTTTTAATGCTTCTGAAGTGCGCCCCCATGGGACACCGCGCCTTAAAAAGCTGACGGCATGCATGCTGTGGCACCCTGGTGACTACGGTGGCCTGGTTGATGATCACAGTGTTCACCACTGCAGGTAATTCCACACTTCCAACCGCTAGACACTACAGTGGTGAAGACCCTAGGGAAACACCTGAACAGTTCAACATTCCAAGCCAAAGGAACCCTCTTGCATGCATTGGCCAGGACCGACGGTGCGAACAGTACTGCTACAGCAATGGACAGACAAGCATGGCACCACATGAAGAATTACTCACTGTGCCAGTTGCACAGGGATTGCGCTTCAAAATCAATTGTGCCCATTGCAGGAGACGGCACCACTCCTGCTTGTGTCATGACAACATCGCAGACAAGTTTTTGTGCTTTGGTTTCCGGCATAGTAGGTCAGGCTGATGATGAGGCACCCAGCGGGATCCTTGCCGTGCTAAGCAGCAAGGACTGGAAAGATAGAGAAAGTGCTGCAAATGCGATTGAGGTACCCAACATTCTTTTTGCAAGTGCTACATGGATACACTACATTGCAGTATAACACAGTTGCTCCTAACTCGCTTTATGAGCAATATGTGAGCAGATGCGCTGCATTGTCCATTGCACCCAAATGTTACTGTCAAGGCCTCTAGCCACATGTGCATGCGTGTGCAGGCTGTTGCCGCCTGTCTTGGTGAGGAAATGGACCTTGGTGCTGAAAACGAGCATTTGTTTGACACATCCCGGAACTCGGTGCGGGCTCTGCAAGCTCTACGCAAGTAAGTGCTCCACCGATTTGCCTGGTTTATTCACTGAGGAAATAAAAAAATTATGCGCACGTCAACCTGGTTCATTCACGGGTACATTTAATTGCTCACAGGTTAAGATATGATAGGGTGAAGCAAGTGAGAGAAGCCATGCAGCAAGCAATAGCAACCATCGAGGACCTGCATGAGTACATTCGCAGCAATGGCAGTTTGGCGTCACAGGCACCTGACAATGAAGGTAGCCACTGGGACTTATATGCTGTCTGACATGCTGCTTTTTGCCTGACAAACAGATTGAACCGCAAAGTCAGACTATTCATTTGTATCTATCTATGCTGCATTTACTGTACGCAGTGTAACATCATGTAGCAGCTCTGGTACACCTGGGCATGAGGCTAACCTAGCTTATTGTCCAAAATAGCATGTGATTATGGTGAGGCTTTTATTGCAGGCAATTTCACAGGTAGCACACAAGTGAAGTCCCAGTTGTCCACAGGCAGACCCCTTCCATTGCCATGCACAGATAAGGTAAGCTTGTTTACATGCACCGCCTTTGACAAGTCAAGTTGGACACTAGGGCATGAACATGTGCTTGTCCATCCGCAAGGGGACGCAGGAAACGGCACATTGCTTGCACTGCTATCAATGAGCGCATTATTGCAGCACAGGCATGTCTATGTTGATACAATCAGCCTTGTGTGTGCTGCCTCATATCCCGTAGCAGCAGGGGGGTGATATACTGTGCAGGTAAAATCAACTGACAAAGCACAATGGTGCAGGCTGATGATGCAGCTGAAATCGATGTGCAACCCCAGGATCCAGAGTTCAACCAGAGGTCTGCAAGCAGCAATGAGCAGCTTTGGGCAGTGACGCAGGCAGACACATACCCAGATGAGGCACGGCAACATGCCCCACCGCTGACCCCGCAACTTGCAACAGATCAACACTGTGAAGGGATTGTTCAACAGCTTGCGGTGGTCCAATCGCAACAGGAGAAATTGATGGATATGCTGACAACACTCTCTGCCACATCGAGCGCCAACACAGATAGGCTCCAGGAACAGATCGATGCATTGGAAGCAAAATTTGCTGGTAAGCAGCCAATCTGATCAACTGTTATGCTGACTGCGGGTCCCCAGATGTTTCTTGAAAATGCGTTGACAAATAAATTACAAAGATTTATATTGTACTGAATTAGGTGCCATCATGTGCTTTGCTGGACAGCAACAAGTCAGCCTGACAGCTAACGCACTGTACAGACCGGAAAAAGCAGTGGCACTGCGCGAGTCCTCCAACATCATCAGCACGCCAAAGGCTGTTCGGAAAGGTGTCAAATCATCAGGAGCTGTTGAGTCATATTCTCCGCAAATGTACTCAGCGCCCACGACCCCAAGTGCATTTGAAATAGATGCAATGTATGCAGAGGCGCTTTCTGTGCAAAATGGTATGTGACGGACTGCACCATGCACTGCGTCTCTTGAAGACAATGTAGACCCATTTATATGCCTTTTCCGGGACAAAGAAGGAAATTGGGCTTATATTTTCGTGGCGTTACGCACGGTACTGAATAAGACTTTGACTTCTCATGCGTTGACCTTGAGCATCTCTAGAGCTGCTGCAATAGATATTAACAGGTAAATGATGATAACCAGATATGCTGAATCCATGGCCATGACTGCAGGGGAGATGTTCAACCTTCTCAGACTGATGCAAAAAACTGGTCCCTGTTGGGCACAACTATCAGAGGCGACGTATCGCTCCTTGCTAGCAAATCTGGTGAAGCTTCTGAGGGTAAGTACATTGATGTTTCATGACGTGGAGTTTTCAACATATCCACCTTGAGTGATGTATGCAAGGGGGGCCTGGGACCCTGTACACCATCATCTACTCAGAGGGGTTGCTCTCATATTGCAAATTGCTTGAAAGGCAATTGCAGAAGAGCTGAGCATGGGCGTTTTATGACAATATTGATAATATGTATGTGCATTGGTGTACCATGCAGCAAATATTGCTCAATAAATCCACTTATGTTAATTATTTACTAGGATACCGCCATCCTCCCAAGAGTGCTGCCCTGGTTCTGGCCGTTGGCAGATGAAGATGCACCAGTGTCCATCCGGGTGCCTTTTGAGGTGCAACAAGAGATTGTGGCTGCCCTAGCCAGCATCACTCCGGAGCAAGACCTCGCTATGGACAACAAGGTAAATCATCTACATGCATGGCAAAGACAGTTTGTGAGATGTACAAGGAATTTGGAGATGTATGCATGCTGCTTTCAGCAATTGATCAATAAATTTCCACCTTGCAGCCAAGCTTACTCTTGCAAACACTGCGGTACGTCTGGAACATGCCATCTGCAGCAGCTTCGCCAGAGCTGCTGATTGCCAGTGATGTCTCCTCCCCAAAACGCATCGCAACTGAGTTTGCCAGGCTACAAGCTGCACATGACAGTCCGCTCGAGGGGCGCATAAGGCAATCAACAGAGAGCTTCTTGAACATGCAAGTAAGCGGCCCCTCCCTTCCAGCCTTTTAAATTCTTGTAGAATACTTGCATTTATTGTGGATATGGTAACTTGATTAGCTGGTATCAACAATGCCATCAAATGACACCTGCTAACCAAGTTACCTAGTTCATTACATTTTGGATATTAAAAGGAATCATTATACCTTTACCAAATGCTTGCATCATAGTCCATCGCGGCAACAAAATGACCACCATCACCTCCCAAGTGATCTTTGGTGTTTTGTAGGCTCATCTCAAGGCTATTCAAGGGCACCAGTGATTGTCTTTAAGGGTTCTGGGCCAACGGGCATGCTACTATGGTACCTAGCTTCACTGCTGCAAACCATGCTCTGAGAGGATAGGCGCAATGGATGCAGCATGCCAGTGTGAGCACCGTGCCCAGTGGGCCCCAAACAGCAGATCCAGGTGGGAGAACAGCGCCTCATCCAGTGCCCAGGCTATCGCACAGGAGTGTTGAACTGGCCAACTCTGGAGCGTCAGCTGTCAGCTTGTGGCACACGGTGGCTGTGTACGCTGTGCACCTCTTGGCCACTCAGTCTGCTGTCAGAAGCACTGCTGGCATCATGTTGAACACGCAACGTCATCACGATGAAGTTTTCTTGAATGAACATGATTTGTAATTTGTTAGGGAACCTGATTCGGTGGGTCAGCCAGTGTGCCCTGCCGTCGGCATAAGACAGGCATTTGCCATGACTGATGACGCTGCATTTAAAATGTGCAACACATAAGAATGAAAAAATACACTGGTTGCTGTACGGGATAGTCGCTGAGTTTCTTATTTTAGGAGTGTTCGTACTTCCTATGCTATCTGCAATAGAGTGTATACGGCGTTTGGCGTTGCTCAAATTATGTATGTCACGCTCAGTCTTAGAGCTGCTGCTGCAGTTCCCCAACAATGTCAAGCTGGCAGCGTTATCAATATACAATACAGAAATTTTCAGGTTACCTGCCGCCTGGGCAGTGCACACTGTAATGCAGTACGTCGCTCCATCTTTTGTGTCCAAGTGAACCCACTAGCAATATATATGTCAATTGGGAAGTGGAGTGCTTGGGTTGCAAACGGTTGGGTGGTCTGTAGACAGAGAGCTAGAGGGTTTGATCTAGAGATGGTGGGCGGATGAGTGGGGAGGGCTTGGGGGGGATCACCGTAATACGCTGCAGCATGTCCCTGACCACCAGCACTAGCATGCGTGGCAACCCTATCCCCACAATGTACCGCTACCATTCCCACCACTGGGCAGTTCAGGTAATTGTGGAGGCATAACAAGTGGGACACTATTTGGGCCCCCGCCAAAGTGGTGATTAGCTTGGCGACATCCACCCACTTCCTCTAGTAGGGTGCTACCCCCACAGGGCTTTGCTATCCGCCAACTAAGCAGTCACATTACAGCTGCAGTGCCAGCTACATGTATACAGGAACAACGCACGTGACCATGTGTTGGATCGCTTGGGCAGTCAGGGGCATTGCCACATATGAGGGTCCAGGCGTGGGATCCATACACCGAAGGTGGACAAACATCCGACGTGTTGGCATGCACTTGGCCCTCCACCAGCCGCTACCTAGAACCAGACGTACCTGGTAACTTTGGGTCATGCCACTACCAGATTGCCAGCCAATGACATCAATCAACTAGCTACGTATGTCGCCCGAACTTTGGAAGGTTCTACCACCTCGAAGAAAGGTATGCTAGGTGAAGGGTCCAAACAACGCTGTGGCTGAGCATTGCCTTGGCAAGTGAGGTCAAACTGGACTGGGTGGGCATATGCAAGCACTGTGCCTGTGGCGATTAAGACCCAATACGCTGCTAAGCAGAGATCCTGGTAGGAGTGATAATTTTCAGCTTGGGGTGTAAGGTGTCCGGACTGCGTGTAAGCTTCGTGTCACTGCGCATGCATGCATCTAGATCTAGATGCATGCATGCGTGTATGTCCGTTATTTGTCCGTCACTCACAGTATGGGTTCCCAAGTGCTGCTGGGCACACATCAAGCAGGATTGATACACCTACGCAGGGGACGTCTGGGGTGCTCGGTAGCGGGTTTGCGTATTTGGGGGCCAGGAACAACGAGTTCAGGCACACCCGCCATCTCCCGTAGAACCTTGCGCCGTCGATACGCAAGTCGACTTACCGAGCCAGAACGCGGCTCTGTATACTTGGCTGGGACCAAACCTCGTCGGTGCATGGCTGTTTTTGTTCTTATGCGTCTCTAAAACCACTTTTCCACTCTATATTGGATGAGCTGACCACGAACAGCAAGTGAACGTTGCGACACACACCTGTTTACACAGATGCTTCTCAACCCTTGGCAACCCGATTTGAAGTGCCATAGAGTTGGGTGTTGCACAAAACTGTTCAAGCAATGGCGACCATCAAGGCTCGGCCGTGCATCTGTACCCTCACTGCTACCAGGAGGCCGGCCATCCCACTTGCCACCACTGCAAACGTGGCTCCCGTTCGAGGGCGTTTTGCCAGAACTGGCTTTGGCACTTGGTTTGCACGAACTGGGAGGGCGGGGGCGGGGGGCACCTTGAGGGCTGAGTCACCATCGACAAGTGGGCCCGCCCGGTATGGTTACGGTTGCATGGTGACAGAGCAATATGACTCTGTTTGCTTGCCAAGCATGCGTGGATATGGCCAACTTTGAGGTGGGCTCTCTGTCTCAGGGATGGTGAAGACTTAGAGGGTGTGGCAGCAGCACCCAGATTGTCGGAGTGCGTCACGGAGGGACCCCCAGCCAGCGTGCCCCAGTCGGACGCCAGGGCCCTCTCCAGGCAACTCCTGGTTGCCCAAAGCATGTATAACCGATCGCAGAAGGAGCTCACTACCGTCATCGCATATGCAGCGGCAGCTGGTATCCTGTGGTGTGGGAGACTGTACCTTGGAGTGCTGATGAATGAGGTAGGTGCTTCCCAACTGCCCAGCCCAATTGCTTGCCCAACCGTCCTGAGTGTGCCTCACAATTTGTTCTCCTCTTCCTGACTGGCGACGTATGCCCTTGCTGTTCTCCAGGCTGGGGGCTTGGCCGAGGCGGTCCCAGCGGTCATGAAGCAGCCTGGCTCGTTGGACCTGGTGGCGCTGGCGGTTGGAGCCCTGGCTGCAGGCTTTGGTGTGGCCAGCAAAGGGCCGCTCCTGGTTGTGGCCCAGTACCTTGCCCGCGTGGCAACCGCCTCAGAAGGCAAAAAAAATGGTGGCTGATTTTGAGGCCGCTGTCAGGGTTGTCAAGGATGCTGAGGGCCCCAGCGCCACCGACCAGGGCGCTACGGGGCAGCAGGTCGCAGGGGCACTGCCACTCAGAGGTGACGTGTCAAAGGCCATGACTGCCGGTTCTGGGGCGGCCAGCAAGGGGCAGCTCCCGGGGCGTGTGTGGGCCACCGCCTCGCTTACGAGGGGAATGCTGAGGGCAGGAGGATGAGTGGGCTGGGTGGCGCATTAGGGGGCGTCACAGCTGCTGAGAGCACCAGCTCCACCGCCCAGAGGCTTGAGGCCATTGGGGGCACTTTGGGGGATCTGAAGGGGGAGCTAAAGGGTGTGGGGGGGCGGATGGGGGTTGTGGATGGGAGGTTGGAGGTTGTGGACGGGAGGTTGGGGTTTGTGGAGGGGAGGTTGGGGTTTGTGGCCGGGAGGTTGGGGTTTGTGGAGGGGAGGTTGGGGTTTGTGGAGGGGAGGTTGGGGGTTGTGGACGGGAGGTTGGGGGTTGTGCAGGAGAGGTTGGTAGGTTTGGGAGGAAGCTTTGCGGCAGCTGAGGCAAGAGCGGCGGCATTGGGGGCCACACTTGATGAGCTGAACAGCATCCTTGAGGCAAATCATGCCACCCTTGAGAGCCGGGTGAAGAAGGCTGGTGGCCCCAGGGTGTCCCTTGACAATTGAGCGTGGGAGGGTACCACGGCGGCAAGGTGGATGGGTACAAACCAGTTGACAGGCAGACTGGGGTTTGGCACACCACCAGCAAGCTGCGCTGCACTGAGCGCAGCTGCTTGCTGGTGGTGTGTAGACCCCCTGCCTGCCTGTCACTGGCTTGTATATACCATCCACCTTGCCGCCGTAGGGGTGTTTCATGCAGGCTGGTTTTTTTTGCAGCCACATGGGCGCAGATGTGATTCAATTTACTGTCTGGTACTGTGCATGGGCAAATGCTACCCACAGCAGGTAGCAGATATCTGCAGGCTGCTGAGCTACTATTCCGAATGGCATTCAAACCAGCTGCGGATATCTGCTATCTGCTGTGGACTCCACATGATAGCATTTGTGCGTGCAAAGTACTTTAGATCACATACGCATGGCATGGCATTGGCAATGCCCAGTTTCGCTTAATAAGGACTAGCTGTTGCTGCCAACCAGTGGTTGAAGCTTGGCCTTGATCCGCACAGGCACTGTTGTCTGTAGTATTCCTGTTGTGATGATTACTTCCTTGCCAGCATCATGCGCAGCGAAAAGGGTCGCAGCTGCAGCCAGGCATGCCTGCAAACTGAACTCATGTAGGATCCTCTCAGAGATGAGCATGGACTTTTCATGACTGGCTCCAGTCAGCCAATATCGTCATATGCCAGCTCATGGCGTCCAATATAACATTGCAATTGAATGTGGGAGTGGCTGTTGCAGTTCCTCACAGCGTCCCACGTAGTTCTGTTGAACGTTACTGTAACATCGTCATTCAATATGCAATACAGGTACTTTAACCTGCCCTAGACCTGCACACTGCAACAGTTGCATGCAGAGTACTCTGTAGTGCAAAAAGCTGCTCCATCGTTTGTGTCCAAATAAACCCACCACAGAGAAAGCAGTACATGATTGACAGTCAACAGATGCATTTGAAGCCCTCACCATGCTCATGCCTCCTAGTATACAAGTGCCAAGCTAAAAGAACAAAATCCCCTACGCGTCGATGTCCCTGGAAGATACAGATCCAAACCAGATTTAAAAACTGAATACTGGACAGGAATAGAGGGATTGGATCTAAACAGACATAACGCCCCCATACAAAGGTGGCACGCCCCAAACCAGCAGCGCCTCAATGAAAATGCACGGATCATGTGAGACAACGCTATCCTGCACTACCCTGCTGTCTCCGCCACCATGTCAGACGAATTCCCACTGTCGCTGCGGTTCATGGCCGTCCCCACAGGCTCCACCTCTGCATCCATGGACTTGTGGCTGCCGCTGTCCGAGGAGCTTGAGGGCGCCTCAGCTGCGGTGCTGCCATCGGTGTTGTTACCACCCACCGTGTCCCCCGCGCCTTCCGGCACCACAGGGCTGCTGGTGGTGATCTCCGAGAGGGTGGTGGCCAGGTCGGGGATGGGGGTGGCTGTACTTGGCCCGCTGCCGGACGCCCCGCAGGGGCCTGGGGCCTCCTCCATGATGTCCATGTCAGCGGTGGTGCTGCCATCAAGGACGGATGCAATGGCGTCACCTGCATGACACACGGGGGTCAGGCATCTTGTAATCATAGTTGCGATCGGGTCATTGCATTGGCCATGCACTGAACTGCAATCTTGTGGATGTCAAGCATAATGCAGAGCAGTACATGTGCCATTTGCTATCAGCCTGCTTAGCCCTGTGCAATTTTAGGGTGCAGTCTAGCCAATAAGATGAAAAGCAAACTGCAGAACAATCCAGATGTGACGTCGCTTGGTACAAAACATCCCAATGTGGTATCATTACGACCCTGATTCACACCCAGCAGCTATACTCATGGCACTCACTTGTGTCCATCTCTGCCTCCCGTCGCCTGCGGTAGAACAGCACGTAGGCCGCAGGGGACTGGATGATGCTCTCGCTGATCTCAGTGACATGCGAGTCATCGAAGGAGTACCACTTGCCATCTGGCATCATGCCGTAGGCGGTGTAGTGGCCGCCACCCATGCCGCCATAATGGTTGCTGACCGCAAACAGGTCGTAGATGGGGGGCACCTCCTGCACGCATATTCAGAGAACAATTAGAACATCAACCATTTAATATCAACCTTGACCAGCACATAACTGCACTTGTGATTGCATATCATAGCGCCACCCCAAACCCCACCCAGCCAGCCTGTTCCAGGTAAACAGGCAGCATAAACCACCTTCTTCTCTATGCAGCATCCACCAAATCCCCCAACACCCCCACCCACCTGCGTCGTGAGCAGGTACGGCTGCAGGTCCAGCCCCCTGAGCGGGAACTCCACCAGCACATCCAGCTTGTCGCGCCAGGTGCGGCTGTACTGAAAGCGCTTCAGGTGCACCACCAGCACCTCAGGGAGGCTCCACAGGTCCAGGCGCTTGTCGGCGCGCACATGCTCCTTGCAGCGCTTGCAGTACCAGCTGTCCTCGGCGTCCAGCTGCTCCGCCTGGGTGAAGGCCTGCGCAGGGGGTGGGCGTTTAGGGTCGAGGGTGTAGGGTTTAGGGGGTTGCAGGAACTTGAATTGGGAGATTGGGGGGTCGTGAGCGTGTGTGTTGGTGTGAGTGAGTGCACAAGGGCAAGGCAAAGAAAGAAAGGTGTTGCATTCTGCTGCGCGTAAGTGACGCAAATGGTGCTGGTGGCGGCAAAACCTAGACCCTAATTTCTAAACCCCTCCCAGTGCACCCTTGGCACATGCACAGGCGCCACCACCGCCCTTCCACCCTGACACATGCGCAAGCTCCCCCCACACCACCCCACACCTCCCCACCTGTAGGCACGCCGTCAGCGAGGCCGGCTGCGGCCCGCTGGATTGCATCTCCTGCAGTAGTCGCGCTGACTCGTGCACCAGCGGCGTCTCCAGCAATGCCGGGTCGTACTCCGCGTTGGCGCCCTGTTGCCAGTCAATGGAGAAGTACACGGGCTGGGAGTAGCTGCTGGTGCTGGTGGCGGCTGCGGGGGGGTGGGCGGGGGGTCAGGTGGGGAGTAAGGTGGGGGGTGGGGGTGGGTGAACGTGGGTTGGAGATGGGGGTGACAAGGGGTTGTGGTAATACGCAGTGTGTAAAAGGTAGCATGCATGGATGGCCATAACAAGGCCATAGCGAGGTGCAAGGGGACAAGTTTAAGGCCATAGCAACAGCAGGAGTAGGGTTTTAAGGTCAAGGGAAGGGACAGACGGGGGAGGCAGTGCCTCTGGTGCAAGGGTGTCACCATAGTATCACAATATGTAAGAGAAAGGAAGGGGGGGCGAGGGGCACATGCACGCACCTATTGTTGGCGGGGGGTGCGTGAATCTTGTCTCCCCCAGTGCGGTGCTGCGCTTGAGGTGGAAGGGCTGATCGGGGATTGAACCAGAGCCCTCGTCATCCCCGCCGCTGCTGCTGGCCACCCCCGCAGCGCCCTGGGCAAAGGTCTCCTCTGGCCGCACCTGGGGGAGCAGCGCCACGGTCATCAGGGAGGTGAGGAGGGTTATGGCAGAGGTCTAGAACCAGTTGTGGTTCATATGCTCATTTGTATATTCTCCTGATGTCCATATGGTTGTTCACATGTCTCAATGCATCCACTAACACCACCCAACGAGGGCAAAACCAGTATGATACCCCCCCCATCACCACCCAACCCACCTCCTGCCTCCACATGTCAAAAGGCACAGGGCCAAAGTCCGCCCTCTCCCCTTTCCTGGTCCCCATCGTCATCCCCGGTGACGCCTTTGGAGACCCGGTGGGCGTGGTGGGGACCAGATCATCCTCCGCCACCGCCCCATTTTCCTGCGCGCTCTGCATTGGGGTAGGCACACTGGCAGTCTCCATGGCAGCAAAAAAGCTACCCACTTCAGCAGGCACCGGCGTGGCCACTGGCCCATCCACTTGCATCTCAGAGGGCGCTGTTTGGGCTGTGCCAAGGGCAGAAGCCTCGGCCCCATCCGCAGCCTCCACTTTTTGGCGCTTGAAGGGCCTGGGCGGTGGGGACACAGCGGGTGTTGCTGGTACGCAGCGAATGCTATCCCCAGAGGTGTCGGAGCTAATCCCCGGCAAGTGTGAATGCTCTCCCTAGCAGTGCAAATGGGTCCCACTCCAGGTCCACCCACAGAGCGCCGCGTAGTCACAGCACGCCAACCACCCAACCGGGGCCTCCACAACCACGCACCACATGCCTGACCATCAATCTGTCCCACAAGGGGAGGCCACCGCGCCTTTCTGCAGGCCAGCCGGATACTCCAGCTGCAAACCTCATCAACCACCACCCACCCGCAAGCTACTCCCCATTTCCCACCCATCCACCCCCATTCGTCACCTCCACCCCACCCACCTGAGCGCCGTCTGCAGCGTGGCCACCAGGTCCTCGTCACACACATAGTACTCCTTCTGGCCAGCAGATGTTGCCACAGCAGCCGTCTGCAGCCCCGACAGCCTGTCCCCAGGCACAAACAGCACCAGCGGGCAGGCAAACATGGCGTGCTCAGTGGAGTAGGCGCGCTTGCGCGGTTGGCTGCGGGGAGGGACAGGCAGGGGTTAGGGTTTAAGGGTTTATTGCTTTAGGGTTCACTGCTTTGGGGTTTAGGATTAGGCACGCTTGAAGACTTGCCTGTGGAAATGTGTGGTCTGGACGTTGGGTTAATGTCATGTGAGGGCAGGGCGGCACACCTGTGCGTTGGCTGCCTCTTTCCAATGACATGCTTGAATGGTCAACGCAATCTCCTGTTGCTCAAGTGAATTAAAACGCTGCCCCATTGGTTGACCACATTGGAACGCATAAAACTTGCCAAAACTGCCTGCCCCCCCTCACCGTTGGAAGATGTGCAGCTCCCTGACCCCCTGCGCTTTAGGCCCCTGCTCCGCTGATGGGTACAGGTAAGCCAGCAGCTGGTCGTTGATGCGGATGTCGCTCACGCGCTCGCCCAGCCGGTCGTACTTTGTTTGGACCCTGCAGGGCGAATCAGGGTGGATCAGGGTGCAAATTGGGGCCAGCAGAGTGGATCGAGGTGCATCGGGGCCTTTGATTGCGCAAGATTAGCAGGTGATCTAACTGCTTCCCCAGGTGCCCCCCACCTGTTTCGCCTACCTTGCACTTGCCTTTGCCTCCCCGGCCATCCTTTTCCAGCATACCGTGATCAGCGGTTTCTTATATAAGCAGGCTTAAGATTGTGCGCGGCTGACTGCTTATCTGGTGGATCCCAGATGATCAACCCACATGATCAGCCCAAATTGATGATGACGATGACAAGTGCACACTACCACGATCATCATCATCCCCGGTGCATTGATATGGTACCATATGCAGTGCATTTTACGCAAACATGCGCGCCTCACTTGCTGTTCCAGATCTCCACCAGTAGCATCACATCCTCCGCCCCCTTCTCAGCCACACCACACAGCTTGGCCAGCGCGGCGTACACGTGGCCTATATTGCCCGCCTTGGGCACCTCCACCGCGTAGGCCATGGGGGGCTCGGAGCCATCTGCGCGCACCACCGTGACCTGGAGGCTGCGGGTCTTGGAGGCGGGCAGCGGCAGGGAGAGGTACATGAAGGGGTCGAACTTGACCGAGCGGTAGTGGCACTCCTGGCGGGGCAAGGGGAAAAGGGGGGGGATTCATTGCTGTCGTACTGCCAACAGATGGATTTAACAAAGAAAACAAAACATGTGACGCAATCATCATGGTGTGGTTTGCCCCGTGTCGAGAGCAGTAATGGCAATTCTGGTAAGGGCCAAATAATACGCTAGGTAAACCAAATGCCCAGTGTCATTACCTCATTGGGGCACACCAGCGTTGACTTGAACAGGCCATGGAAGTGGTCCACCAGGAAGGAGTGGTTGCGCGCAAGGTGGTTGGCCCACGCCTCGGCAGCTACCTCCTCGTCAGGCCGGCCATCGGTGTCCTTCTCCTGCGGGTGGGGGGTGGGGGGTGACATGTGGGTGTACGGCGCAGGGGTGGGTAGGGTGGGGGGTGGTGGGATGTGGACACGTTAGTTTTGCAACAACTTGAAACCCCTGAACACAAGACTGTGCATTTCCCCCCCTTCATCAGGGCAGATCCCCAGCAATAATTTACTGATCCCAAGCAATAATTCCCTACCAAAACGTACTCCTCAGCCGCACTTTCCCAGCAATCCAGGTTTTGTCTACAGATTGGGGAGTAAATTCAGGGTTCGGCGCACCTCAATGTAGGGTTTCTTCTTGATCCTGTTGAGGTCCTCGTGCAGCCCGTCCAGCAGGAATGCCAGCAGCTCCTGCGCGTCCTGCTGCGCGTAGCCCTGGAACTGGGGCGCAAAGCGGCCAAGCGAGGCCTTGAAGGCCTTGGGGCTCACAGAGGACACATTGCCCTGCGCACACAAGGGGAGTATGGTAAATCATTGGAAAAGCACCCTGATATTGTCAATTTATTTCTAATTCATTTGAGGCCTTGAAGGCCTTGGGGCTCACAGAGGACACGTTGCCCTGCGCACAAGGGGGGGATAGTAGGTATCTAAGTATGCGCTCTGGTACTATTCCCTTGTTCATTCGGGATCGTAGCGTGTACACTACGTGTCTTGGGTGGATGAGCACACTTTGCCCTGGTGGTACCACATGGGCAAGAAATCACATGCTACAATGTGTAAGTTCACCCAGATCCACCTGCTATGGTGCCCCGCCCCAACAAACTCCACCTGCCACGGCTTCTCCTGCCCCCCCAAACGTGCCAGCCAGCCCCATCTTCATTGGCGATTATACCACAAGCGCATTTAACCCCGTGGGTAAGAGCGACAGCGCATTGCGGCTACGCCTTAACCCTCCTGCTAATCTTACTACCCCGCAGACCCACCTGCCACAGCTTCTTCATGAGCCCCCCGAAGGCGTCCGCCAGCTCGCCCTTCATGCCCAGCGGGTTGTCCCTGTTGATGTCCTTGCGGTACTCGGATGTGAGGAACACGCGCATGAGCGGCACGGTGTGCGACAGGCACTGCAGGCTGGAGTTCATGAAGCAGGTGTTGCCCAGGTTCATCAGCCCCGCCAGGCCCTTGGCGCGGTCGTTGGCCTGCAGCCATGCGGATGGGTCAGTGTCAGTTATTTGATGAAATTTCAGTGAATTTGGTGACTAACAGTGCACTTCCATGAAGTAGGCGCTGGGCCTGTCGTTGGCCTGCAGACGTGCCACAATGACAGCGGGTGTCAATCAAACAACACAAGATCGTTTACCAAAGCATCAGCAACAATCAAGCTGGACAAGAAATGAGGGAATGGGATAGCATGGCTTAACAGCATACAGGATCGCTGTCCGACTGAACCTTGGGGCAGAGGCATGAGATGCATGAACCAAATTTGCACTGCCCACTGCCTAACAGCTTGTGCATTGTTTATGCAAACCCTATGCCCTAGACAGCATGCGTTTCACCTGCATGGCCACATCCTCCTGGGCGCCGCCAAACCCGTATCTGAAGGTGGTTGGGGGAGACAGGCTAAGTCTGCCGCCCATCACTGCCGGGGACGAGGGCGCTGACTTGGTCTCAGAGAACTTGCCATCAGGGCCCTGGAGGCAGGAATGTGCAAACTGTTAACATGGTTTTGTGGAGAACGACACACAACATTAGCATGTGGGCATGTTCATTAGGTTCAATCATGTAACATGACCTCTTGTCTCTTGTTACATGCATTTTAGCAATACAGTTTTAGCAGTGCAGCTAGACTAGCAGTCACCCATGCACACCATGCCTCACCATCACCTCGAACAGAAGTCCTAATTCTCCAGTCATTCTGATTTAAGATCCATAGACATGTTGCACAACATGCATCCAACAGTGGTTCCCCCACGCCCCACTCCTCTTAATCCAAACCCTACACCCTAAGCTCACCTTCTCCTCCAGCAATATGTCCTTGTTCTCCAGCATGCGCATCCCCTTTAAACCTTAAACCCTAAGCTCACCTTCTCCTCCAGCAGGATGTCCTGGTTCTCCAGCATGCGCATCTCCTCCAGCTTCTTGTCAAGCTTGTCGGGCTCGTCATCCATGCACCCGTACTTGCTCTTCTGGAAGTAGTCCCACATGCGCACGTCAACCTCCTCAAGACCGTGGGCCTTGCAGGCGGCGGCCTTCAACTGCTCCACAGTCTCCTGCAGAGGGGGCGCAAAGGCAAGGTGTGTAAGAAATCATCCCATTTTAGGACTAGATGCAGTTTCTGGGTATAAGTTGTACGAAGGAACTAAGTCCTATGATGTGCGGAATTTTGTGTAATCTCGGGAGAATGATGCAGGTACCAATGTGGTGAATCAGTGGGCATCACTAGCAGTGGCAACCCTTTCTCATATGAGAGACACAGGTGCCAAGACGCTGTGGCATTGCAAGTGGATCGCCATGCCCTCAGCCACCCACCCTCGCTACCACCCTGCCCTGGGAGGCACCCTGCACCTACCTGCAAGCTGATGAGCAGCGGCACCGACTTGGCCATATTGGAGGAGCGCCAGCAGTTAACCACCCATGGGTGCAGCTCTACCTTGGCCTCCCTGCGCGTCAGGCCCGCCGCAAACACAGGCCTGGGGATGGCCGGGCCACCACCGTACCACTTGAAAAACAGGTCCCAGGTCCGCTCCAGGACACAGTGGAAGTGCACCCCCTCCTTGATGCCCAGCCTGAGCCTGAAGGCCTGGCTCTCATGCTCCTTGCTGTCCCCATCGCTGCTGATTGCGTCTCCCAAGTCAGCATTGTCGATGGGTCCAGGACGGGGGCCTCGTTGGCCATCGGCTATGTCCTCTATTTGGGGCTCATATGCGTCTGTCAGCTTGAAGCCAGTGTAGGCCTTCCACTGGTCGAACCAGCTGCAAGCGGTTTAGTTCTCACTTAGCTGGCATGCCAACAGTACAGGCATGGCAAGAGAACAGCCAGGTTGGCAATCAGCCTTGCACAAGCCATGCGCCACTGGGCTGTGTGCTGACAGTGCTTATGCCGTGTCTGAATGTGTGTGGTCCTACTCGAGTTTTTTGAAACGCATGAACTGGCCAATCCCAACCCACATCCCACAGAACTTATATTCATGCATGTGGGTTTTCAGCACAGAAACCGTCAGAAAGCTAGGTGGTTTTTGTCACACCTTGCGCTGATCAGGTACAGCTGATCCCCAGGCTTGGGCTTCCACCCTTCGTGCTCGGCCTCTATCACCTCCTGTGCCTCATCACGAGGCGAGAGCAGCTCTTCGCTCTCGTCGAGCAAGATGTCTTGAGGTTCAAGCATCGTGGCTAGCTGTCACAGCACACGCGTGGGAGGAAGATCTGGGCGATTTAAACCAACTTTTGCCGCCACTTCAAACTATTGTTTTGCCGCATGGCCGCATATGGTGGTTGATTTCAAAAGGCTGCGACGTACAACGACAAGTGGGTAGGTTTACTTGGAGGCAATATATGTGGGCTGTGTGTTCAGTTGGTGGGTGTGTGCGTGTCAATCTCGGGGTAGACCTCGGGGTTAATTGTGGGGTTCCATCAGTCGGACAGAGGAGTGTGACCGAGAGGAAACAGAGTGGGGCTTACTAAGGCTCATAGTATGAGTCATAAACTCTAGCAGTCACCCGATATCCAGTATTGGTTGATGCCCAGTACGTATGGTGAAGTGGGTGAACGACCAAAACCTTAATCTGGCCATCGTGGATTTACCATATGCATGCATGCGAAGGTTCACACAACGCATCTTGGGCACAACTGCTGGCGTTGTTCGGCAGTTGCAACACCGGTCTTATTTCGATAAACCAAGGTTTGTCGCGGCGTAGATTTGTCTGTGGTGCGAACCCTGTGGGGAACATCCTTTTAAGAACCGTTTGAACCGTTTGAGAGTATCCGTGTTACGACCTCTCGCAATATCAACGGGCAGCAAGCTCTACGTGCATGGGACAAGCTTTCTCCTTCACCTCCTGCCAGACTGAGGGCGCAGCACTGTTGCAGGCAGCGTGCGATGGCGATGCGCAGGCGACGCTCTCGGTATGTGGACAAGCGCTATCGGTATGGGTACAAGCGCACATGTCATGACTGTCTTCTAACGGAGCAGTGTGTCCACTGCGTAGGTTGTGCAGTCCAACCCGGAAGCAGTTTTCTACCGCACCTTCCACGACAGGACAACGCCCCTGATTGCAGCAGCAGGTAACTTGTCAATGGGTCTTCACTACCACCTGTATATAGCAACACTGTGCACACAACAAAACACGGTTTCCCAGCACCGTCTGTAACTGGGAAGCTCACCTGTGACACACACTAAACAGAGCTCCTCACTCACATGTGACACCAAGCCTCCATGTACGAAACCGTCCCCATGACTTGCCATGCTTTGCCATGACCTGCAGAGCGAGGCAGCGTCGATGTGCTGCGCCTGCTGTGCTGGTCCGCCAGCCGCTCCCGCTCCGTGCGCCAGCAGTACGTGGACCACCTCAACGCAGCAAACTCCAAGGGGTACACCGCACTCCTCAAGGCCAGCCAAAACGGGTGCGCCAACTAGCCCCTGTCAGCCACCCAGTCCTGCAACACATATCCCCACATTGCACCACATAATTTCCTGCATGCGCGCCAAACAACCCACATGCACCACATCAGCACGGCAAAGACCTAGCGATGAACCCTACCAGTAAATCCTAGGCTCACAACCAGCGCCCTGCTCCGCCAGGCACATCGAGTGCCTCCGATTCCTTCTGGAGGAGGGAGCCAGCGCCCTGGCAGAGACCAAGCGCAGGGACAGTTGCCTGCACCTAGCTGCGGAGAATGGCCACGCGGGGTGCCTCGAGTTGCTCCTACGCAGGGGGGGTGCGGGGGTCCGGGGCGGGGGCTCCGCCTACCTTGCAGACGTGATGGTGCGGGACGCGTTTGGGGATGTGAAGCTGGTGGACAAGCATAACGCCCTGGGCCTGACTGCGCTGCACCTGGCCACCTACAGGGGTTTGGTGTCGTCAGGTGGGGCGGGCTGTGGGAATGTGGGTGAATTGGGTTGGTTGGGTGTCACCATTTAGGGAAGGCTGTAGGGAACGTGGTTGGGTTCGGTTGGATTGTGTGGTGCGCATCGCCTGGCCCGCGCAGGGCACCGATGAGTGTGTATTGTGTGACCTGACTCCGTTGCACCTAGCCTGAGGTCAGTGTCGTCAGGTGAGCTGTGGGTCGGCATGGCTGTGCCCTAAAAACCCTAAATCTTGACCTTTAAACACGAGCTCACTCACCCTGGTCCCCTCGCAGTGCGCACGCTGGTGGAGAGCGGCGCCAGCCTGGACGTGGGTGTGGCTGGCACCATGGAGGTGTCTGCGTGGCTGTGCCAGGGGTCAACCGCGCTGCACATAGCGGCTGCGCGCGGCTTCTACCACCTGGTGCTGCTGCTGCTGGAGGCACAGGTGGGGAGGTGGGGACAAGGGCGGGGGGGCCGAGGCATAGTGTAATGGCTGCCATCCATGGCTACACCATTGTGATCATCACTGCATTGCCATGGTCTAGCAGCATGCACCTGTGCCAAGGGCGTGGCCCAGGCAAAGCACATAAAGATAAATATTGATAAAGATATTATAAAGGTGGATAAAATAAAGATAAAGACCAAAAAAATGATAGACAAAGAAACCGATGAGGATAAGATAGATAAAGAAACCAGATGTATCGACAACTCCCTTCTTGTGCTGTGCAGGATTCTGTGCCTGGCGTGGACCTGCGCAGCATGCGCAACAGCCGCGGCCTGAAGCCTAGCCAGTGCGCGCTCATATGCGGGCACCACCACCTGGCCAGGCTGCTGGTGGAGAGCAGGCAGGGATTCGCAATTAGGAGATCACGCAGGTAGGTGGGGGGGAGGGGGGCATCGACTTGGTTTCCTCGTTCTAGGGGCCGTGTGGTAGCTGGGTGCACGCATTTCAGCAGTGCAGCCCTTCTCACCCTCCCCTTTGACGCGCCATCAACCCTGCCCTTCACCCCTTGTTTGTCCTGGTTGCAGTCAACCTCCCCTACACCGTCCCTGTACTCCTGCCCCTTACCCGCAGATATTGGTTCCACCTTGTCCCCCGTATCCCTCCTCTTCACTCTCCCTGGTACCCTTTACGCCCCATTTAACCTCCTTACATTCCTGTGCAGGGTTGTCGACCTCCCCTACAACCTCCCCGAGCCCACCTTCTCACGTGACCAAGTCACCAGCCTCATTCAGAGGGCCAAGCTCATCTCCCGCCTCAGGGCAATCGCTGCAGAGCGCAGGGGGTGCCAAAGCGAGAATGCTCCCCTGTTGGGTGCAGAGGGGGGGGCGTTAGCAGGGTCCATGGGCAAGGGGAGCGGCGGAGGTGGTGGTGGGGTCACAGGGGAGGAGGTGGCTGCGCTGGTGGGGGGTGGGCGGGATGTGGATGTTGATCTTGACTATGACACCATCGCTGCTGTGCTGGCGGGCACCAGAGACCCATACGTGGTTGCTGCAGAGGTAGGCGGAAAACCCTACAAATCCTAGACCCTAAGGCAACGCAAAGCTCCTCCTGATATCTTACCATGTACACACACCTGCCTTCCCATATTGCACCACAAGACATGTACCAAGCGCTCCCCCCCCGCCTCCCTCCCCCCTGTTGCTCCCCCTTGACACACACCAAGTGCTTACCAACCCTTCCCCCACCCCCCAGGCCACACTGCGCGGCATGGGCCTCCTGCCCCCCCACCACCCCTCCCTCACCCCACCCAGCCTGCCCCACCCCCCGGAGGACCCCCTCAGCCCCCCACTGCGCCTGCGGCTGCTGCCGCGCAACTCCCTGCAGCTGCCGCCACCAGGGCCACATGGCCTGGGCGCCTTTGGCCTGGGGGCAGGGGTGGGCCGCAGCCTGCCGCCCCCCATGCCGCCGCAGCGCCGCAGGCGAAGGTGTGCTCCCATGTATGGGACCTTGAAAGTACTCATGAGAAGCTAAATCTCAGTTGGGCACATGGGTGATGATGCAGTGTAGTATGCTGTACTATATGCAACCCCACACACAATGCATTGCTATAAAGCCTTATTCCCTAGGCCGCCTTCTGGCCCCAACAGGCATCACGACAGCTCTCTCCCTCCCTGTCAGCGCAAAACCCTAAACCCTTCACCCTCCTCCCGCAGGCACCACTACCGCTCCCGCCCCAGGTATAGCCTCGCAGTCACAAACCGCTCAACCATTGGAGCGCCAAGCCTCCTCACCGCCCCCTCCCCCACCGAGCCCTACCGCGCCACCCGCACCACCCCCGCACCAACCCCCGCCACCCCACCACCACCACCCTCGGACAACCCCTCGCCCCCCTCCCCACCACCCGAGCACAGCACCGCTGCAGTGCTTGATGCTCTGCCGCATGGCTCGCCCTACTCAAGCTATGCCAGTCAAGAAGGGGCACTGCTGTTGGCAGACATCCTGGAGGTGGAGGGTATCACTGGGGTGTCACGTGGGGTGGGTGATAACCACAGCCACAGCCACAGCCACAGCCACAGCCACAGCCACAGCCACAGCCACAGCCACACCCGCAGCCATAGCTACAGTCAACAGGTGGAAGGCTTTGCGGGGGGGTCACAAGGGGGAGGCGATATCCACAGCCACACGTACAGCCCCAGCTACCACAGTAGTGGGTCTGAGGCGGAGGGCGACGGATTAGATGGCGAAGGCCCCGCGCGCCCCTGCAGCAGCGCCAGCCATAGTAGCGCGGAGAGCGTGCATGGGACTGTGCTTTCTCGCCCCAGGTCCACTGGTTTCACTGCCTCTGTGGTGTCGCAATCAGACACAGAGCAACAGGAGGTGGGCTCACACGGGGCGCTGGCGTATGGAGTTCATGACGAGGTGCGGGCCTGGGTTATGGCCGGTTGGGTTGGGTGGGGTGTGTGGGCTTTGGGCAACCATTGGCGCATTTGTGTCAGGGTTTACTTTGCTTTGGACGAATGTTGTCCACATGACATGACAGTCATGTGGGTGGTGGCTCTATTCCACCAGGCATAGTAATGTCAAACCCTAAATTGTAAACCTGAAACCCTAGTACAGAACCACTCACGTGAACCACTCAAGTATACACCGTTAGAATTAGCCGAATGTCCCACTGAAACCCTCGCTGTGTGCAGCTGGTGCAGGCCAAGGGCGAGGCCCCGCCTAGCACCCATGCGCCCCTGCACGGCAGCAGCGAAGGGGCGGAGGGGTGCGCCATCTGCATGGACGGGAGCGCTGAGGTGGCGGTGGCGGGGTGCCAGCACGGCATGTGCCTGCGCTGCGCCTACATGCTGTGCACCAAGGCGCCAGGCATGCCCTGCTGCCCCTTCTGCCGTGCGCCCATCGCCAGCTTTGCGTCGGCGCCGCCCGCCACGTCATCCTGATGGGTGGCTGGGGATGGGGATGGGGATGTGGCTGTGGTCGTGGCTGTGGACGTGGAAATGGATGTCGCTATCGCTGCGGAGGCAAGCAGCTGGTGGGAGATTACATTGCAACCAGAATATGTTTGTAGAATAGAATAAGCTTGCTGCTGTTTGGCAGAACAAAGGCGGCGTATATTGGGCGGAGCACACCGGGAGTTTGTAGGTGTTGGGAGTCCAGCACCAGGTTTTGGGAACATCTGGATACACTCCCGCCCTTGCAGGCATCATGGCATACTGGGTTGGTGGTGGTTGCAGCATTTGGGTGGGTGGGTGGTGGTGCAATATTTAGTGACATCCTCTATTATAGGTATTTGAAGTTGTGTTTAAACGGTTTGGTTGTAGGCCACCATGTATGGTCACTTTGGATGTGTTTTTGGGATTGGCGGCCTCAATGTGGCCTCCATGCATGCAACCAGTCACTGCACATTGGTGGTTCCTGGAGACCCAAGTGGCTTGCAGCTTGAGTAATTTGCTGAGAACGTAGGTCTACCCTGTGTCCTGACCTTGGTCCAGGAGTTCTCTCATTTCCCTGTAAAGTACAACCAGCTCACGCAGTCTGCGGTGCGCTCGTAAGGCCGCTGCAGCCAAATACTTGTATGTCAGGCGCTTGTGGATAGCCTATGGTTGCTTACAGCAGCATGGGTGTTGCGCTGCCGCCATAAGGGTTGGTCACCAGTGTACCAGGTGTTAGTCTAAGAACCTCTGCTGAGCTGAGCTGCGAACTGTAAGTGTTACAGCAAAATTGTATGCTCTTAAGAATATTGTATAGATGAATAAATAATCATGCAATGTATACCTCTGCGTTTACCCGGTGCCACACAATGCACTCAGTCTGGCTTGCAAACCATGCAACACATTTGCAATTTGGGAAAGGGTTCACATGCCACAAGTCCCGAGAGTGGCCCACCACCCCCGCTCCCTCTCTTCCCACCCGGACCGTGCCCAACTGGTTGAGGCAAGAACTGCTTTGAAAATTGAAGATGAAGTGACAGAGACTTATCACAGCACCCTGAGCAGCACGTTGGTGAGGTATGCGCCCTCCGGGTAGGCGGGGTCAAGCGGGTGGTCAGCGCCGGTGCCTGCGCTGCGCAGTACGGTGATGCGGCGGCCAGCGGAGCGGGCGGCCTCCTGCGCACACAGAACGAGCCAATTTCAGCACCGAGATATACAGATATCCCATACTTTTTAACAAACAAAACTCCAATTTCAAGAACAACACCTTTTATCTACAATTTATGATGTACTTTATGACCAATCCGTTTAATGTGAAAGAGTAGGAGTCTCCCTTAATTCTTCCCATGTATTTTATTGCTACTGTGCAGCCCAGCCACCCGCGCACCCTCCCTCACCTGCAGCATGGGCATGAAGGCACCCCCCTGCTCCACCGCCCCTGAGCATGAGCACGTCATGAGCAGGCCACCGGGGGCCACCAGGCGCAGCGCGGCGGCGTTGAGGCGGCGGTACTTGTGCAGTGCACGGTCCAAGCCCTTGCGGCTGGGGGCAAGCTTGGGGGGGTCAAGGACCAGCAGGTCCCACGTGCGCCCATCCTCGCGTGCCTGCGTAGGGCATGTTGTATTAGGGTTTGGTGTTTATAAGTCGATCTCAAATCCATAAAACCTACTCCTTAAATTTGACACCAAACTACTCAAAGCTTGTGGGGATCCAGGACCACCCTCGCGCACTTGCGTAGGGTCTGGCTTTAGGGTCAAGGATATCATGTGTACCTCTCTGCACCGGTGGTTCACGCAACTAAAATACGTACCCCGAGGTCAATCCCTGTGGCTCGGGTGCACCCTATGTTACATGTTGTGCCTGTTATGTGTGGTGGCTCACCTGCTGCATGTAGTCTGCAATGTCTGCCTTGACAAACGTTGCCTGCTCTGCGCTCACTCCGTTCAGGGCGGCGTTGGCCGATGCAAGCTCAATCGCACTGGCTGATGAGTCCACACCTGATCACAAGGGGAGCAACAACTCTGACATGAGATCAACAGGGGACCAAGGACCCTGGTACATCATCACAATGCAGCGCTTGAAAATATTCTTTATTTCCCAGATTATGCAGTAATTGCCCCCTACCTGTCACATGTGTGGCACCCCCCAAGGCTGCGTTCAATGCAAAACCCCCACTGTAGCAGCACAGGTCGAGCACTGTCCGCCCCTTTGCCAGTGACCCAAACACTGCCCTGCTGTCCCGCTGGTCTGCATAGAACCCTGTCTTCTGCCCAGAGGTGGATGCCCAGTAGCGCACCCCGTTCTCCACCACTTCCACACGCTCCCCCTGCATGGCAAAAGGAAAACTTTGAGCCTATGTTTGTGGAGTCTCCAGCCTGTGCACAAGCCTGCTTGCTGTGCATCAACGCAACGCAACGCAACGCCGTATGCATCAACGCAATGCTTCAAACGATACTGCGCCAATTGTATGTCCTCTACAATGCCAAACGGCAACATCAGTATACATAGCACCAGCCTGTGTTTGCTCTTGAAGATCTGCAGGGTCACCGTTACTCCGTCTATGCTATGTATGGGGCTGATACTGGCCAGAAGCTTGTGAAAGACAAATGTGCATGGGACTTGGACGGTGTGCATGACCCCGAATGCATGTGACACGCATGTATCATCAACTACATGTTGACTGTCCACGAATGCTGGAGGAACCAAAACCCTTGCCCAAGGAGCCTGCCCGCATACCTCGGTGTTGTCTGCCACCCCCTCCTCTTTAGAAGCTTCCACCCCCTCTTCACGCAGCATGTCCAGCGCAGGCCGCCAGTGCACACCCTTCAGGCCCGTGCAAGCCAAGATGGTCTGCTCAATCACCGCCCGTCTGCGCTCCACCCATGCAGCGGATGACGACACCACCACTGATTGGCCAAGCACATCCGCCACCAGGCCTGACAGGCGATCGCCCTCGCTGCACCAGGGAAGAATTAGGCGTTCAGGGTTGAGGGCTCGGGTTTGCCCTTGAGGGCATCAGCGAAGGGTTTAGAGTTCAGATTTTAGGGTTCTATGCTTAGCCTTTGCAGCACCAGGGGAGGATTTGATGATGATTACATATTGCTGATATGGGACAATGCAGCACCATATCTATGTGCATGATGGAGTCTCTTTTGCGCATGTCTTTGTAATCGTGAGCAAAAATCTCAATTGCCATCTGCAATGCCACAAGCAGGAGTGCTCAACATATGAAAGCAGTATGTGCAAAACTCTGCTTCAAATGATGATGTTATAAGGAGCATGTGTGCCTGGTCCAATCGCTGTCTGCCCTTAACCTTACCTGTTGATGAGGCGGTACACAGTGGTGCCCTCGGAAGGCAATGACAGGCTGCGCCGCAGGGCGTGCGCTGCAGTAATGCGCGTGTGCAGCAGTGCATCCAAGTCAAGCACATCAGGGCTTGATGATGCCTCCTCCTCCAGCTGAAGCAGCCTGCATGCAAATCATGGCACGGCATGAGTTGACATTTCTTCCTGGAAATCGCCTGTTAGTAAGCTTCGAAATGGTGATGGATCAACAAATCGGTGTGAAAATCACGGCTAGGATGCCGGTGCAGGGTGACTGAGCGGGAGGACTTGGCCGCCACATGCACTGCGTGTTCAACCAAATAATTAGCATGCACGTGTAGGACAGTGCACCGCACCTGACTCTGAACATGCTGTTGGGGTTGTACACTCCCCACCCAATAGGCGTCTCCGCGCCATCCGTGACCACCACCATATCCCCAGTCTCTGGGGGTGGCCGCCGCACCACCCTGTCCACCGCCCCGCTGTACACCATGGGGTGGCCATCCTTGAACAGCCGGGCCTTCCCGCGCTTTGTGACGACCTGAGACCAACACATACACAGAGTTGCCTACTGGGGCGTGCTGCTTGGACCCGCTGATATTCTGTACGAGTGTGCAAATGGTTGTCCCGCAGCTGAGGGTGCTGGAGGGCTGGTGGTTCATCAAGGAGTTGCAGTGGCGCTACCAACTGCTCGTACGAGCACACAACCTGTGACTAGTTTCCAGCATCAAACACTGGAGTAGCTTCACCCCTCACCATGCCTATGTTGCCCAGTTTGGCCGCTGCCTGTCCTATCGTGGTGGTGGGCACAGCAGGTGCCTGTGGCTGTGCCTCTTCGCTCGTGGGGGGCGCTTCAACCTGTGCGGGGACCTTGTCAGCAACTACCCTGGCTGGCCCGTCATCTTTCTTCCTCTGCTGGCTGTCGCCACGCCGGTTCCCGGTAGGCTGCCCTCGCTTGGCCGGCCAGGGGGATGGCTTGCCAGCCACGGTTTTGGCGGCTCCCCGTGCGGGGGGACTCCGAGACGGCCGGCTGCTGCTCCCGCCGTTGGGGCTGACCAAGCCCTGTCGTAGGTTGAAGGTTCCCGTATGGAAAGACATATTCTTCAGCAAGGGCCCGCAAGCTGCTGGGTTGAAGGGTTCAACGCCTGGGAGGCACAGCCCGTGCTTGACAACTCGGCAACCTTTGCAAAGTGCCCTCCAACGCTGGAACATACAATAGATAGGAGTGAGTTACTGATATATGTGCGTCCTGTGGTTTGCACTTTAAGGGAGTATCACGGCTATGGCTGCGCAATCAACTTGTTTTGAAGGGCAGAATGCATGCATGCATCCAAGTGTTCACATGACCAGTGGTGCGAAAGTAGGGTAGATGCTCGAGCGTGTCCAACACGCAGGACATGGCTAAAATCTCAAGAAACAGACGCAGATAGGTGTTCAGCTGCTCCACACTTCTTGCTTTCAGTAGGTGGTGGGTATTGCGTGGTGGGGCATGCATGCAAGTTTTCACCACTCGCCACCTGGCGCCAGGTGGCGCAAGCGCAGAGCTTTGTGCAATTTGCTTGGTCTCCCCCCACACTACTTCGAGTTTTGAGCCACCAGAGGCCCATACAAAGACCAGTGTCTAGGCGTGTCTCCTTAACTCGCGCGTTGGGTTTATAAGTGCAACTGAAGCATACACTAGGGGTGGGTATGGCAATGCAGGCTGCAACCCGTCTGCTATCGATAGGCAGCCCGTATCTTGTGGAGCGCACCTGCAGGCCTCTGTTGTCTTCCTGTGTGCTGCGAAGGCACCGTTTCAACCACGTGTTGGTGAAGGAACGGTGTTTTGGAGGTGGGGTTCCAAGACCCTCGTTCACAGCCAAGAGATCACTGCTGACGGGTCTCGGAGCAGGGGTGTGTGTGGCTGTGGGTGCTGCTTCAATGGCGCCCACAGAGGCGGAGTCGGTTGCTATTGTGACCACCATCGCTTGCCCGTACTGCCAACGTGCAAAGGCCTTGTTGAAGGAGCTGGATATCCCTTACCGTGAAGTTGACATGACTGACAGCATAGAGGCACTGAGCAGCTTGAAGAAGGAGACTGGGCAGTCCACAGTGCCACAGGTAGGTTCCTTAAAGGCTACTGCAGTTGCCTCTAACGTCTATACACCTTGTTTGCACCTTGCATCCACGTGGGCTTTGTTGGTGCGCAGGTGTTCATCGGCGGTCAGCTGATTGGTGGTGCATCTGACCTGGCCAAGCTGGTGGACACAAACAGCTTGCAGCCGTTGTTGGACCAAGCAAAAGGCAAGGCAGCGCTTCCCGCTGGCCTCGAGGAGCTGCTCAACGCGGGCAGCAAACCACAGGTGCTGATGTGCACGTCGTCTGCTCAATTTTGCCTGAGCCACTCAATGGTCATTGGACATTGTTGCCTATCGGAGTCAAGTGCTACCAGCTCAACATCTAAACGTTGAATGTAATAAGTCATTTGATTTTGTCTATCCAAGGGTAAACGGGTGGTGACCAAGGACTCTATCAGTGTCACAACCATTAGTGGCCCATGCTCTGCCTGTGGCGTGCCGAGATCGGATATTTGATGGTTACCTATTGCTTTATAGGAAACGGTTGCGAACCCCGGTTTACAGGCAGACGCCGGGGAAACGCTAAAGCGCATGACCAGCAGCAGCACGGGTATCAAGCGCAGGAATATCAGTGGCCCTCGGTGCGTTCCCTCTTTGGTACTTCCTACTGGAATATATGGGACTGGCACTTGGCAGCGCCTTGTGAAGTGCAGGAGGGCATGGCATACAGCCCTATAGGTGCCTCTCATCTAGAATGCATGAAGTGTTATATGTGATAGTGTGTACTAGGCCACGCTCCGGAAGCTATGCCTCTTAACAGCACAGCCCTCCTGTCCCTGCAGGGGACAGACTTTCCACAGCAGCTTCACCCTCAAAGAAGCCCTGGAATGGCTGCAAACCCACAACTATGACCGCACAGCAACAACACAGCTCCTGGCCGAGCTCCAGCAGGGCAGGGTGCTGACTGTACTGAGCGATGCGTCAGCAGACCTGAGCAAGCAGGCAGATGAGGGGCTGGTGCTGTGCTTTGTTAGCGACAAGCCCAAGCCAAACCCTGGGGAGGCCATGAATATGCAGTATGCATGGTTTGGCTCGGCTCGGCCTGCTGTCCAGGTAAAATTTGGTGGTTTAGGGTTTAGGTTTTAGGGTATGGTCAGCCTGCCCATGTGTCCAGGCATTTGTGCTCAATTGGCTGTGAGCTCAACCTTGAACAGATGGTTTCATCCTCTGTCCATCGTCTGATGAAAGCGTGGGAGGTAAGAGAGTTGCATGATGAGATTCAAAATTCAATGGCAGGGAGTGCATTTCAAGCTGGCATTGGTTTGCTGCCTTGTGCACCCACCACCCTTGCACATGGGGCTCATGCATGTGCATTGTTTATGGCAGGTTTCAGAAGGGCTCCGGAAGACCATGCTGAGGCTGTATGGCGAGTACCTGTCGGATGACGGGCGCAGCGTGGACTACGCAGGCATGGCCAGCAGCCCCCTGTTTGAGGAGTATGTGGATGCTGCTGCTGAGCTGCAGAAGGTGGATGTGAGCGTGCTGAACAGGGAGGAGCGGCTGGCGTTTTTCATCAACACGTACAACGCGCTGGTGGTGCATGCCCTGGTCTTGTTTGGCCCTCCAGAGGGCACGTTTGGCAGGTGTGAAGGGGTTTTAGCTGGTTTGCCCTAATTGCAGGCTTGCAAACCTGAGATTGAACTTTCCCAACCTATTGATTTCCATATTGGCCATGTCCACAAATAGTGTCTTATTAATTGTTCTATAAAACTCATTATTTTATTACTATCTTACCAATAAAATGATGAGTATCTGAATACCACTTTATACAATCGTATTAATGTTCTATAGGATTTTGTTTTTATTTTACAAAAGACTTCATTGGATTGTGCCCTTCTCTGCCAGGTTGAAGTTCTTTGACAACGCAAAGTACAACATCGGGGGGGTGGACTACAGCTCCAACGACATGGAGCACGGCATCATGCGGGGCAACGCGGTGTCACCGGCAAGCCTGTTTGCACTGGTGGGCCTGCCCAAGCTGGGGCGAAGAACGTTCAGCCACAACGACCCACGAGCCAAATTGGTATGCTGTGATTGTGGCTGTGGCTCCTGTTTTGCGTGATGGCTGTGCGAGCTAGGCATTTGGCATTTGTGGGAAAGATGCAACTGCTTTGTCTGCACAATGTGAGCTGTGAATAGGCAATCTGTCGGTTGGTCGTCCATTGATTCATATCTGTTGCTGCTGTGTTTGCAGGTGATTGATCCGGTTGACCCTCGGATACACTTTGCTTTGAACTGCGGCGCAAAGTCTTGCCCGCCCATTCGCGTGTTCTCGGCTGACAGGTTGGAGCCTGGACTGGCGTCTGCAGCCAGGGCCTTCTGCAATGGTAAGTCCACAAGTATATCATGAAAGTGCCTGGAGGAATTGCTGGACAAAGACACAGCATATTGCATGCAGCTGGAGTACATTTTCAAAGTTTTGAATTGATATGTCTTGGCATTATATGTGGGTTTTTATACAGACACCAAGGTGTGGTGCTGTCACCTTACAGGGGAAGTTGAGGTTGACAAAGCGAGTCGGACCGTGACGCTGTCCAAGATACTGCAGTGGTACAAGCCAGACTTTGGCAACACTGAGGAGATGCTGCGATTTGTTGCCAACAACCTGCCAGATGATTCGGATGAAGACAGGCGCAAGGCTGACCTGACTGAGTTGCTGAAGGATCCCGAGAGCATCGCTGTGAAGCACCGCCCATATGACTGGGGCTGGAACAAGAAGTAGGGCTTTGTGTCTGCTACGCTCAAGGCTATGTGGCAATACTGTTGAGGCAGACCAATCAGCCACGAAGCAATGTATGTCGATGTGTCCATGCGCAGCATCAGATGGTACTCAAGGGTTCCATAGGGGCAGCCATGTCTCAGGATTGTTGATAGGGTATTGTATTGCTACCCTATAACGCAAGATGTTTATCTAATCATTGATGGATTGTTTTATGCTGCTGTCCCTAGAAGGGACACGCGTACTTGCTTAATAAATTTAATTATAACAATGCATGCAATTGCAACTTGTACCGTGGGCTTCAGAACTTTTGCTTGCACATTGCATGTGCCTTGCGTTTGGGCAATGTACTATGCGTGTGGCCCCGTTTTCAAGCGATACCCTAGATCTTGATAGCCTCAAGCTTGCCATATGATATGAAATTGCTGTTAAAGGTGATCTGCTCTGAGGTTAATTTGAACTCAGAACTCCTGGAAGGTGAATTGGACACATTGTTGGCATGTGCACTGACAGTCTCCAAGAGCGGCGCTCGTTCTGCATTAAGTGGGGCGCTCAGTGCACCTTCGACCAGGATGCAGGCAAAATTTGCAACGATGTCATGACCATCAACACATTTTTTTCAACCCCTCAAGAAGTTACAATACTTGTCACAGCGGTCACTATGTGGCACTGCTCCGAGGGTGTGAGTCAAGCGATAAGACAACATCCGAGGTCAATCGATACCATTGTCGACAACTTTAAATGTCACCCATACACACCAGTTATGTGAAGCTGAAGTGCTTGTGCTGGTCCCGGAAAATAAACAGTCGAACAATGCTGGGGAATTCCATGCAGGAACTGGGTTACGTCATGGGTCACAGGGCTTGCAATGGTTCATTGAAGTTGACAACCATTGTTGGAGTGCAAGGAAAGAAAAGTGAGCGCTCATAGCATGACCGTTGTGCAACAAACGAATGGCTATGGCATGCGGTACTTATGCATTGCACTTTGCATGGCCTTGCCATACGTCCTGCATAATCTAGATCTGCACCCACATATTTTTGAAAAACTGCGTGTTGAAAAGTGGAGCGCATACAAGGCAGTGCTTGCCTACAAAACTGCGGGAAAATCTCCTTGCCAAAGTAAGTATTGATGCTCAACAGCAAAGCATGATAGGCATCACAAACTGCAACCACAGCAAAACGGGAAGAGCGTTTGTCCAAAATCGAGCCCTGGCATAGGCAGTCAGGTACGATCACAAGCGATCGGTGATATGATACAGGAACGTAAAAAACCAAAGCACGTAACCCTGCAAAACTGTTCCGGATGGCAAAAATCATCCTCGTTGGTGCAAAAAATCATCTCTCATTCCAAAATTGTCTGTTGACATGCAACAGTACTCTCCTCAAATTCGTGTGTTCCATCACATCTGTTCCATGACTTTCAGGCTTTGTTAAACAGCATGTACCCAGCTGCAGCCACCAGGGGAATGACCACAAATGGCAAGGCCAGGAGCCCCTGCCTCCCAGCTGCCTTCACTCCCGAAGCAGGCCCAGACAGGCCGCTGCCAAGGCCATCCCCTGTGTCGCGCATCCCTAGCCGCATTGTGCTGCCATCCCCGTGGAAATGCACTTTCCCGGTGGTCACCTCGTATTTGGCTGACAGCACACGCACTTCAGGCAGGATGGCGTCAGGCAGCGACTGCTCCAGCCGCTCCACAATGGTGTCAGCTGTCATCTGGGCGTTGAGCTGGGAACAGCACATCAGAATATATGTCGGTCATGGCAAGCAGCACCATGCTGTTTAGGGATTCTAGGGTTTAGGGTTTGGAGTGCACTGTCACTCACATGTCAGCCATGCCGCGGTACTTTTCTGCCACATGATGGGCATACATGTGACCCTGTGGGTACCTACTGTGCTGCCCTGCCAGGATTGTTAGGCTGATACTGAGTGCAAGCGACAGTGGGCAGGAGACCAGCAGGTGAAGGCATTTGTATGGCTGAACATGCTTCAACATGCAACCTGTTGACGCTGGCGCATCTACTTTCCATCATCATGGTTCCACCCTCACCTTGACAATATCCTCCACCACGTCCGACTCATCCCCCAGCGCCCCTTGCGACAGCCCCTCCAAACTGCTGCGACGCGACCCTTGGCGGGAGTCGTCCAGGCTGCACCGCGCTGACCGGATCTCGGCAACCTGCTCAATGGCTGGCATGATAGAGTCCACAATGGGGCGGGTGAGGTGGGCTTGCTTGTGCTGCTGGTGCTGGTGGGGGGTGCCGCAGGAGGCGCGCAGGGCCTGGAGGGACAGCTGGCAGGCGTTGCACCTTGAGTGGCCCATGACCACCACCAGCCTGGCCCCCAGGTTCTCCACCGCAAAGGCGATGCTGCCCAGCGCGTGGTCGTTCACCACGTTCCCGGCGCACCTGTGCACAGGGGCGGGAAGATTGTGAGCTGAAGGGCGTGGAGGCGACCCACAGGAGCAGACGTTTATCAGGTGTGACATGGCAATCATTTCAAACCATCGCGGCATTGCCATCGAGGTCTGTGGCATAATAATTACGGCAGTATATCGTTGTTATATGATAATTGTTATTCGCCGTTATTAGATTGAGTTGCATAAACCTGGCAAGATGTGGATACAGTACTAGCCATAGTTGTTACACGTGTCAGGAGACTGAGGTACATATGTGCACGTTAAGGCAATTTTGGTGTAGCGTTGGTATTTTTGCGTGCCCCACCTGACCACAAATATGTCCCCCATGCCTTGGTCGAAGATCAGCTCTGGCGGCGCGCGTGCGTCTGAGCAGCACACCACCACTGCCGAGGGCGCTTCACCCGCTGCCACCTCCAGCAGCCGCTCTGGGTCTGGTACGCATAGTTGGACTTCGCCCTGTACCAGCAAGGGAAGCAAGGTCAGTCCATGCATGAGGCCGGTTTGCAGGCAAGCACAACTGGTTGGATAAGTGTTGATGTTGCTGGACTAGCTGTTACCCAATTTTACCCAACCAATGCCTGCTTCAGCTTTGCAAAAGGTGGAGGTACCACCCGTAGTGCCTGTGAGGAATTGGGCAGTGGCAATTGACCTCAACCTCAAGGGAGATGTACTAACAGGGCCCATGCAGCTCTTGAGGGTTTAGGGTTTTAAGTGTATAGGGTTTACCATCTCTACCTTAGCTAGTGGGATGCGCCCATCTATTGTGCCCAAACCCCACCCACAACTATCTACGGAAAGCCACGGCACAAAGCCACGGCACAAATATACCTCTGTCGACAAGATCCCTCTCCATGCCTGTATGTATGCCATTGTACTGCCACTGACACAACCAACCGTACATTACCTTGAGGAAGCGGCTGTTACCCTCGACCAGGTCCTCGAGTGCTCGGTCTGCCAAGGCTGTCGCGGAGATTTGGACGTGCGGCAGCACCCGCGGGGTCACTGGCATCCACTCTGGAGGGGTTGATGGCATGTCAACCTTATCCTGCACACACATGTGGCCATGAGTGGGTCAGCAGGTGTGGGGGACACCGCAAAACGTTTTGCACGCAGTCACGGGCACGTTGGCCAGGAGGACACGTGACTCTGAAGGACTACTGCCCCTCTAGTCCGGGCGCGCGGTAACGCGAATGCGCCGTTTGGAAGGCAGCGTTTCCATGTGCCCTCAACACGTGCGGGTCCTCGTCAACAAGGCATCGGCCATAAAGAGGCCGACATGTTGTTGAGAAAGGGCGCCTACACAGCTGGAGGACAACACATCTGGTGTCTTCCATCGTTGGCTAGCTGCCCAAAATGTTGAGCAACTCAGAAAAGCTTCCATCGGAGGATAGAAGGTCGCCATGGAAGGCATGAGGCGGACCCATGCCCACCAACCACCCAACAAAAAACACAACCGGTACTAGCTAATTAGGGTAATTTTATATGTTTCAGGCACAAGCAGGTTCCTACGTTTGAGACGGGACTTCAACACAGTGGCAGCTGCAGTGTCCATGCGGATCACCGAAGTTGAGTTTTTGCAATGCGTGCCACAACACGACAGAGCGCCTGCATACCTCTTGCTTCGTAATCCACTGCAACCCTGCAGGCGTCATGGCGAACTTCGTCTTCGTCTTGAGCCGCTACCTAGTCGGATGTACGTCGGGGGTCGGTCGGCTGAGCTACGTCGGAGGTTGTCGGGTGGTGGGTCGGGAGGTAGGCCTAGCTAGGGGATAGCTACTCTAGTACAAGCTTCGGAAAGACGCAGCCCGCAGCAACTTAGCAGGCAATGCGAACCGGATAGAGCAGCTGGCTAGCAGTGCAAGGCTTTGTGGGCTCTACCGCTCGCAAAGGGCCCAGCACGGGTCCTATCGCTTTAGCCAAAAGTCCAAAAAGTCCAACCACATGTGGCTCAAGTGACCTGAGATGCAAGGGAGACATACTATGAGCCTAAAAAACCCAGCGATCTCCTCAGCCGGGCTGAGTCAGGTTGAAAACCCTGAAGAAAACCCTACATTTGAAAACCTATAGGTTTATAAAGGTGTGCCGCATGTTTCGCCGCGCTTGTATACAGCGTTTCTCTTGACCTCCTTTATGCTTTGCACGCATATTCGGTCTACGCTGATTCAGTTGCCAGTTTCTCTGCCTATTCGTGGTCGTGCAGTCACTTTGTAACTCTTGCATGCATCTGCATGCATGTGTTATGTGCATCGCCCACTTATAGCACTTGCGTTAATGTGAGTCAGCGCTGTACTGGCGGTAACTGAAGTAGCATATATTCGCAACAACTCGTGTCTTGCTGTCGTTTCCAGCACCTCGTTGAAGGGTTCAACGCCCAACCTAGCCTGCACTCCATGGCGCTGTCGTGGCGGGCGAGGGTGCTGCAGGAAAAGCAAATAGAGGACAAGGCGTCTCTCCAGGAGCAACACAAGAACTCTCTCGAAAAGCTGCTGCACCTGGCTGGGGTGGACTTCGATGAGATCCAGGAATCCCTCTGCAAAGCCCTTGACTTGCGGCTATATAACAAGGCACGCGAGACGTTCAAGTACCACTGTTGGTTTGCTTGTAGTTAGTTAGCTTCAAGCGTTCGGCAGTGGATCGAGATTGGCAGCCGCCCTTGCGTGCCCAGACCTATCTTGGCAGTGCTTACACCGTATGTATGTAAAACCTAAAGATGTTAGAGACTGGGGCAGCCATGTGGCTTAGTCACAGACAGCACTTGCTTGTCTCATATGTGAGCAGTGCTGTTTAGGGTTGAAAGTTATCACAGACAGGACTTGCCTGTCTCAATTGTGTTTTAGAGTTTAGGGCTCAGAGAGCTTCACACTGCCCTTGCTTCTAGTCCTTGCCTGGGTAATACTCCACCCCCACCCCCAACCACTAATGACACTCTGCTGCCCCTTTGCCCATATACACCCCAACCCACAGTCCTCTTCAGGTGACATGCTACCCCCCACAACCCCTTCCCCTCGCCTGTGACTCCCTCCCGGTTGTGGTTGCAGGTAGAGGAGCTGCTGCTGGAGCAGCCCGAGCTACTGGTCGAGCCCTATGGACCCAATGGCTGCAGCTTGGCGCACGCACTTGTGCTGGTAGGAGCTGCCGAGCAGCTGGAGTACATGATCAAGCGCCACCAGCTGGACCTGACGCTGCAGATGGGGCAGTTTTCACCATCCTGGCAGCAGAGTATGGCCAGCCGGCGTGTCTCAAGGTGCAGTAGTGGTGGGGGTGATGGCAATGCCTCGGTGTTTGGGTGGCTCATTTTTTATGTATGTATTCAGTGACCAATGTGGAATACGGTATATACCAATGCAGTTCCCATGGAGTTTGCCCATCCACACCCCGCTCCCCCGCTCCTTAACCCCCCACACACCTCCTTAGGTTCTGGTTGAGCATGGCGGCACCGATATCAACCACGTACTAGAGCTGGTGTACCAGGGCGACAGGCGCACAGCAGTTGTGTGCGCCAGCATGGGTGGAGGCGACCCCAAGGGGCGCACGGTGCGGTGGACCGCGCTGTACCAGGCGGCCACCCACAATTGCCTCCCAGAGCTTGAGTACATATTGTCAAGGTATGGCTGCTGCACTGAGCTACCACCATGCACTGCATGGCTACCTGGGCTCACATTGACCGCACATGTGCATTGCATCAGCTCACTATTAATTAACAATTACGGAACAAATAGTTTACAAACATCACCACCCTGGCCTATGCATGCATCTCTGGCGCGGCCAAGAGCGTCAAGGTGGGTGCACTGCAGCAGGCCAGGGGGTCAAGAACCCACCGTGATTCTCAAAAGAAAATTGGTTCATGACATGGTTGTTTTGGTAGGAGGTATCTAATTGTGGGATGGCAATGTGCCAGTTGAATCTTTGTGATTCAAGTTTGTTCTTGTACTGTGCCAGAAGCACATGGCCAGCGCATGACTCACGGTCAATCTGGCTGTGCAGGTCCTGGTGTGTGCCTCACTGTTCCGCCTGCCGCAGGCTGGCGCATGGCTTACTGTTCCGCCTGGCTGTGCAGTCCTGTGTGTGCCTCACTGTTCCGCCTGCCCCATGCGTCACTGTTCCACCTGGCTGTGCAGGTGCTGCTTGAGGCGGGTGCCTGCGTGCATGCCTGCGGGGCTGGCGCCATGGCCCCGCTGATGCTTGCAGTAACATACGGCCACAGGGAAGTGGCGCAGCTGCTGCTGAAAAGGGCGCTAACCCTAACAAGCCAGAGGTAAGTTTGGGGTTTAGGGTTTAGGGTTTAGTGTATGCTGCATGGCCACAGGGAGGTGGCGCAGCTGCTGCTGGAGGCGGGCGCAAACCCTAACAAGCCAGAGGTGAGGGCGAGATTAGGGTTTAGGGTCTGAGCTTCAGGGAATGCGGCATGGCCACAGGGAAGCGGTGCCTGCTGCCTGGGGGCCAACGTGGGCAAGGGTTTAGGGTTTAGGGTTTAGGGTTTAGGGTTTGCTGCCTGGGTGCCAACGTGGGCAAAGTAGGAAGAGGGCGTGCACCAATGGCGGGGGTAGAGTTTCGGGTATGCTGCATGGCCACAGGGAGCAGCGCAGGCGTTGCTGGATTTGAACGACATTACTGCACACCACTCCTTTGTACTTTACTTTCAGTACTTGTTCCGATGTATGCTGCAAGTTGTGCTGCAGTTTTACTCCTTCCCATTACGCTCCCGTCACTGCAGATGGACTTCCAGTGTATTAAATGATGCATATAAAAATTAAATTTTAAATGTCCCCGTTGCTGCAGATGGATCCAATCTTTATCCTGCCCCTGCACCGAGCCTGCTTTGCGGGGGACATCGACACCTGTCGGCTGCTGCTGGAGCACGGCACAAACCCAAACGGCACCCAGCCCCCCCGCCCCGGCGCAGGCTTTGACATCGCTGACCTCATCCGCCCTAGCCCGCTGCATCTGGCGGCTTACTTTGGGGATGTGGCTAGTGCGCAGGCGCTAATCGAGGTAGGGCATGTGTGGGTGTGTGGGTGTGTGGGTGAGAGAGATTTCAAGGGGGGCATGTGCTGCAAATCTACAAAAGAATCCTTTCCTGATACACCCAATACTTACTCCTCTACTCTGGCCAAGGCAGACACAAAAACGGATGAAAAATTTAATGAAGTGATAAAGGTAATATGAATGAATGATTGCTTGTTTCAGCTGGGTGAGATAGACACACAATCCCTCTCTTATCATCCATGGGACAGTGCTTGACTCTGATTTCCCCAAAATTTGTCGTCATTTTCCGCAGGCCGGCGCTGACACAGAAAATCTGATGCTCATCGCTACGGACAGCATGGGGGGCCTTTGCGGGCCCTCAGCTGCAACGTCTGCCCGCACAATGTGGGCAACGCCGATGACTGCGCGGCATGCCGCAAGCGCGCCGCGCATGGCGCCCCTCCCAAGGAGGTTTGGCCTGCCTGCGTCCTGGAGGTGTTTGAGGCTACCAAGCCCAGAGGGGCCAGGCGAGCCACCCATACTGCCAGGCAGGTAGGGACGCGCGGTTGGGTCCCCCCTCAACCCTTACCTTATAGGGTCCCACTGCTGAATTCTGTCGTTAGTGTCAGTTAGGCAGGAACAGGGTTATCTCCTTGAGCCTAATGATACAAATTGCCCTTACTGCCAAGCATGTAGGGATGTAGCCTATTGCCAAAATGCAACAAAATGTTACAAAAATTGTCAATAATAATTGATGTGAGCTGAGGGGGTGATTTGCTGTAATTCTTCAGCTGACTCACTTATGCTTGGTTTAAGGAGTGTGATCGTGCGCCATTACCTACACCTGCGCAATAGCTACATGGATGCGTGCCATCCGCATCACATCATCCTGCGTAATATTAATCATTAGTTTTTTAGTATGTACTCAAATACAGTGCCGCCGAACAGGTGGGCAACGAGAAGGGCCTGCGGTGCGACCCCCTGGGCGCTGCGCTGCTGTACGGGCAGATGGAGGTGGCGCAGGCGATGGTGGACTCAAGGGCGGAGGTGGAGGGGCATGTGCTCATGGTGGGTGGGGTTGGGGGGGAGAAGGGGGGCTGGGAAGGGGGAGGGGCTGGTGTGGTGGGTGGGTTAGGTGGGTCATGGTGGGAGGGTGTGATGGGGGGTATGCATCCACTCCCCAGCTGCAGGACAGGAACCACAGGGCACTATTGGTAACACAGGTGTATAGCCACTGCCATAGGGTCAGCGCATTTGATGTATCCTCCACCATTCAATTTCCCATCATCCCCATATCCCTTCGTCAGATCCCCCCTTGCTGCAGCGCGACACCCCCATCCCCCTCCTCGTCTGGTTCACCGCCCTAGGCAACCACGCCGCGGTGGAGCTCCTGCTTCAGAACGGGGCCGCGGCAGGCTCCAGGACTGAGCCCATGCCCCCCTTGCTGGGGAGGGACCACCCCTTTGATAGCGTGACTGCGCTGGAGGTGGCTGAGAGTGGGGAGGACGAGCGGATGATTAAGCTGTTTGACACATATAGCGTTGCTCGCCTGCTGAAGCGGGCTGCCAAGGTGCTGGTGGTGTGGGCAGGGGTTGGGCGCGTGGGGGAGAAAGGGGTTGGGGCGGGTAGTGGTGGTGGGGGCATGGTGTGGGGGGCTGAGGTGTGGGGTGTGTGCACAGCTTGGCCATCCAACAACCATGTCATTGTCAATCCATTTGTAAATCAATTGCATGGGGATAGATCAGATCATTCAGGAATTTATCCAAATCCAAGGCAGCATTCCATCTTCATGCTGTGATTGCCGGGTTCTTATGCCAACAGGCCCACTTCCTCAAAGCCTATCAGCTGTCTATTGTACAAAAACTTGTATACATTAATTGTTCTTTGTCTTATTTACTCTACATGTGTTTATTTTAGGGCTTCCTCTTTGCCCGCAGGCCCACTCCATGCGGCGCAAGTGTGAGGGGCTGGAGGCCAAAGTGTAGCAGTCAGCGGCATGCACTGCTGTCAAAATCGTGATCACCCCATCGATTAGGGTTTTAGGGTTTTCCCTTGTCCATGCAGGCCCACTCCCTGCGGCGCAAGTGTGAGCGGCTGGAGGCCAAGGTGGAGGAGCAGGCTGCATCCATTGCAGCGCTCACTCAGGAGGTGCACAGGCTCAGGGGGGGTACAGGGGGAGGGGGCGCAAAGACTCTGCACAAGGCGCCGCTGGCGCTGCCGCCTGTGGGTGGGGCGGGGGAGGACAGGCAAATTTGTGAGCGCTGGAGGTCGCCTGCAGGTGCGTGGGTGGGTGTGGGGTGGGGGGGTGCTCACTGGGTGGTCCTACAATGTCCTGGTTGCAAATTTGCCTATGGCTTCTATTTCTCATTTCACTCTCGAAATCCACAAACAATGATGGATGTGCTTCATTCTTTGAAGACTTGCTCTAGCCAGGGCTGGGTCACATCTACACCCTGATGTAATTAGTTAAGAGTGCCCTGTTGCAGGAGAGTTGAAGAAATGTGGTGGGTGTCAGGCAGTGTTTTACTGCTCAAAAGCCTGCCAGAAGGCCGACTGGAAAGACCACAAAGCAACCTGCACCCAACCTTGAGGGGTGCCGCCGCTGTCTTCCGAACTGCGGATGACTTTTCAAGCAATGCCACTGAAGCAGTGATTATGCGAGGGCTGTGGAAGCTGACAGGCTCTAGAGTGATTGAGCAAACACCATGCGATGCCAGTGACTGGTCTCGATTAGTGCTAGATGATGCAAGGCTAGCTTGCAAGGCAACTGGGCTCATCGTGATTCAACTGCTCTGTGGCAGGTGAATGCAGATTGCAATCTGCAGGTGAATGTTGCATTTATTATTTTGATATCCCTGTCTAGCAATCCACATGTCGATTTACAATATATTTTATACAAGCAGCAGGTTGTGACGAAATGGCGATAGTTGTAAATTACAAATTGGCAATGGTCTGTTGAAAACATGCATGGCATGCATTGCGCACAATCTAGCGTGAAATCAAACATGTGTGCTGTCATCATGAGTGTTTGGGTTTCTGACAGACCACTGGTTTGGCAAAACAAGTCGCAAGCATTCCAAGCAATCTAATATATAATGTACAGTTGTAATCATGTTGTTCTTGCAGAAACTTATGTTACATTGTGGTAGGGTGCTGTTGTATCAATTGCTGTGGTCATATGGCATATTTGCATCCATCCACCGTAACCGTTGATGGATGAAAGGTCAATGGTTGCGCAACCATTGGCGCCATACAATGACATTGTCAGCTGGAAGCTCCAATGGGCACGGCATCATTTAGTCTGGTTCTGAGAACCACATAGTTGATGGCGCACCACTTTGTGACACCGCATCACAGGGGGTGCGCTACAGCTCCTCCTTACTTTGGCCAGCTGCCCGCGCCACCTCCGCCAGCTCAGCAAACAGGCGCACATACGCCTCCCGCCCCTTGTTGTACATGGACAGGCGGAACCTGCCACACACACATATTACCCTCATGCATATAAACCCGTGGCCAGGCAATGCACGGGGCAGTCTTGCAACCTCCAGGGGTCCTGAGGCATTTGCATGCAGCAAGCCACCAAACCTTCTTACCCCTGTATCTGTCTGCACCCCGCAATTGATGTGTGAACCCATGCGCACCCAATACTGCCCTGGCTAGGGCAGGATTGCGTGAACCATGCCACAGTTGCCCCCCCCCCCCCGACTTGCGCACCTTTCGTGTGGCGAGTGAATAAAGTGGTCTGGCAGTCCAAATGCGAACATCGTGGTCTTCACTCCCAAGTGCTCCTCAATCATGGGCAGGGCGGGGATGGTGGCCCCGTTGCGCATCCACACAGGCCGCCTGCCCATCACCACCTCGAGAACCTGCCAGGGTCAGTCACACAATTTCATTTTTGGTTTTTTAAACGTGACTGGGTGGTGCTAGGTATAACACATTGAAGCAAATGCAGGCAATTCTGTGTGCAGGGACTTCAACAAGGACACTTCATAGTTTCAATGCTATTTATTGTGATAGTTTGATGGTGTTGTGCTGATGAAAGGGGTTCTTGTGCTCAATACTGTTCCAGCCCAGTTCCTGTGTAGGTTAAGAGCACCCAAATCCCTACACCCACCTTGGCAGCTGCCCTGTTTGAGGGGGTGTCCTTGGGCATGTAGTAGGGCGCTGCGCTAAACCCTAGCTCGGTGAACTTGGCCTGCACCCCCTCGGGCACCACCCGCAGCACATGGGCCTGGATCTTGGCAAGAATGTCGCGAGGGTGCTGACCTGCCACGAGCCTGAACACCACCGGTGGATACCTCACTTATTTATGGAATAAGAACTTCATCAGATAACAAGTCAGATTCAATGCCGATTGCATGTGAGCTCAAATGTGAGCTGTTAGCTTTGTGTTGGGTCACAGAAAGTGATGGTGGGAACAATAACCCTGCTAATGTGGCGCTGACAATGTCAAGGTATGTGCAGACCGACCGTAACCAGATGACACGCCTTGTAGAAGGTGTCCAAAATTGCATGGATCGAAGAGATGGACCATGGGCCCTGGCTTGCCCAATCACATGGCTTATACAGGCTGGACTGCACCACCCCCCCAAGCGCGCACCTGCTTGACACCTTGACCACTGCCTTGGCAGGTATGATAGTCTTCACCCCGTCACCCGTGTAGCCGCTGTACACACCAATCACATCCAAGGTGGGGCGGTGCCACCTGGAGTAAGGCAGAGGGGGCCAATCAGCGGGAGAGGATGAAATGCAGTTAAACTTTAGTCTCCAAACACCATGTCTTGACAGCAGGCGGTGACTATGAAGCACCAAATATATGATTATTTTGCATTTATTTCACAGCATTTCATTTAACATAAATTACAAAAACAATTCTCACTTGCGGCACTAACAGGCAAGGCAAGCAAGATGTGGGCAATGTCCAGCAACCTCTCGACAGGGGTTGGCATGCATGGCCCTCCGGAGTGGCGCTTTCAGAATTAGGGTTTTGATTGCAGGGTTTGGCACGCACAGCCGCTCCAGGGTGGAGTAGCCCTCTTCACCGAAAGGCCCCGCAGCACCCACAGACCCAACGAAATCAGCTTCATCGAATGGGAAGACCTCAATGTCAGCCTTATCCTCTTCAGTGGAATCTTGGACACCGCTGCACAGGCAAGGGCACAGTGAAGACTGGCGCTACAGTCACACAGGTATGCAAGGCAAGTGCAAGACTTACTCATAGAATCCTTCAACAGCGATGGTGTTGTTGGGGTGGTGGAAGCTGGCAATCACTTGCGCAGCGGTCCTCGCTGCGTTGCGCACAGACCCGCCATATAAACCTGCACCATGCATGTCCGAGTCACTGCCCGGAGTCACAGTCACAAACCACAGTTTAGGGTCACAGCCACCGTCCCGCCAGTCACCCCTCAACGCATCCGCGAACTGGACAAAACCCTAAAGGGTAAATGAGGGCAGCACAGAAAGCCGCTGTCCCTTATGCCACCAACGCCTACCGGAGTGCAATTGTTTAGGGTTTAGTATTTAGGGTTTGAGGCATTGTATCCCACCAGAGTGCACTTGTTCAGGGTTTAGGGTTTAGGGTTTGAGGTCACCGTAGCCTACCAGAGTGCACATCTGTTGACAGCGTTGTCAGCTCAACCTCTATGGCCACAGCCCCCCTCAGTGACAGCGTGATGCCAGGTATGTCCTCCCCTATCTGGCCCCCGTCAGCTGAGAAGGCGGCGTCGCAGCTAAACAGCGCAGCATGCTTTGCGAGCACCTGGGAGAGCTGCGGGCTGCCTATCTCCTCCTGCCCCTCTATCAGAAACTTAATGTTCACGGGGAGGGTTTGGGAGGTCTTCAGATAGGCTTCTACCGCCTGCATTCATGGTGATCATCATTTGAAGCTACTGATCCTTCGAACTTAGAGCGCCCATCAAGCTATTTTGTTCAGAACTACAGACGGTGCAACATGTCGGGCAGCACAACCTCGTGCCACGATAGTATCCTGGCATGCATACAATGCATGCATGCATGCGGTTGTGTAAAGCCTACCTGGATGGTGAGCAGTGCTCCGGGCTTGTCATCGTCGACCCCCCTGCCGTAGAAGAAACCATTTTCCAAATATGGTTCGAACGGGGGCCTCTTCCAAGCCGCAATAGGCTCGCCAGGTTGCACATCATGATGGGCGTAGATTAAAATTGTGGGAGCCCCTTTGGGCGCGTGAAGCCAGTCAGCGTACACCAAAGGGTGTTTTCCAGCCTTGATGATTATAATGTTCTGCGAAGATCCACAGCATCAGAGACGGTGTCGTTGACAGAGCAGAAACATAGCTGGATCAGAGTGTCCCACCTCGAGGCCCGCTTGTCGACACCTGTTCTCAACCCACGTGGCTGACTTTTCAACGTCTGGCAGGCGATCAGGTTGTGCCGATACTGAGGGGATGCTTGCAAGGTCCAGGAGCTCCTTCACGTACTCGGCTTGCCGTGCCTTGCTGCTAATGTACTCCAAGGCACTGGGCACCGACGCATGCCCTTCCCACGCCACTATCAGAAAGCAGACTGCAATAATTAGAGGTCTCAACAGAGATGACGCCATACTTACTAATAACTGTTCATTCAGATGCCAGCAAAGGCTTTGAAAGGTCTTGTTTGACGTAAGCTGCTCACATGGGAAAACTTTTGTGCACTTTGGCCCAACCCAAGGCCCTTGGCACAGTCACACCACCACCAGGAAGCTGGCAAGGTATGCCAATCAAGATGGACTAGTAGTAAGGCCCACCACCAGTGAGACTGGGCGCCAAACGGTTCACCAAGTTTTGGAGGCAAGTTACAGGCAAAATTCTCTTGGGTCAGTGCCCTCTGCACCAAGAGACACCAGCCATTGCTGTATATTGTTTTGATGGGTGGCATTGGAGGGGGTTTGCAACGCATCCCCGGCGTCCACTGTACAACTTATGGACCGTCCATGATGAGAATGAAAATTTACTGCCTACACATACCATCCACCGAGCGAAAAGCTGTTGATGGGCATGAAAATGGGCTAAATGAAAAAAGCGGCATGCCATCGCCATGCCATGCCATGGCGCCATCCCATCGCCATCACGTTGCACAGGCGGTGATTGATCTTGCTGGCGCCACAAAGTGCACATTAATTACCAATAAATGTCATGGATTTCCTCCATTGTCTTCATTTATCCATGGCCATCAGCTAGATGCGCTCATAAGAACCCCACCTCCACATACAGCGGAGCTATTGTTCAGGATCCTCCGGAGGGCGGAACCCAATTTGGTCTCGCATCTTGCCTGTGCCCATACACCTGGGTGGTGCAGCAATAGAGTGAGTCACACCATGCGGTGGGCAGGGGCCCAAAGCACGCCTCAGGCCATGACCCATACACTGCAACCCACGGTAAATCAGAAATAAGCAGTAAAAGGAGCAGGGTGCGCACCTTTCACAGTGCCATCGGCCAGACGCTCTGCAGAAGCGGCACCACTCTGGCCACACACCCTTGGGCAGCATGTTCAAGTCCATGTAGTTCACCCGGCCTGGAGCGGTGGCACAAGAATTAGCCCCTTTCAAAGTGGTAGCACAAGGGTTTAGGAACCCCCACATGGCCAGGCGTGGTGCAGCAGTGTTGGCTATGAGGAGAACCACCGCCCTTGCATATGCATGCATGCAAAACCTGATATGCACAGCGCACCTCGCCCTTTACAGTTTCCACAGACTGACTTTCCAGTACCAATGCACCGCGGACACGGCGGGGTTGATATGGCCGTCTTGTAATTTGGCTTCCCGTTTGGGGTCTCCACCCACAGATGCGCCCCGTTGCTGCCACTGTCAAGGAAGTCAAAGCCGGCCCGTGGCACTGTCGCTACGCGGGGAGAACGCCCGCAACACCTTTGCGGCGCTCTTATTCGATAGTATGAACTGAAAACATGACTAGTGCTCGCGGTTCGGCTGCATGCTTCTGCGAGCCGGGCACCTGGTAGCAAGTCCATCCAACAGCCCTGTCCTGTGGTGAAGTACCAAGGAAAAGGTTCAGGTTTAACTTGGCTCGGAGCACGGAGTATACTGGTTCTGATATAACTGGGAGAACTCAGGACAGGGGCCTTGCATGCACATACTTGTCCGCTACCATGCCACCGTCGTACAGGCACTCTTTGGACCAGGACCTGGTATTGCAGGTCACCTACTGTAGGGTGCGCAAAGGGTGGTTGCACTGGAAGGCGATGGAAGGTTGCTGTTCTAGTAGGAAGAATATGGCGTCCTTATCAATGTCTGGCACCTGGTCGTCGATTTACCCTAGGGTTTTTCATCCACCTGGGCCCTAACTTGGCATTGAGTGACGAGCTTCTTGGCAAGTTATTTGTACCGTCCCACCGTAAAACACGCGCATGGCTTCTACCGTTGCTCTCGTCACCTTCCCTTGGAGGGAACTACAAAACTATGACCATGATGGGACGCTAGAGGGAAAACTTCGGCTAAGCCCCGCACCCCTCCCTGCCCACTTTCGAAGCCAGGATAGGGTGTGCAAAGCAGTGCAGCACACGAAAATTCTGATGTCCCAAAAGCTGCATTATACTAGACCCCAAATTATGCAGAAAACTTGCATACATGTACTTGTGTCTGTAGTTAATGCCCACCAAGCTGGGCCCAGGGCACCAGCCTTGAGGGTCCGCCCTGGGTTGTGCTGTGACTGTCACTGCCCGATAGTGCCTGGCTGACAAAAACGCACTATTCACCCTCAACTTCTGACCCGGCTGGAAGAAAGCAATCCCGGGCGATACTTGCGCTGTATGGGTTGAGCGTTCACGTGTGCATCGACAGCCAAATTGCTTTATTGGACATGAGCGTTTTGCTCGTCTGCTAGCATGTCTGCCAAGCGCCTTATCCCAGCTGAAGGCGGCGCATTTGACAAAAGGTGCCCATGTGTGCGTTCCGGTTCTCCCTCCCCTCTGATGCCCCTTGCTAGGTGTTTGTCGCTGAGCTGGCCAGCTGGCTATGCCCAGCCCCGAAGCACCGGGAGGAGCTGGCAACGCCCACCCATGCCCCGCCATCCAAAGATGAGACGCACCCATAGACGGGTGCGTGGTCACTCCCAGGAATGCTGCAAGCCCTCCAAGGGTGGGGAGCTAGCTGCGAGTGTTGTTGAGTGCCGCCTGGGCAGCTGCTGGGAGGAAGGAGTTGGCTGCTTGTGGTGGCCGCGCTGGCCGCAGCTCCCCATCCCTGTCTACATACCTGCCAAGAAAGAACAAAGGATCACACTAGTGCCCAGCAAATGCATGTTGAGACTCTATGCAGACAAATAATACCTGAAGACACGTGAGCCTCAGGGACGCCTCAGAGCCATGTAGAGCTTGCACAGGGTCTGGCTAGGTGGACAGTTAGCAGGGCGGAAAGGCATAGGCTTAGCCAGCTCACTCGATGTACGCCACTCACTCTATGTACGCCGTCCATGCAGTATCTGGCTAGGTGGACAGTGTGCAGGGCGGAAACTGCCTAACTCACTCTATGTACGCCATCCACGCAGCGTCCCCCGTTCTCCGTCTCGTCCTCATGATGCGTGTGTAGCCGCCCACCCGGTCCTGGTACCGCTCAACAAACTCTGTGCACAGCTTGTGCAACACCAGGTCCTCCTTGATGTACTTGGCAGCTTGCCGCCGCGAAAACAACGTACCCTGCAGGGTGTCAACAAGATTTGGGATGACCCCATCCACCTTGAGGCTCACAGGGTCACAAGTATGCAGTGAAAGACAGTTACTCACAAGGTTACTTGTGTCCCCAGGAGGCGTGCAAACCACCATTGGCCATACACTCCTGTCCTTCACAAGCCACTGCCAGATACCTAGATACCAGCTCCACCTAGACCTCTGGCAGTTGGGGCCCTTGTCATACAAGATATTCAACAAGGCTCTTACCATACCACACCTTGAGCTAGTAGTACATGACAGTGCATGACACCCCAATGGAATGACAGCCAATGGCGTACCTCCTTTGCCAGGGTGACTACCCTGTCAGCTAGCCTGCGCAGCTCCTTGGCTTTAGGAAGAGTGGTCTCGATCCTTTCGTGCTTGATCAGCTGCGTCACCATAGTACTGCACAGAGCCCAGGCCACTCGTCACGCATGGGGGTACTAGGGGTGGGGCGGCGGTAGCATATGCATGCATATGCACGAGGCGCCCAAACAGCTTCTCAGCTCACGTACCAGAGCATGAGGTTCCTATGAGCTGTGGGTTTGAGCCGTCGCATAGATATTCGGTGCTTCATTATGTCTGGTCGGCAAGCTGCCGGTCACCTCAGGGTTGTCGCTGCTGGTGGGTCTAGATGTGGGGACTAGACGACTAGGCAACAACAGCTGCGAAGACGATAGGCTTGAGAAAGAGAACACTAAGGGTTATTGGGATAGTGTTGTTCTCCTTTCAACGCATTCGGGTTGCACAGGCCCACTTCAGCACGCAAGTTTTGCGTGGTCATCAATGCTACATCAGTGCGTTGCTCTCGTCGTGTAAGGTGACAATTGGTGCACTCTCAGCTGATAATAGCCAAGTGCAAGTAATTTGGCGGTGAACGTAGGATGTGTTGAAAATTAGTGACGAAAGGTTAGCCTTACTGTGAATATGTATTGGCCGGTCACCACGGTGCCAGCTTTCAGCGCTGAGGCAGGCAAAGGCATTGTTGAATACACTTGAACACTGTTGCAACCTTCAATTGGTAGTCTTACTTCCCAGTGCTGCCGCACCTCAGACTTCTCAGTTGTTTCTCCCACTGTCGCGTTAGCATGCATGCATCTGAGGTGGGCATGGTTCATTGTGATGGCAACAACCGTGCGTTTGGCAGTGACTTGATGAGGATAGCCCGACTTTAAAGTTGTCTGGTAGGAATGCTTCTGTTAGTAGCCTTGCAACGACTGCTTGTAATAGTCCTGGTCCACCAGACCATCGCTGAGCAAACCACCAGCACGCCTCCTTGTGTTGAACCAAAAACGTTTGCGGACCTCCCAGACGTCGTCTTCTGCCGCAACACACTCACCCAGTACAACAGAGAGTGTAGGTTGAGCGAATCTGAGGACTCCTATTGCTGCAAGTTGGCAAAGGACTTCATCACCAGCAGCTGCCATTGTTGGAAAGGCTTCTCTCACCAGCTGTACAGAGGACTAGCGCAGCACTACACCAGCTGCAGCGCCCAAAAACAGTCACCCAGGGCTGATAAGGATGCAGCCCAAGCCATCAAGCTGTTTGTGGGCGTTCTGTCAAGCGGCAAGAACTGGCATGCCAGGAAAGCAATCAGGGAGACCTGGGGAGGACATGAGCGCGTGCACAGGCTAGCTTTTGTGGTTTCAGCTCCTAAAAGCGAAGCGCTGCTTGACAGAGTCCGCAAGGAGGCAAGCCAGCACGGGGACATCATACTGCTGCCCTACATCTCGGAAGACTACTACAAGATTACCCACCAAACGCTGGAGATCTTTAGGGTGGCTTCCTGGGACAAGAGCACCACCTATGTGCTAAAGGCAGACGACGACAGCTACGTCAGGGTAGGCAAAGTGTATCAGCGGCTGCTGGACAGTCCAAGGGAGAGGCTCTTCCTGGGCTACATAGAGAACCCTGGCGGTGGCCCCCATCGAGACCCCAACAGCCAGTGGCACGTCTCAGAGCAAGAGTGGCCCTCTGACGTGTACCCACCCTGGGCGCACGGGGCAGGCTACGTGTTGAGCGCTGATCTGGCAAGGGAGATAGCCAACGGTGCTGCGCTGAAGCCATCCAACCGAACCATCTTCAAGTTGGAAGATGTGGCTGTGGGGTCGTGGGTGCAGTTCATCGCTCAGGAGCAGGGGTGGCAGCTGAACTATGTCCGGGACAACAGGTTCAATTTTGCTGGGTGCAATGCTGGGGACCTTGTTTCACACTATGTCAAGCCCCAGCGCATGTTGTGCATGTTCAAAAGGAAAGGCCGTTGCTGTTGAGTCCTTCTGTACTGCTGTGAAGCATTAAAGGCAGTGCCAAGTTGACGTGTTGGCATACCAATTTTCAAATACTAGTTTTGAGAAATTGAATGAACCTCTCCATGTTTGTGTAACAAATTGCTCGTGACAGTATCAGAATAAATGGGAGCCTGTTTTGCTTTCTTGGCTGTTGGGACGCGTGGGGATGTTCAGCCTCTGTGGGCCCTGGCTGTACGGCTCACTCGCAGCATTCCTGGGTGTAATGTTACATTCATCACCCATGGAGCACACAAGGTGGGTTCAGATCTCCTGTTGGTTTTCGGCCTGGTAATGATTTTCAGTGCACTTGAATTAAAAAATCCCAGGTGCTTTGGCAGCCAGTGACACTTCAGATACTTCACACTTGTATCCACCTCGACCCACCCTGGCACAGGCTTTCATTGAACCACCTACAGAGGGCATCACCACGTACTGGCTCACCTCCCAGCCTGCACGGTGTTGGAACAACCAGGAGCAGGTGAGGCAAAATCTTGCCATTGTCGCACATCCCTTGACATGTGATTCTGCCATCCAAGTCTGGCTTTGCTTGAATTTGCTGGCCTCAGCAGTCACTGAATCGCTGTGTCATGATGCAATCCAGGATGTTTCTGCTGCTGCGAGGCACGAGGAGTGCATACAGGCCTGCCTACAATGGGCTGCACGTGTGGCTGAGATAGCCATTGGCAAGGATGCCGCCAACACACCGGATGCGCCCTTCTGCAATCCCATGCTGGTATTCAACCTGTTTGCATTGGAGGCCTTCCTTGTTGCGGAGGCACTGTCAATTCCTTGCGTGGTGGCCTCGCCATGCTTGGCGCCATATGCCCCTCCAGCAGCATTTGCCAGGAGGTTCCAGCTGGCGTATCCACAGGTGTACAGGACACTCAAGGGCAGTGATGGCGTGCCAGGTAATGATGCCACAAATGCTGGGGCGTCGCTGGTGCTTGGCATGTTGGAGGTGCATGCACGCACGGGTTCACAAGGCTTGTCACAATTATTGTTAAAAACTGGAGCGTAGGTGTGTTGCCAACGTTAATTGATGCATCCCACCTGGGGCACTGTAAATTCTGGGAGGGGGGTGATGGGCATGCCATGGGGTGCAGGGGAAGTGGGCTGGCAGGATGTGGAGCACTGGATGTGGCCACTGTTCTCAGAAACGTGGCAAGATGTGCGCGTACAGAGGCTGGAGCTGGCAGCAATCTCCTTCTTGTCAGCAAGTGCCAGCCCAAGGCCTGCTATCCCCATCTTGTATGGTATGTAAATTTGCCATTGAATGCCTGTCTGCCTATGGTGATACTTGCTCACCTCCGCTGCCATGCTGCCTAGAAATCATGCTATCAATACATCATTCAGGTTGGTTATGAACACTGGACGTGCGCAGGGATCAGCCCAGCCCTGGTTGATCGTACGGGGGATTGGCCTACCTCTGCACGCCTGTGCGGCTTCTGGAACACCGGTGCACATGGGGTTCGAATGGAGCAGCAGCAGCTCCTTGCCGAGGTGCAGGCACTTGGCCAATGCCACCCTGGCGGTGTCATGTGTGTGGATTTTGGCAGCGCTGCAAACATGGGCTTGCTGCACAACCCAGAGGCGTTTGGTGAGATGCTATCACTGTGCCTGAACAGGAGCAACATGGCTGCGGTGATGCTTACTGGTGGCTGTCAGTCTCTTGCAGAGGTGAGTAACTAAGTAACCACGTTCCAGCTTTTACATCACTGAGGATGCCGCACTCAATTTTAAGGGCCAAGACTTGTCAAACCATCATTTTCTACTAGCTGAGGTGTGGCGTACATGTTCCACTTGCATTTTCTTCAATTCCACATCATCTGCAATTCTCCATAACACCAAAAGCTAAATTACTTACAAGTATGTGTTCCAAAGTACGATTAATTAACATTGCCACTACCTGTTTGGCAGGCGGTGCAGCAGCCATGCAGCCAGCAGCACTTACTGTGCATCAGTGCTTCAGTGCCCCATGCGCAGCTGCTGCCATCATGCGCCATGCTGCTCCACCACGGGGGAGTAGGCACAGTGGCATCCGCGCTACATGCAGGGCTCCGTCAGATCGTCTGCCCATTCCACTTCGACCAGTTCTTCTGGGCAGACAAGCTGGCATGGATGGGCGTCAGCCCTTCCCCGCTCGACCATAACCTCCTGTTCCCAGCAACCCTGCCCTTGGGCAGTGACCACCCAGAGCGTCAGCAGCACATTGAGAGGGGGTCTCAGGCGCTTGAGACCGCCATTGCCTACTGCAGGAGTAGCACCGCCGTACAGCGATGCCAGGAGCTAGCCAGGCAGCTGGAGGCGGAGAATGGCTGTGCGGCTGCAGTGCAGCACATTGTGGAGTCAGTGGGGGCTGGTGGCAGCACAGACGCTCACAGCCTTAGGGCAGCATGCTCATGGCTGCTGGCCACTGGGGTGCAGGCCCCAGAACCCCTCCCCACCCTGCAGCAGCTGGATGATTTGCACGCGGTTGCCCATGTTGCGCCGCCAGATCAGCCAGGTGTTGTTGATGTCCTACAACAGGGGGATGCTTCTCACGCAGTTGTCTGTTTCAAAGCTGCAGATCAGCCAGTTGTTGTTGATGTCGTACAGCAACTGCATCCCAGTGAAGACTTTACTGCCAGCCAGCCACAGCTGGTTGAATTGCCTAGTGACCTGCACGTGTGGAGCTTCTCGCCAGCTGAGGCAAGATTCATACACAATGAGATTTTCGAGCAGCAATGCTACTTGCAGCAAGGGATTTGTGTGCCTGAAGGGGCAATCATTGTGGACGTTGGAGCCAACATAGGTACGGTTTTTTTGCAAAGCCACAATTCGATCTCATATCCATTTTTCAGCAGGGAGTATAAGTGATGCACTGAGTGCCAGCTTGGCCTGTCGTGAAGTATACATGTAAGTGATGCATGAGCCATTCTCCCCAATTTCAGCTTACAGGTGAACACATGGTGCAGGGCTGTTTGCTCTCTTCCTGCTTCGGAATCCGGCCTTCAAGGTGGGGCACCTGTACGCGCTTGAACCCATTCCACAGTTGTGCTCCTTACTGGAGGACAACTTGGCCAACCAAGGGGTAGCGGCATCCCAGGTGACAGCCATGCAATGCGGCGCAAGCAAGCAGGATGGCCATCAGCCCTTCACCTTCTACCCTCACCTGCCGGGCAACTCCACCATGCACCCTTCCAGGCAGGCTGCAGTCCATCAGCAGCTCATGCAGTCTAGCACCCAGGCATCGCTGACCAGGGACGCGCTTGTGGTTGACTGTCACGTGCAGCGGCTCAGCAGCGTTTTTGTTGCGGAGCATATTTCCCAGGTGGGAATTTAAAATCATGCATTTGCGTGCTATTTTTGTGTGTTCCACAGTGAGCAAGGTGTCAAATCTGCTGGCAAGTTGTATTTTCTAGTGGGAAGCATAACATATAACAATAGACATTATCATGTTGAGATCATTTTTGACAGAAACTGCCTTGCTACCCAGGTTGATCTCCTCAAAATCGATGTGGAGGGTGCAGAGCTGGAGGTGCTGCAAGGCATTGAGGCGCGCCACTGGCCAATGATCAGGCAGGTGGTGGTGGAGGTGCACGATGTGGATGGTTGCTTGGCAGCTGCGAGGCGGCTGTTGCAGTCCCAGGGTTTTACTGTCAGCACAGTCTGCCAGTTGCCGCCCTGCAATTTCATGGCGTATGCTATTCGCCCATAGTCATTACTGCCATTGTGGGACGGCCGGAGGGCATACAGGCCTGCTTCAGTACTGGTGGGAGGAGACCGTCTCGTTTGAACCAACGAGTCAAAAGAGGCCCACAAGAGTTCAGTAGCCCACTCGAAATGTATTAACACTTTGATGATACACATGATGTCAAATGAATTTTGTTGCTGCATGTTGTTGCAACGAAACTCTCTGAGACAATGTGCAGCATGTGCATGCCAGGTGTATTGTGGCCAACCATCGAATTAACATCACTGCGACTTTTGTTGGATGAATTTACCTTTTCTTCTTACAGACTTGTATCAGTGTGCTGCCTTGCCTTGCAAAAAGACGCAGCTCCAGCATGTACTGTATGTACACCACACGTGATATGGCCAGTTGCAATGATTGTAACAGCGCAGCAAATCTTCTCAATTTCAAATTGGCTAATAGCGACTGAGGGTTGCATGACATTGTCATGTCATTGATTTCAGTTACCCAATCAGCTGACTTGCCAATGGTACGAACCGGGTGTCTGGAATCTTTTTCAACGATAGTGCTACAGCAAGGCATGACTAATCAGTTCCATGGCATGTACGGATTCATTTACTGTGCACAGCATAATATGCTGCATGTTATGCTGCATATAATTCGTTTATAATTGTGCTCAAGGTGGATCACAATCAGTAGAGAAGTTACTCAAATGGTAACAACAACAATGGTAAATAAGTAAAAGTATGTACATCAACAAATCTGGCTTGCTGGCCTAGGTCTCAGGTGGCTGCCGCACTGCAGTTATGGAATATCCATGGGTACGCCTCCCGCACCAGGCGCTTATCTCCTGGGTAATGGAATTGCTCCAGCAGCCACTCCGGGGTGACGAGCTTGGCACGTGGGCTGGGGGTCACCTTGAAGCTCTGCAGCTCTGCATATTCCTTGAACATGGACACCATGTACTCGTACACATCCTGTGCACAGAGGTTTAATTTCAAAGAAACTTCAACATTTTCACATCGTCACAAAACTGATAGGCTCATGATTGACTCCCCTGTGCACTGATGCCATGTGGCCAACCGCCACACTCACATGCAACCACGTGCAACAGATTGCCAATGTGCACAAAACCAGCACGACAATGGCAACCTAAAAGGTGTCCTGTTCCATGACTGTTGCGATGAGATGTTCAACCCCGTTGTGTGACCTATGCTGCATCTCTGCTAGGTGCACATCCCATACCTGCATGCGTAGGTGGTACGCCATAAACTCATGCGCCGCCTCCCTGATCTGCTCTGCATTGTGCACTTCTCGCACTCGAGGTTGGTGCAACCGACGTCGCTGCGATGACATGCCCTGCTCTGGTCCTCGACATGGATTCGTCTGTTGGCGACCAGCGCTGATGCTGCCCGTGGAGTTCTTCTGAGCCAGTATCGTTTTGGTGCCAGCATTCACAAAAGAATCATGAGACAAGTAGTGGTCTGCAGCCTGCAATCTGCGATGCCCTGATCGGGATCCAAGTCTGTGGCCTAGATTATGCGTGTGTTGTTTGGCTGACTCTAACTGTGGCGGCTGCCCATCTCGCCCTTCCATCCAATACATCCTGTCGACCAGCTGCTGGCAGAGCGGTCCATTGGCTGGATCGACAACAATGTAATGCACATTGGGCTTGAGCTGCCTGCTAAACCATTCATGCCACCGCGGCTTTACCATGAAAACCACCCCACCAGTTGCCAGCAAGTACTTCAGGGATGCAGAGTAGCCTGCACCCAACAACATCGAAAGAAATAAGGAAATAAAGGGGACGCACGAAGGTGGGCCACTGAAAACCACAACATAGGCTTGATCCTGAAGGCAATCAAATATCATGATGCAACCAAGTGACCCTTTATTGGCATAACTCACCATATGATTCGATGTAAATGAGGTACTTGTACAGGGCTCGCTTGCCCATGTGCACGACGCTGTCGTGGTCTTTGAAGTACACATGGCCCGTGTTGAACCACTGCTCAGCGGCCCTGCTGCAGCCCACAACCGCCCTCCTGTGCCTGTCGCCCCACCCCCTGACAGCACGGCCCCGGTAGAACAGCTGGGGAGCCCTCACCCTGAAGGGTATCACCATGTCAAGGTGCATGAGCTGGTCCCGCTGCTGCTCCCAACCAAACACAAACGTCCCATCCTGGTGCAGAGCACAAACGCGTGTCATGGTGCAGCGGATGACAGATGAGGAATGGTATAGGAGTAGATATAACCTTTAGATAGTGCTTGGGACAGTGCTGTGCTGCGCTCCATATGGTACCCTGGTTAAGGGTTTATGGTCCAAAGTCGCCGTGGAGTGTGTGGTATGGGGTAGAGAGTTGATCACGCACCCATTTCCGCTGCTGGTTCTTCCCCATGTTGGACCAGAATGTGAAGTCTGGGACAGGGACGTCTACATGCTTGTCCGAGCTGCAGTAGCTGAAGAGCGGGGAGCACCCCAGTAAGCTGCGCTCGTCAAAGTCTTTGTAACAATTTCCCCACCCCAGGACCGGAACATCCGCAAAGTGGATTAGTGCGTCAATGTCGGGAAGTTCGCCCGGGGAGCGCAGCAGCAGGTCTAGAATACCTAGCCACAAACATGCTGTCAGCTTGTGGTGACGTGAGGCAAGAAGTTCAGTTGCACGACTAAAAGCTGTTGCGCACCAAGCATCCAGTAGGGTCCGCGGGCTGCTGAGTGCATCAACCCTTCCTTGTGTGGGAACCAGACACCCTTGTAGTGACCTGGGTGCAGGTCTGACGTATCTACATATAACTTTCCCTGCGCAAGAGCTGTGTGGTTATCGAACATGGGGAAGAACCAGCTATCAGTGGACACTGTGTACGGTTACACTATGGTACCATACCATACCATACCATACCTGGTACACTTGAAAGCGCATCCCATCGTCGGGTACCTGCACATATGGGTTTGACTTCATCCCCACCTGAAGTATGCCTCTTGCCTGCAACTGGGAGTCTCACAGCACTTTGGCAGTTATCACCTGTCTCCGTGTGAACACTGCAGTCTTGGCTATCATGTCCTGGGTTATGCCATCCTGGTTCTGTCTCCACCTTGCCAGGTCCTTCTGGATGTGAGGCAGGTAGTAGGAGGGCTTCAGCTGAGGCTGGGGTTTCAGACAGCAGCTGCTCCCCGTTGCTTGCACAGCTGCCAACGTGATACATTGCAGTAGTAACAACAGTTTGCAATACTGCTGCAAATTCAAACTCGACCCTCTACTGGCAACGCTTGTGCCATACAAGCGGCTAGGTTTGCCGGCCAACATGCGACGTCAACGTCGCCTCATCGACTTTTGAAAATGTTATGTGCGCAGACACTCAGCAAAGGCGCCACTTTAAAAGTGACTTTTGGCATGCATGCATCACTTCTGGAGAACGTATGCATGCATAAGCAACGTTTACCCCCGTTGCAGCGGAGTCACAGCAACACAGCTGCTGTGCTTTGAGAGGAACAAGGAAGGGAACTGAAGCATCAAACAATGAAGATTTTGAGGTTATATAGTGAATTGGGTGTCACGTTGACAAACTGTGTCGTACAGTTCAGTAGCGCGGGAGTGGGGTTGGGGTATTAGTAAAGCGGTACTACATTCAGTTTCTGAAACGAACATACCCAAACAGGTAGATGTCCAGAGTACATTTATTGCCTGGCCTGGCTAAAACGTCTGTTGTGTTAGGACGCCGTTCTTTGTCGGTGATGGTGAACGGAATGCACTTAATGCCGTGAAACTGAAGCTGCAACCTGTTCCATGGGAGCATCCAAAGTTCCACTGTTTAAGGGCACTGTACAGGTTCAGACGGCTCAAGCCTTCCGCCTGCTATGTCAGTACAAATATCCCTTCCATGCACTTCCATTGACGCTCACTTGACCAGCACATCAGAGGCAGAATGCTTCCCCTTTCCCTCCTCGGCTGTATCTGCCTGGCCTTCATGTGTTGCATTGCAACTGGCTTTCAGTGCAATGAAAGCGACTGCCCAGTCAAGCCAATGAGAACACACAACGCTTCCACTTACCAACAGTTACAGAGTGACCCTCAAAGTATACAGATACAAAATCCACTACATGCCACCAATAAGCTAGCCAGTACCCAGCAAGGAAAGTTGAGTTCCAAGCTTGTGAAGTCTTACACGCCTTTCAGACCAGCTCCCAGAGCACCCACTACACGAAATGATCTGGTCATAGCTTTTTCCACAACAATGGAGCGGTTTGACCTCATCCAATCCAGCAGGTGTGTACCAAGTAGAACCCAGCAGATGTGGCAGATGATGTCTGCAGCTTGCAAGTTGCTGGGAAAAGGCACTCCATGCCCGACTCCATGCACATCACTATGAACTTTGAGCTGCTGTGTCTGCGTGCTGGATATTCCTGCATACCACAAGCGGCACTTGACCATAAGTTTTGGGTGTCCGATGCAACTTGCAAGCTAACGAGAAATTGCAACACAATTCTTTTGAAACTCCTTGTGACAATGCAGGCTCTACAGGCAAGGCATTCGGACACTTGTGGCCAGCAACGCCAAAGTACCAGCACAAATAATTAACGGGACCGATGCGGAGTTTGAGACCTATCTTGTGTTCCATGATGAGAGGGACTCTACTTTGCGATTCTCTGAAGACCTTGGCTTCCCAGAAGACATCTACTTCCCAGAAGACATGCGTTTCCCTGAGGACCTGCGCAGCAGCATGGTTCCATTCCTTGCCAATCTAACACATGGAGCAAGGAACTACAAATGGATCCTGTATGCATCGGATGACACCGTATGGGTCATTGACAACCTGTTGAATGGAGTCCTGAAAAGGCTCAACCCCAACATGCCCTACGCCATCACTGACAGCCTGTGGCTACAGAACAACATGGAGGCAGTGAGAGACGCACCGCGTTGCCTTCCGTGCAATTTCAAAATCCTGGCAGCCAGCAACAGCTCCTCTTCAAACCCTAAACCCTACTTCAGAGGGTGCCCTTGCACAGTGCGCCGCATGTGCAACAGCAAGGCCTTTGCAGACCACCTCGATCCAGATACCTGCACCCTCTTTGACAGCCACCTGTCAGAACACCCTGGATTCAAGCCGAGATTGCACCTGGACAGCAGCTCTGGTCTGATCCTGAGCACAGGCTTGATGCAGGCGCTGACCTTTGGCAGCCTGCAGACATGCCTCCAACAAGGTCCACGTGGCAGCAAAGGCGAGGGCGGCATTGCATCAGCTATGGGGGCTGGAAACATGCTGCTAGCGTGCATCTGGGAGCAGGGGTTTGCCATTACTGACCCAGGCTTTGGGTACTTCCAGGAAGACTTTCAGCTTTTCTCCCCGTTCAAGGGCAGCCATTCTGAGCTTCTCAAGGCATTTCATGTGCTGCTTCGACGTGAGTGCACGGATGCCGTGTGCAAAATGATGACCAGCCACCTGGGTCTAGTTGTTTCAACCAACCTAGGGGTGGGCAGGGTGGAAGACTTGTGGAATGCGGAGCGTCTTACTCGTGAAATATTGTACATTGTTGAGCAATTTGGCGAGTTCAAGCGGCAACAAAGGATTGCTGCCCGCTTGAGAGCCAAGATCCCTACCACCTTGTAACAAAAAAACTGTAAAAATAAATATGTTTTCTGCCTTCAGAAAGGCAAACTGTTTGCAGTGCAATTGCAGTTGCAATGCCGTGGGCCCGCTATGGCATCGCATTGTCTATTGGGCACTGCCGCAGGCCCTAATTTAGGGTTTTTAGACCTATACAACTGCCAGACTCGAGTTGACTACAGATAGTTTAAAACGGCGTGGTATCTGCCATTGTTACGGTGTTACCAATGCATGCCCCAACTCATATAATAGAGGTTAAAGCTCAATAAGTTGCCTGTGTGACGAAACATATGCATGCATCATGCATGCATAATTAGGGAGGTTCGCCATGTATGTTGCTCGTGTGCAATCAACCAGCAGCCGTGTGGTAACAGAGTTCGTCACCTTATGTAAAGAACTGGGTTTGCACACCTGCCCTGCAAGTCGCTGCCAATAAATAAGTGGATACCCCATGTATTTGGGGCACCTTCTACATGCCCTTCCACCTGCAACAGTTTCTTTCAGCTTCAGTCGACCCTACCGTAAGATCAGCTGTTACTCACCTCGATAACTTCCCATCCAACGTGACAGCCTGTCTGGTATCGGGTGCAGAGCGCAGGTAGGGCATGGCATGGCACCGAGACACCCTGCCCTGGTTTGGTCAGCTGCCCAGTGAGCCCTCACATCCACAACGCTCCTAAACCCTGACCCTAAACCCTGCTTGTGGCATGCAGTGGAAAGACATCCCTGCTTTTCCACTATGCATACAGCATAGCCAGGGCAGGAGGCGATGTGGTGTTCATCTGCCACAAGAGCAAGGTGGAGTGCGTGCCACCACTGCTGCCATACGGGGTGACGAAAGACGATGCAGCCTACTCCAGGATAGAGATGCGGTATGTGTGGATGCTGCAGATCTTGTGCACAGACAGTAAAACCCTTATGCTAGGGTATTAGTTTTTTTCTTCAAATTGGTGAAGAAAATTGCACCCCCGGTTACAGGTACCTAGAGACCGCGGCTGACCTACAGCGCTATGCAGGGTGTATACATCTGAAACAGACTCTACCCCACGCCATAGTAGTGGATGATTTGCATGCCTTCATCAGCAAGGTGGGTATTGCAGCTGTTTTGTGGCTCAAGCCACATGTGTACGCCCATGGCAGCTGGCAGCTGGTTCCACAACCCACATCCAAATGCTTACTTGCCTGTACATGACTGCTGTAGACTGCACAAACAAGCAAGAAGTCAAGGGACGAGGTGCTGGTGAAGACCCTGGGGCACCTCAATGAGGCAGCATCATTCATCAGGTACACGCAACCCTGCAAAATGGAGCATTTAGAGTTGCTCAACATCAGTACTGGCTGACAGTGATGTCCATCAGCCGACCAGCAGTTGCCTCAATCACGGCCTGTACATATTCAGAGGCAAATAACAATGCCATGTATGGTTCCAGGACAAGGACTGGGCAATGCAGTCTGGTGGTGTCGGATCTGAGTGGATCAGAGGGCCCACGGTCTATGTACCTCAGCCAGAGGTGGCTCCCGCTGACGCTGCATGTGCAAGGTACGCCATGATATCACCCTCCAGCATCAGCTCTGGTTTTGCTGCTCATGCCCAGGTGTACGGGCACCCAATTCGAGTAATGTAATAGGTGACAAACACGCTGCTGACATTTGAAAATATGTGAACAGCTTTCATAGTACCAAGACCAGGGCACCTTATTGACTAAAACATCCACGTTGTTCGGCCCTATCCAGAATTCATTTCAAAATGAGATACATATCTGTAATTGCTGAAACCTCACAAGGGTTGAATATATTCGCACCTGGTTATCACATATTGCACAAAGTTTTGGGAATGGTCCATTGTTTGGGCTGAACATGAACCCTTATCAGGCCCAAATCGGCTTCTAAAAGCAAGGGTCATAAGATAATTAATTGGACCTACTATTATCTAATTATTCTTGCTACAAGGCCAAAAAACATCTAACAAACTTTAAAGGCATGCCAGACACCAGTAAGCAGCATCCTAACACAGGCATCCACCCGGTGCAGTGATGGATGGCTCCATGGTGCTCCATGCGCTGCCCAACCCGGCTGTCAGCATGGCCACCTCCTGCCTGACAAGGTTGCAGTTCACCCTGTCCAACTCGATGCTGCAGCTTCAGGCAATCCAAGGCGCGGAAGCTGCCGATGCGCACTAGGTGTACAGAGGGAGGGGAATGGAGGGGGAGGGGAGGGTTGCTTTCTTTCTTTGAATCTCTGGGGTGACATTTGGGGCAAAGATATCACAGTGCATTGGGTGATTGCGTATGGCTTGCCGTTACATGGTGCCACCTTGGAGTTTGCCCGTCGTTATGGTACTGTATGGGCATTTCTTTTGCGCTGGTGGGCCCCCGTTGCGGTTTGCCGGGGCTTACTTGACCGCTTTTGCACGTGGTGACAAACCCTGCTGAGGGTATATGCTAACAGGGTGGAAGCTGGTCTCACCAATTGTAACTGTGGCACATAACTGCCATCGGACCAGGACTAGACAGTAACTGTGGAAGGGCAATGCTTATACGGTACTCAAGCTTTCCTGATAGAGCCTTTGCAAACATCCCCACCACATACCTTCGTTGTATATTTGCCTCTACCTCGGCAAAGAGACACGACTTTGCAGTGCAAGTGGTAAGCCTGTTGCGCCTGCAAAGTAGTATCGTGTGATAAGATGTGGCGCAATGTGGCGAGCAATTGTCCGTTTGCAAAAGCTCGCTAGCTTGGGAACAGGCTCACACGTTGGGCACCTACCCTGCCTTCGGGGCTTCGCAAACCTTGGTCCTACGCCTCCCAACCTGTATAAGATATTCGACGTCAGTCACAACGCCAGTACCGAAGACATAAAGGCCGCGTTCAGACAGGTAAGTTTAGTCATGCACATGCATGCATGGTGGGCACTTGCATGCATATGCTCAGATCGCATTGTCCAGATTCTGACTTGCCTGGAACGGCGGTGGTTGGCAGAGAGTAAAACAGCTGCATCCAGACGCCAACAAAAACTACGATACGGACCAGAAAGGTGCTTTCCTTCAGTTATTGGCAGCTTACAAGGTAAACATCTAGCAATCTAGCTTGGCTGTGCAGTGGGGAGGCAGTGGGAAAGTACGACACAACCAGGTTTGTGAACCTGTGTGCTGCTGCCAGGTGTTGATAGATCCACACAAGAGGAGAATGTACGACCTGGGTCAGTCAGACGAGGCCAGCCAGGTCCTGCGCACTGCAGCTCAACAGGCCGCAGACCCCTCGTAAGTGGCCTGCCCACCCCTTGCGGTACAGTTTGCAGTTTCATGTGTGCACCCGGAGGGATGCAATCACCAACGTTGGCCACATGCCATGCATGCGGTTGCCAGGTGGCAGCCCCACGTCAACCTAGCAATAGCCCTGCGTACCTACCAACCTTTGGCAAAGCATCCTCTCTGGCCTTCCCATCCTGAACCATCACCTGTCGCCTGCCAACAGTTTCTGCACTGCCACCGCCATCCATTCTGATACATCACCCTGCAGGTATGACATCAACGACATCCCTGAGTGGAGCTGGGGCATGCCTGGCTGGATCAAGCAGCTGCGACAGGTAAGCAAGTTTGTCCATTTCAGATTGGCATGCCTGCCCACCGGCATGCTTTGATATACCTCACCCCAGCCCAAGAGCCAAGGCTTGGCTTTCCTGACACTGATTCCAATGTGGCGGATGGTGGCCAACCAGTGGTGATCCATGGCCATGGGATGGCTGTATGACCGGTCTATGCAGATCACTCTTGTTGCCCTTGCTTGCTTGGCATGTAGCTGTAGCACCACCACCTGTTCTACCTTTGCTGAAATTCCTCGGAACACAGCACAGCACCATGGCACCCGCCAGGACGAGCAGACCTCCCGCCTGCTGGTGTTATAACTTCCATGCTCCCCATGCTGCGCCAGGTGGACCCCTCTAACCAAAATCAGCTGGACAAGCTGCGTGCGCAGCTGACAGACGAGTTCCGGCGCGCGCTGCTGCACGCCTACGTGGGCCCACGCCTGACCCGCCAGGAGGCACACTTCCCCGACTGCTTTGAGGCGGAGGAGCGGTCTGTGCCGGGGCTGGGGGAGGTGCTGCACGTGGTGTCGGGGAGGCAGCTGCTGGGTGTGGTGAAGCAGCGGGAGGTGGCGGCGCTGAGTGCAGGTGGGAAGGAAGCAGGGACCACGTGGTAGGGCGCATGAGCCATGTGTTGATTGGTTTGGCTTCCATGTTATCAAAATGTGGGTGTAGATTGGATGCGGATGGGATGGGGGCAATCTTGGCTGCTGCCAGGAGGACTTTAATATATCACGATGTGATGTATTCAAGTCCTCCTGCTGCTGCTACATTGTTCACAGAAATCCGGCAAAAGCACGGCATGTGCATGGCATTTGCAACCCGACTCATGCATGAGGTGTCTGAGCGTATCTGTATCATATCCTTTGTCATTTTGCTTTGCTATGTGGGTGTTGCATTTCTCGCCTCGTCCTTTGACCGTTTTGCATATGGTTCTTTTCATATGGTATAACAGCTTCTAATTAATTGTTGAAGTTTACAAACAAATAAAGCAAGTACAACCGCTGTTGAATAATAGGCAATGAAATTGCGAGCATTTTAACTATTTTAGTGATGTGTTATTTTGATTCGTAATTTTATTTTATTTTTTAACTTGTGATGACGTTGAAATTACAATAGGTTTCTGCAGGTTTTGGCAGCTTGCACTTCCCTTGAATCACGTGGCATTTGCATCATGCAGAGGAACAGGAGCTAATGCTGTCCCAGCAGCACCTTGCCCGCCTGGCATCATCTGCACAGGCAGGCCCATCAGACAGCAACATTGCCATGGGCACCCTGCGCGGCACCAACCACCTCAGCCAGCCGCACGCCGGGTCACCGCATGGCAGCAGACAGCAGCCACAACCATCAGCATCCCCACAGGAGGCAGATGGCGCCAATCCCGGGGAGCCAGTGGTTTTGGACCTGTGGATGGATGACGAGCTTGCTGGCACAGCTGTCAGGAAGGCCGCACCTGGCAAGGGCAGCTTGGTGGATTTTTATAGAGGCGGGCAGTTGCAGGCATCGCTGTTCGGGGATCAGCTGCACAACCCTGCTGGGGACGTCACCCACAGGTGCAGCTGAGCATGCGGCAGGTCCCCGGTCCATGAGGCATTGACCTTGCATGCTGCATGACATTGCAAGCTTGCGTGCTGGGGATGGGTGGCATTGTCATCATGATCAGCAATTGTAAGCGTCGCTTGCCAGGATCATTGTGTTGCTGGAGGCATGCCATGAAGCATATCGCTGTGCGAATCTCGTCATGTGGAAATGATGTGCTGATATGATCACGTCAAATGATTTGTGGTCGTGCAGGGCGCTGCGAGTGGTGTCTCCCATGGTGCGCAGCATTCACTTCATGGCGGTGGGAGGCACCGACGGCAACACGTGTGTGTGCCGCTGCCGCCGCGCCTGGCTGCCCCCATCCTACCTGTGGCTCTTCCCCCCTCGGGCCCCCACCCACGACTGCGGCGGGTGGTACTTTGAGTGGGCAGGCCACAGCCTGGCGCACAAGGAGGGGTGGCTGGACCCAGCGGTGTTTGTGCTGGTGGCTGCCCTGGATGCGGTGCAGAGGGAGGAGGAGTTTGGGGGCACGCGCTCGGGTCTGGCAGCCAGCTTGATGACATATGCACGGGAGCAGTCCTCGTGGTGGCTGGGCTTGAGGCGCTTCCATGGGTTCAGGAAGCGCAGGAGCTAGCGGGGGGTGGTTAGACGATGCGTGGAGGGGTCCTGGCAGCAGCATATATTGCTGCCCTGTTGAGGCTGTTGGATACGGAAGTCCCAATTTCTTAAAATCACTTCGGCTACCTGCTGCCTCCCACACGTGGGCCTCCCCTGTGCCTCCACTTCCTTCTGCACCTTTGCCAAACCGTCTTACTGGCAAGTAAACCACAAACTGGTCGATGTCCGAGAAAACCCTTGCTGAGGGTTTCCTGGCTGTTGAACAGTCTGAAGCTTGAAGCTTGAAGCTTGACCAGAGGTTGGCAAGCACTCGTTGTTCGCTCATTCACAGCAAAGTTTGGCCTCGGTGTAGCCAATTTTGAGTGCCTGTAACCGTGATCAAGCACTCCCAACAGCGGAAGTCCCCCGCAAAAGGACTCTGCGAGTTGACGACCTGCTGCGGGTGTTCATACTGATTAAAATAAAATTACAAACCAAATTGAAAGCTAAGCAGCAAGCAGGAAGCAAAGCACGTTTGCGACTGGAACGTCACCAGGTAGGCCCACCGGTGTGCAATTTCACCCTACATGCGCAAAATGCCGAACAATTGAGCCCCTTGTATTGCATACAAGGGTTTGGAAAACTGCAGTAGAGTCCTTCAACATCCAAACTTCTGGACCAGTTTATCCAGCAATCACCAGCTCAGGGACACACTCACGGTGGTGTCAGCCAAACCAAGTCCACCTTGCTCAGTTTGAAAGCACTTCACTTGCACTGCCATAGTCAACCGTTCAGTGCTCGTGCCAACTGGCATATCGGAGTTCTGCATGTTCCTGTCTGTGAAATGTCTGCTTGGGAGCAGCGCTAGGTTCAGGATTTGGTGACAGTCATGCATTGGACGTTGGGACTCTAGTCAACACATGCTTCAGTACCAAGCTAGAGCACCATACACAGTAAAATTTTCACCTTCATCGTTGGAAACCTGTACATTCAGCTTGTAAGCAAGTCCTTGCGTCCACTGGCCCACTTTCATTCCACCAAACTTCCAATCATTTGCAATCACTGCAATGAAACCCTCAAATATTGTGTTAGTGATCAAGTAGCTCACAAGCTCACATGTTCACTGTAGGAGGACAACCGCATAGCAAACCCTTGAGCTGAGGGGTGTGGGGCCAAGCACTGCTGGCAGCAGCCCTGTCAACATGCGCCGATAGTTCGGTGGCGCTAGGATGTCACAGGCTATTGCTGTTGATAGTCTGGAGACACGCAAGGACCCATATGAGGTGCTTTTGTTGACCACCTGTACAGAAGGGTCACTCTTGGTCACTAGACCCACCAGGGCACTCGAGTCATGCAGCAGTGGGTTACAAGGCATGTACCTCCTGCAGGTCCTTGGTGTAGACAAAACCGCCACCGAGGAAAGCATCAGAGGAGCATACAGGAAGCTGGCCCTCAAGTACCATCCTGACAAAAATCAGAATGATGAGGAGGCGTCCCGTAAGTTCACAGAGGTGTCACAGGCATACAATATTGTGGGGGACCCTGAACGACGCAGGAAGTATGATGTTGGTGGATATGGCAGCCTGGAAGCAGCTGACTTTGAGGTAGAGGTGGACTTGTCTTCCCTGGGAGTGGTGAACACAGCACTTGCAGCCATGTGCTCAAGGCTAGGTGAGTCAATTGAGTGACTACAGCTGTGTCTTCTTGGCCAGCCTGTTTAAGTGGGACTGTGCTGTCTGTCGCTTGCATCTCAGCCTGCACCACTCACTGTGGCACTGGGTTGTGCAGGGATGCCTATCAAGACCGCTGTCGCCCCTCACATATTGGAAGCAGCTTACGATGGCAATTTCACTGCATTTCCATTGGATTTTGGGGAGACGGTGACAGACGAGGTATTTAACATGTTTCTCTTGCAGAATGCAATTTTGCATTGCTTTGCATTACATCCCTGGTTGTAACAAAAGAACTGGTTCATACCACCTTCAGGCCAGACTAACTCACACGCAGCGTCTCCATGCATGGCCATTCCTTGCATCCCCATGACTGCATGCCACAAGATGTAGCCCATGTTGTTGCCCCAACTTGGTCTGAATCCTGCCTCGCTTTGTAGCTGAAGAAGCAAGGCGTGCAATTTTATGAGCTGACTGTCACGCCAGAGCACCTGGAGGCAGGATTTGTGGTAGCAGCCAGCTCTACCACCAACTCGCGGTTCAAGGTGCTTTTATTTGAACAAGTTGGAGATGGGGCATGGGAGCTGGTGTTGCAGGAAGACAGCAGACAGGTCAAGAAGACATCGGTGGCTGGCCTGTATTTTCTCAACTTTGACACCTACACCATCCCACCCAAGCTGCTGAACCCCGAGCATTTGGATGAACTGGATGCCACCTTGTTCAAGAAGCTGGAGAACATGCGGCAACGAGAAACTGTCAAGCTGCGGCCAGGAAAGATTGTCGTCGCTGTGTATGGCGACAACTGGTATGTCATGGTCATGCTGCTGGGGGTGGCGCTACGTTGTTCGTCGCTGTGGCGCATGTTGTTCATGGCTGTGGCGCACAGGCATCCACAGTGTGGTTCTCATTCTGTCCAGGTTCAAGAAGGTGCAGTACACGCTGACAACTATCGCATCAACCAACGCGAGTACCACAAACAACCTTCGTGAAACTGAGGCCAAGCTCATGGACAAGATTGTAGAGCTCCAGAAGTTTGAGCAAGAATTCAGACAGGTAATTATATTGTAAATGCATTCCACGAGGTTTTGCCATTGCGTACACTGTGTTACTGCTCATAGGTTTATTTGCTGCGGTGCGAAGGCAACCAAAATAAAATATTTTGACTGTGTGATGACTGCAGGCGCAAGCACAGTACATTGCATGCTGCGAGCGATTCCAACGGGAGCAAAGAGAAGTGGACGAACTGTTGAAAGAGAGAGACAAGGCGTACCTACATCTGCTTGCCGCACCCCCCCAAGCTTCGCATTCTCGCAGCAACTCTGATGCTGTTGGACCACCAGCTCCCAGTGTCAGTGCCAGTGTCAGTGGGTTTGCCAAGGCATTTGCATGGCCGCAAGGGGTTGGGCAGGCACCGGCAGCGGAGGGCAATCCAGGGGCTGGTGCAGAGAACGACACAGCAGAGGAGGCGATCAAACGCTCAGCTTTTGGTGTGCCCTTCAAGAAGTTCTTCTCAAGGGAGAAGTGAAGCAGACGGTGTCACTGTTTTGCTTGTTAATGCCCCACTGTGTTACTGATGGTGAATGGTACTGCCAAGTACTGGCAACCAGGTCAAATTGGGCTGTTTTCCTGGGTCAAACGTGTTCAACCACTGTCATTGCGTTCCTTTTCTTCTCAAAGTATTGCACGTTCTATTCTTTTGTTGGGTTTCTGGCTTCTTCTATCCCGCCATGGCATGCCCAACATTCCCAACATTCTGCCCATTGCAATCCCAAAATTGCTGCCCATATCTTATGTACCTCCCTGAAGCAGTGCTGGAAACGGCACTAGAGCCCTTTTGCAGGCCGACTGCACTTCCAAATTGACTATGTGATAACAGCACCAGCACACATCGGTTGGCAGGCAATTGGCCACACCCCTAGTGACCAACAGGGTATTGTGTAACAGAACGGCCACCACAGCAAAATTGGTGGGGCTGAACCACGGCCTAATGATACCTGCTATATGCCCCAGCTGGGCATTTACCGGTGCTCGTCGTCGAGTCACATGCATGCATGCATCTCACCTTGCCACATTCCCAGTCAAAACCCATTAGACACAAGCAGACCTTCCCTGTCTCCATACGTCCATGCATACGCGCTGTGGCTCGCAGCAAGCTCATACAGCTCCCCCGGGTTTGTGGGTCTTGTATCACAGCGCCTCGTCAGGCAAGGCGGCCCCTGACAGATATCAAACCCCAGACACAATTTGGTCAGAAGCTATAACCAGTCACCACCTGGGTACTCGTTATTGCCTGAGTACGGCACTCGAAACCAGTCGCTGGGTGCACTTCTCTATTGCAATACGTTTGTCGGGTTTACCTGTTTGTGCCAAGGGGTGCGTGCATGCATCACGGGGTTCCGTCGGTGACGAGGAGAGGGTTGCGCAAAGTTACCAGGACAGATCAAACATCTGGCAGACGAGGTTGTCCTTCGAGTTGCTTGAAACAGCTGCTGTAAAGGACGCCTTTTCTCCCAGCTTCTAACCAGATTTTGCTGTGCATGCATGCATAAGCCCACCCACGTTGATATTGCTCTTAGCTTCCACTTATAGAGAGTGAAGCACGCTTTGAGCCTGTCAGCTGACAGATCTGCTAGCATCACTCACTTAGCGAGGCTTGGCGATCCTCTTTGTTGGACATGCACTTGAACCAGATGGCCCAGCATAATCCCCTCAAGAACCTCATAAACATCATGAAGAAGAAGCCACCACCGGAGCTGGTGGCAAAGATGGAGGCAGCATTTGCAAAGACAGAGTCAGATGGCAACGCGGACCGGACCAGCGAGGATCTGGGCAAGTACTTCAACTACTGCAAAGCCTATCTGTTTGGGACAGAGGAGGTGCCACCCCACAAGGAGACAGCCATGCAGCTGGTCCAAGAGGCGTGCAAAACCCAGCTGTTGTGGCACATTGTTCTGCACCTGGAGGCCCTACCGTTTGAAACCAAGAAGGACGCAGCCCAAGTGTTTGGTGCGATCGTCAAGGCAGAAAACCATGGGCAGTTCCCGGGCTCAGCGTACCTCCAGCAGCACCCAGAAGTGCTGCACAAGCTCTTCCAAGGGTGGGTATTCGATGTTGCATTGGTTCGTTCTCACATTTTGCATTTCTGGGCATTCAGAGATGACTCGGGTTTCACATCCACAGGTCCGACAACCCAGAGATAGCCTCATTCTGTGGGCAAATGCTGCGTGATGCTATTCGGCAAGAGCTGGTGGCCAAGTGAGTTGGTTTGCTAGTGGGTGGGTGGTTGCTAGACCCTGCACACTGTTGCCTGATTTGCGTGGGCCAACACATCTGGCAACCCCTGCAGGAAGGTGCTTGAAAGCACCTGGTTCTATGACTTTTTTGACAAGGTGGAGGTTTCCAACTTTGAGATTGCGTCTGATGCGTTCACAACGCTGAAGGTTGGTGGGACCCTGCTGTGAGCTGTGGTAACATGTCTGGAGGTGCACATCATGTGCGCAAAACTGTGGGCCACTCTGTTGCACCAAAGATTTTGAATTCAAAAGTAAAATCTGCAGGACCTCCTCACTCGCCACAAAGCCCTGGTAGCAAGCTGGCTAGCTACCAGCTACGACCAGGTGCGTTCACATTGTTTTGTCAGATCATTTATGGATCATGCTAACAGCGGGTCGCGTTGCTGACATGTTGCCGGTTCCCAGTTCTTTGCAGCATACACAAAGCTGCTCAAGTCAGACAACTACGTGACCCGCCGCCAATCGTTGAAGGTACACCAGGCAGTGTGATATGTTTGCTGGGCATGCACCTGAGTTGCTGCAATCCAGTGCCATGGTGCAATGCGGAAGAAAAAACGACGTTCATTAGGGTCCCACATGTGCTGCATACATGTGCATGGTTGTGCAAATCTGAAAAATGGGGTGCGTTTTATGATGCAGCTTCTGGGGGAGCTTCTGTTGGACAGGCCCAACGTGAAGATCATGATGCGGTATGTGTCTGATGTGGGCAACCTCATCCTCATGATGAACCTGCTGAGGGACTCGTCCAAGAGCATCCAGTTTGAGGCCTTCCACGTCTTCAAAGTGTTTGTTGCCAACCCTAACAAGACCGCGGAAATGGTGGACATTCTGGCTAACAACAAGGACAAGCTTGTCAAGTACCTGGGAGACTTCCAGAATGACAAAGGTGGGCATACTCTCACATTCGCATTTGTTTGAAAGGGGGAAGTCCTGTAGCAATGATGTACATTGAACAATTCTGCATATGATGAACCAGGCCTCAGAGCATGTAGCTCCTCCTGCTTGTAGCATCATTATTATTGCACATCACATGCACAGGCAGGCAGGCTTCAGTAGCTGATGTGCATGCATGTTTTCCGCAGATGACGAGCAGTTCAGAGAAGAAAAGGCAGTCATCATTAAGGAGATCTCCACACTGGAGTCAAGCAAGTAGGGTGCATGCGTCCTGCAGCGGCTACCACTTCACAACGTTCATATGGGGGGTCTCTACCTATCTCATAATGTCTTTGATGCGGCATCAAATCAATGCGCCATGTCAGCACTGCTGAGCAGCAACAGCACACACCAAAGGTGACACACTCACTCTGGAGCAATTGTGGAATTGGCCCAGGTGTGGAAAGTGCGCCAGTTATTGTCCATTTCTAATGGAGCGGGCACTCACCTCAGTTTGAGGCTATGCCCAACAGCACCCGTAGTGTGTTCTGTTGACCACTTGGGAATGCTTCAAGCTTTTTGCTTTTTCTCCCTCTTCCTCTCGCCTCACCAAGATTGTTAACTTGCAAGGATTTGCCATAGACGCTGTTTAAACTGCTGGCAAGAACATTCGCACCAATTATAGGAAGCACAAAGTGCGTCAAGTACATGCAGTGGTGCTCATACAGTTGTGGTGCTAGTTGTTCCATGTTGGCTCCGCATTTGTGCTGTTGATGGTTGATTGCAGGGTGTTATACAGTATCACCCTAGTAATTACGATTCAGGGCTGTGGACATCCCTTATCCTATCCTGCACCAGGTGCTTACAAGCCATGATGTTCACTCCAGCCAAGACTGTAGCACACACCATCCCAGTTGTTACCAGTGTGACATTGCTTAGATTTAGCGTTGAGCTAGCAGCATCATACCACGTTGAATATCTATTATCAGTGGCATGTAATTCCTTATAAACTTGTAGTTACCATTCATCATGGTATGGTGGCATGTGTCCTTCATGTTGCACGCAATGGACAGGTTGCCATTGCGCATGGATGGTACCCGTTCCAGCACGCGCGGTGCACATGGCGTGCCATATTCCACTGGTTGCTGCCCGGCCTATGTCTATGTCTGCAAACATTGCTGGCAGTGGCTGATGGACAGTAGCATGCCAAACCCCGTGGCCTGCTAGTATGGAGCTGAGCAAAAAACTGCAGGAATCCGCTGGCGTGCATTCCCATGCCCTCGTGCATTCAAGGAACCTTGTCTTCCTTTCCTTACTTCTTGTTGCTGCAGGGTGGGTGCCAACGCAGCTGCACCTTACCCCACTGGAGATACCGGTACCCTGACAAACCTGCATATACTTGGTTTAACCCAGACAATGAATGTCTGGGCTGGTAAATACTCAAAGCAAGTGCAAATTGCCTTGGGGTCCTGCAATGCCAGGCTGTAGAGCATCAGGGCCATGTCACAAGGCACTCAGTATATATGAGTATAAGCATGTGGATTTGTGGCAGGATAGTGCATACTATGTGGCACAGAGTGCACCGCCGGCAGTACCAAATGAGTGAATGCGTTGCCAATGTGGCACACCAAAGTTCAGTGGGGGGGGAATAGTGGGATCACAAAAAAAATAAAGTTTTATTACAGTTTTCGCCCAGCTTATTCGCAATGCCCAATAGCTCAGCTGTTTCAACCAGTGTTTACAATTCCATACTATCCTATCATTTCGCTTGCCTTGCCTATGTATCAGCCAGGCACATAAGGCTGACGATCCGAATGTTATATGCATGCATATACACATGCATGCATACGTGGGTGTAATCTTGGTCAACCGAGGCAAGTAGGTTGCAATCGAAAAACACCGTTTTTAAGACATTGAATGACCCATGGAATCAAATTATTCCTTCATCGACGTGAGCATCCGTAGCGGAGTGGCGACGATTGAGCTTGCCAGACCTAAAAAGTCCAATGCTGTCCATTTACCGTTGCTGAAAGAGCTAGTTCAGGTGCGACCCTCAAGCATCCTACCCTTTGATGCTCCCTAAACTACTGCAGTGTGGTGACACCAAATAAACGCGAGTGGCCAAAACTCCGACACCCAATGCAGGCTCTGGAACAACTTCCGAAGCAGGCACAAGACGTCCGCGTGGTAAGTTGCAACACCTTGCAACAGCTATTGTTGCTTACTTGCCAACCACGGGTTGGCTGCCAATATGTGCGGCATGTCCATGTCCAATGCATGCCATAGCCTGGCGCCGCTCAAGGTGCTTGCAGTTGTGCGCAACTCGTTCTTGGAACTACTGTATTAGTGCCTGTGCAAGGGTGGCCATCAGGCTGCTGAGATGCTCACAGCAAATGACTGCCCCCACCCTAAACCCTAAATCCTAACTTGCACCTACTTGGTGGAGCATGCTCAGCGGGGGTTCCACCTGAATCTTTTCACCACTGAAGCATGCAGCACCCACAAGAGACTTGGTGACCATTCAGGTTGTTTTAAAGGGCCAAGGAAAGAACTTTTGCGGAGGCATCGACCTCCAAGCACTGAGTGAAACGGTTATGGGTTCCAGCAGCAGCTGCCCTGGCAGGCAGCGATACAACCTCCGAGAATCCATCCTACAGCTACAAGTAATGGGTGAATTACAAGCAAACAGACTTGTATATTTTTCCATGCACTGGCACGAGTTGTAAATCAAATAGCGTCATTGATTCATAGTCCCAGCTTCATGGTTGGTGAGACTGTTGTGGTTGGCTGACTGGTGGGTGGTGTGGGTGCAGGATACGGTGTCTGCATTGGAGCGCACCCCCTTCCCTGTTGTGGCTGCTGTGCATGGTGCGTGATGCGGGTGGTGGTGCTGCTGGTACTGTGTACCGCTGGTGCCATGCACATGCCATGATAATGATAATGATGATTTGCCTGCAGCCGATGCAACTGATAATGATGACCATTTAGTTTACGGTTCACAGCAAAATCTGTGCAGCCTGTCGTATCATGTGGTGTATGTACATATGTGCAATAATGCAGCATACATGTCTCCCGTGCCTGCATTTGCATGTGAAGTTGATTTGTTCTCCACATGGTCCTCCCAGGTGCCTGTGTGGGTGCTGGAGTGGATATTATCACCGCATGCGACATCCGCCACTGCTGCACAGGCGCCACGTTCTGTGTCAAGGTGAGGATGCCAGGGTTATGCTGCCGCATCTCCACGCAATGCCTCACATTGTGCACCTCTAATTGGCTCCCTGGAATTGGAACCGCCCTACCCGGGAGTTGCCTAATGCTTGGAAGGACTACGGCGGGCACTTCATGATGACTCTGTTGCTATGTTACTGTGCGCGTATACACAGTGTGATCCGCTGTGGTGACGATTTGACACCCCCTGTGTTTTTGTTGTGTGTAGGAGGTCGACCTGGGTATCACTGCTGACATGGGCACCTTGCAGCGCCTGGGGCCAGTAGTGGGATATGGTACGTATTCTTGCCACAATGCATGGCCACACATCACACAGCATATGGGCCGTAGGCCTCACCTGCCATTATCAATGTTGTTGCAAAGCTGGGAAAATAGCAAGAATGGCCTACCGTGCAATAAATAACATTACTGGCATTACTGACTTGTGTGAAAAGGTGGAATGCTGCCAATGCTACCCAGGATGCATGCGGGCCAATTCCCTTCCCCTCAATGACTGCTGGCACTGCCATGGACCTGTCGCTTGCTATTGCAAAATGTAAAGAGTTGATGCAAGATTTACAAGATTTTGTCTGACAGTCACATTCAGGGAGCCAACCTGGGCTCGCAAGACTGTTTAAGGCGCTGATGCATAGAAACGTATCTGAACATTGAACCTCCCTTTTATTATTACTTGTGTGTAAAATGCTTTACGTCCTTTTTTATTTGGTCCTCCCAATGGTCCACACAGGTGCGGCCATGGACCTGTCGCTCACTGCACGCACCATCAGCGGGGAGGAGGCGTGCCAGATGCACCTGGTGTCAAAGTGCCATGCGGACCATGGCGCAATGAACAAGGCAAGTGCCGCCAGCATCAAACTATGGGTGGCAACTGGCTGCTGATTGTCACTTCCTGGAGAATATTGGTTGGCGCCTGCCTGATGGTGTAATCGTTAACTTTTTATAGCCTATTCCCTTTCCCTTTCCCTTTTTGCTCTTTCCAATTCCGTTCTTCCTTTTCCTTGTTCCTTTTTTACCTTTCCCTTTTCCCATCTCCTTTTTAGAAATGTTTTTCTCTTCATCTTTTCCCTTTCCTTTTCCGTGTTCCTTTGTGGAGGTGCCCCCTTCATCAGACCTGTTAGCACCAACACCCGGTCAAGCACAGGGGCACATGCATTGCATACTGACGCATGACGTGAACCCCCTGCAGGCAGTGGATCAGCTGGCACTCGAGCTGGCTGCCAAGTCACCGCTGGCCCTGGCGGGCACCAAGAGGGTGCTGCTGCACTCAAGGTGGGGATTCTAAATATTGTGTATGGCGGTCACAGAGCGGGGACCTTCACCTTGAGCCATACTCCTGCAGTACAAAGCACAGCAGACAAATGGACAGAAATTAGCAGCTGGGACCATTTGATATAACGTTATTGACAACCATCCATGATCTGATCACTCTCCCTGCGCACCGCCCATAATCTCATCTTCTTGCCCATCCTCACAATCACCCCTCCTTGCCCGCCACCTGCAGAGACCACCCATCTGTGTCCGGTGGCCTGGATTACATCGCCACGTGGAACGCCGCGGTGCTGCAGTCAGACGACCTCAGGGAGGCGGTGCAGGCGTATGCACAGGGGAGGAAACCGGTGTACGCAAGGCTGTGAACCAAGGGAGGCAGTGCAGCCGGATGCCCAGGGAGGGAACCGGTGTACGCAAGGCTGTGGACCAGCCTTGCATACCCCCTTTTTTAAATCTGCTCTCTCCTGGGAGGAGACCGCTGTATGCTGTGCAGAAAGCCTTTGAGGGATACATGAAGGGGTATGGGAGGGAGAGCGTGTGAGGCCCAATGGACCCTGGCAAAGGGTTCCGTGACAGTTGTCTGATTGGGGGCGACCTAGCCGTTATTGTGGAGGGAGGGTGATGCTCTCCTTTGTCTTGAACTTGCACGTCTGAGCATGGACGGGATAAAATGTTTCTACCTGAAGGAGCAGAAGTTTCCTTTTTTGGTTTCAACAGATTCTGCAATTTCAACCAGATTATATTTTAGTTTTCATTGCTTGGTCTTGCCTCCATCTTGCTGCCCTGGCTTAGCGGAGTAGCACTGTTCAGCCTGCCAGTAGTACTGCAAGCTTCAGAGTGGTGGAACTTTTTAAGTTCACATTCAGATCTGGGACAACGTTGACAGTGAGTGAACGCTTGAAGTACAATATTCAGATAATGTACCCGGTGATGTTACATGTACAGGCCTGGAAAGCCTGATTGCGCACCTTCATAGGCGATACACTGTCATGTGCCTGCTAGGCTACACATGGCGGTAATACAGCTGTAATACACATGGATGATGATCATGACACTGTCAGTGACAACAAATTTCTTGGGCTATCAAATTGCAAAAAAATACTGTCATAGCAGCCGCTGCAACTGCACGTATCAGACAGCTGCCTAGTGGACCCTGTTGGTCCAACAGAGTACTGTACCACCCGCCACAAGTGATACTGGGTAATTCAATGCCTCCACTCGATTGACCTGTCTCATAATTGTGCTCTGTACCCCACCAGTCAGCATCCTCCGCCCTTCATCATAAACAATCCGAGCGTTTCCACCAGTGGCCCATTGAATGCTATCACGATAATTGCCATGTGAATGGATCCTCCCATTCCCCACAACCCTGCTGACATGATTCTTATCATGCAGTCCCACCCCACAATCTTCTGCACTTGGCTCAGTCCAGGATCCATTGTCCCGCCCTGCTATGCTCCCTCTGCCCCATTGATAGTGACCCCCTCCAGGAGGTTTCCTCACCCCCTTTCTCAGCTGCATAAGTAAACAAAACTGGCACACCCCTCCCTCCTGCAAGTTGCTAGGGCTCCCCCCATCTGTCCTACCCCCCATTTCCCTCCCCCCACACCCCACCCGCATCTGCGCTACCCTCCAGCCGCTCAGCTGAAGAAGTACTCCGAGTTGCACACCTCATCCAGATCCAAATCCCCCACCACGGGCAACTCAGGGAATTCCACCCCCGGGTACTTGATCATGAAATCGTCCCGCAGCATCTCCAGCAGCGGCTGCGAATGCAGCTCCACAAACTTCTCCCTGATGAGCCGGTTCATGGTGTCAACGCTGCCCGCGTGGGTCCAGAAGGAGTCGTGCACGCCGGCAAAGGCCAGGCCTGTAGGGGATGGGGAGGGGTGGGGGGTGACAAGGGGGTGGTGGGGGGGCAGAAAACTTGCAACGTCCGTGTTTTACACAGCCGGAATCCATCCACCCCACCTTACAGACATAGCACCCACGCCCTACCAGCATGGCACCCCCACCCCCCACCCCCTACCCACCTGCTTCCTTGCACGCAGACCCTAAACCCTAAACCCTAAACATAGGATCCCCAACCCACCTGCTTCCTTGCACGCCGATGCCGTCATCATCATGTGGCTGGAGTCGATAGAGTGGATGTAGTTTGGCGGGAAGGCCGACCGCTGGCGCTGCTTCTGTATGGGCAGGCTGTCGTTGTTCTCCACAATCACCAGGCGCTGGAGCACGGTGCGCACGTGCGAGCGGTCCTGCAGGGGGGCGAAAGGGTGGTGAGTGGTGGTGTGAACTGAGCGAGTACACAGTGCACAGTGACGATGTGCTTGCCAGGAATTACCATCATAGCGCTAGTTTTCGTAATTGCGTGCTGTGTAGTTACGCTAGCATGTACCACATGCAGGGGGGGTATGGAGCAGGAAGTGTACACCTTTTGCTTGATAGCTCACAGGCATTGAACAAATAAAGAGGGACAGCAAGACCAATCACGTCCCCCCGATACCTAATGCCAAAGCAACCTCACACTGGTTCCTTAAGGTTTTTGGTCTACACCGGCATTGTGATACACCGCCCACCCCCACAACCCCTCCCTTCACACCCACCTTCCTCCTGTTCCACACGACTATTCATATGGTTCATAGGGTTTTTATCGCCTTCTAAAGGTTTTATAGGGTTTCCTGCCATCATCCCACCCACCTTCCTCCTGTATGGCTGCACCACCGGCAGGCCCAGCGGCGTGCTCCACATGACTGCCTGGTCCGCGTGTGCAATGCGGCGCGCGCAGTCCGCCAGCCAGTGCATGATGTGCTTGGCGCTCTGGAACATCTCGTGGAGGCTGGTCAAGGTGACCTGGGGGGTAGGGGAGGGGGTGAGCGGGTGGCGGGTGGGAATGGGCGGGGGTTGCAAGGAGTGGGTGAGGTGGTTATTGGGTATGACTTGCGGGGGGAGGTAGATGGTAGCGCGGTGGAGATGAGGGGTACAGCTGGCATGAGGGTTGTAGATTAGGGTTTTTAGTTCCAACTGCCTCACAGCACCATGTGCAGTACTGCAACATGCCATCCTCCCTCCCCTCCTCAACTAACCCTCCGGCCCCCTCCTTCACCTTCTTCACCAGCCCGAGCATCACAGCACAACACCAATCCACCCAATCAACCCCCACCCCCACTCACCCTGGCACCGTAGCACGATGTCCGGTACAGTGAGATGTCGTCCTCCCACCCGCGCTCCCTCAGCCGGTTGCCGATCTGCGTGCGCGCCCCCACAAAGGTGACGCCGTACACCGAGGTCATCACCGTTTGCTTCACAAGCTTGCGATCCACGTGGGGCAGCAGCAGCTGGGCGTATTGGCTGCCCTTCTCGGCGTCTGCCCTCACGCGCTCCAGCACCTGCAGGGGAGAGGATGGTTGGGGAGCTTTTTAAGGGTTTTAGGGTGGCTGGTAGAGGGGCACAGGAGAAGGTGGGTTGGGATGCAATGCAACTGGTTCACAGCCTAGTCGGATCGCATGCATTGCCAAAAACCGGAAGCAGCTGCGCATTGCTGCAGATTAAATCACAGCTCTTGCAATCCGGTCCCATCCGTTCCTCTGTATTTCCACACGCTACAGCGCTGCAAAGTATCCAAACTCATAGGGCATACGCAAAGACCCTACACCTTAGCCACCCACCAGCGCTGCGACCCCATTAAACACCTCCTGTGGCCCCTCTGCACATAACCCTAAACCCTGACCCTAGCCACCCACCAGCGCTGCAATGCCGTTGTACACGTCCTGCGGCCTCTCGGCCGGCCTCAGGTTGACTGCCGCCCCCCCCAGCGAGTCCCTGCCCAGCGCCGCATAGTGCTGCAGCCCGTTGCAGGACCCGTCCTGGTGCACCGGCAGGTGGCTCATGAACTGCTGGGGGTCGTCGCACTGCAGCAAGGGGATAGAAGAACATCAGTTGGATGATGTGAGGTGATACAATGCATTTAATTCTCTGCAGTTTTGATGCAACAGCAATACAAATATGGCTTTCGCCCGTGGTACTAGGGTCATCCCTTCCCCAATTTAATTTACAAGTATTTTGACAGTGGTACAAAATACCATTCCAGTTGGTTACGTTTCCCTTGTACCCTAATCCCTCAAAAGCCTTGTACCCTGATCCTCAAAACCCTACACCCCCCTACCATACCCACCCGGCCCCTCACCTGCAGCGCGTTGCGCATCTCAATGCAGGCCGCCAGGCACTGCCAGGGCGAGTCCGCCTCCAGCCACCAGGAGTGCTCGGGGCGCGATTCAGAGCCGTTGAGCGGGTCGTCTGCGCTGGCCAGCACCAGGTGCAAGCGGTCATCCACAAACTGGCGCCGGTCCTCGAAGGACAGCTTGTCAGCGCCGCGACCATAGAGATTGGCCACCTGCGGTGGGTGGGGTGGGGAATTAGGTGCAGGAAATTAGGTCCATTTTGGTCTAGGTTTTCTCTCGTGTTGTATTGAAACAAACGGTTTGCTACGCCAAGAGGGAGAAGCTCTGCCAGACGGAATGTCCTTCCCTTCCACTCAAGCAGGCTACTTGTACTACTCCTTTTGTCAAGCCACAAAAGTCACGTTCCAATAATGGATAGTAAGTGGCACCCACCTGTACTTTGAGCCAGTCCAGCCCCCGAGGCCCCAGCGGCCGTGCCTCTGAGAATTGCAGCAGCCCGCGGCACACGTCCGACCCCAGATGGTTCAGGTGCGGGTGCATGGGGTAGGCGCGCCCCCTGAGACAAGGTTAAAAAAGGTCAGCCACTGGGTAATCCACAGGAGAAGACTTCATCCCATTGCACGCCTGAAAGTATAGGACTGCAGGAGGGATGCAGGAGATTCTGGCCGTATATTATGTAAGTGCAGGAATGGATATGCATCCATACAGGAAGTCTGCAGAAAATGGAATTCTGCAAAACAATCAGGTACATGTGAAATGCAGGTACATGTGAAATGCAACTACATCCCCTTTGCCTAAAGTCCAGGTTGTGTGGGAAGTAGAACGCACAAACCCTAAACCCTTGCCTGAAGTCCAGGTTGTGTGGGAAGTAGAACGCCTCCTCGTCTCGGTAGTCCCGCGCCACCCTGAGCTTGTACTCCAGGTCGCACCGCAGGCTGTGCATCTCAGCGTTGATCTTCTTGGTCTTCAGGGCAGCCTGCTGGCGCAGACGCTCCTCCGTGGGGCTCTCGCCCTTGAGCTGCAGAGGGGAATTGAACATTAGAAGAGGGCAAAAATGATCGCAAACACACAGTAATTTGTTCTTGCTTATTCACATACAAATATACGATAATGTCGATATTTACTTTGGGTTCAGCCCAGCCTGCTGCCGCAGGCGCTCCCCGGTGGGCCTCTCGCCCTTGAGCTACACAGCCGTGCACAGTACAAGACGAATTTATGCATTCACCTTCCAACCCCCCACCCGCCCCTGCCACCTACCGACACAGTGAACAGCTTGCTCCCCTGGTGGTACCCCGTCCTGAACCGGGGCTTGGCGGGGCGAGGCATGGGCATGTTGGCCACTGGGGGGAGGTCGGCTATGTCTCCCCCCCTGCGCCAGGCCTCCTCCACCACATCCAGCAACCCGCCGTTGATCTGCCACCCTGTTTCGCCTAGCGCGTTCAGGGCGTGGAACACCTGTGGTGATGGGGATGGGGATGGCGATGGTGGTGATGGGGATGAGGATGCAAAGGGAGGTGGTGCTGTAAGCGCATTAATCCTGACTGATGCACTGTCACTGTCGCAAGCCAGCCATCTTCCCAAGTTGCACCCGGTGTGGTTTGTGCTATCAGATTATACAGCTTTTTATGTGCCAAGCTACCTATTCCACAGCTCCATGCCCAATGCCCAAACCATGTCAACCCCCCTCCGCGGCCCCCCACCCTCCATCCGCCGCCAGCTTTCGTTCCCATCCCACATACCCCTCCCCTGCCCCCACCCACAACCCCCCCCCGTTCCCTGCCCCCCACGGGGCACCTTCCCCATGCTCCTCTACCACCACTAATCCCACCCCCCCCCTTCCACAGCCCCCACCCCCCTCCCCCCACCACAACCCCTAAACCACCACGTACCTTGCCCATCCTGTGCTCCTCCGACGCCAGCTTGAGCTCCCGATGCTGCAGCTGCGTCCCCCGCATGCGCATGACTGTGGTCCTCAGCGTGAGGTAGCCGCCCTCCTCGGGGCCGCGCCAGGGGAAGGGGGGCACCAGCATGGGCATGTAGCGGGGCATGAAGGTCTCGCGGGCCTGCGGGGGGTGGAGGTGTAACAAGGGGTGTATGAAGGTGTCGCGGGCCTGGGGGGTGTAAAAGGGGGCCATGGGGGTCTCAAACATGTGCAGGGAGTTGAGGGACCAAAGAGGGCAGGCATCAGCATGACAGCCCTTTCACCACAGAGTGCGCCTCGACCTGCCTAAGCACTTGCTCGCAGCATGTCATGATTCACTGTTTGCTAAAAATTCAAGATTTGAGGTTCACAGCAAGCGCCCCCTCTCATCTCAGGTTAGGATTTAGGGTTTCACAGCAAGCGCCCGCTCATCGTCTCAGGTTAGAGTTTAGGGTTTTCACAGCAACGTCCCCGCTCACCTCAGACTGCGCCTCTATCTGCTTGAGCACCTGCTCGTGGCAAAACAGGGTTCCAAAGCGCTTCCAGAAACCCTTGGTGATGGGCTCATACCCTAGCTGGATGTCGTGGTGGAAGGCGGGCACCACGCGCCTGCCCCGAGGGGTGTCCACCTCGATGGTGGCGGTCTTGATCAGCAGGCTCACAAGCACAGTGCCAACCTGCGGGTTAGGGTTTAGGGTTAAGGGTTTAGGGTTTCAGTGGCGGCCTTGATCAGCAGGCTCACAAGCACGGTGCCAACGTGCGGGCGGCGGGTGGGTGATGGGTGGGTGGGGGGTTTCTTTTTGGGGGATGGATGGGGAAGGGATGCGATGGGGACAAGGGAAAGTGGGTGGCTGTGGATGCTTTGCATGAATGCGTTGCCAATAATGCCAAAGGTTTCGACCTGCTACCAGCATTGCCGAGCGTCACACCTGCGTGCATTACTCCACACCAACCTTTCCACTCAACCCCATGCAAACCTGTGCCCCCCCTTACCTTAGCCAGCACCATGTTCGACCAGCTGCCCTCATTGTTGAGCGTCTTGCGTGCATGCTTGTTGGTCATGGAGGAAGCCACACCAGGGCGGGACCAGCGGTTCTGGATGAGGCGCAGCCGCTGCTCAAACTGCGACTTGTCCTGCGGGGAGGCGAGGGGGGTGCGGGTGGGTATGGTGGGTGGGTGGTGGGTGGTGGGCGTTGGTAACGATGGAAGGAAAACTTGACTGGGAGACGTGCCATGCGTTACACAATTCCCATCTAGCCAGTCATGATACCCTAGGCGTGCGCACGTTTGGTGCATTAGGGTCCCAGCGCTGCCCGCATGCACACACAAGGGAGCGCCGAGTGGCACCACCGCGGCCAGGCACCCCCCGTCGGGTGAGCATCCATTGCATGCAAAGCCATGCCATTGCATTGGCATGCGTTCCCGCACACGGCGCCAGCCAAGCACCACAGCACCCTGCCTTGCCCTGCCCAATCCAACCTTTATCCAGTCCTCGAGCTCCTCCGGGCCCTAAACCCTAAACCCTACACCCCACCTTTATCCAGTCCTCCACCTCCTCCAAAGTGATGTTGTCCCCAAGGTTGCGCCAGCCAACACCAAAATGGCCCCTGCCCGGACCCTAAACCCTAAAACCTGAACCCCACCTTTATCCAGTCCTCCAGCTCCTCGGGGGTGATGTTGTCCCCAAAGTCGCGCAGCTTGTCGGCCACCCGCTGCTTCCTGTCTGGGGACAGCGTCAGTCCCTGCCACGGCGACGCCTCGCCCACCTCCTCCCCCACCTCCTCCAGTGCGCGGGTCACCAGGCTGCGCCGCTTGTTCTCCTTGCGCACCTCAAGCTTCAGGTGCTCCAGGTTCACCTGGGACTGGGCGGCCTGCGCGGGGAGGCCGTGGTTGGGAAGTCAGGGCTTTTTTCGAAAGAAAAGATAATCTTTCGAGATAAAAAATGTAAATCGGATATCCTTGTATGCTCCAAGTCACCAGGGACTGGGCGGCCTGCGGGGGGATGCCGCGATTGGAAAGTAAGGTAATTAAAATTGCAGGTAAATATTTTTTTACCTACAATTTTTAATTACATCTTTTTGTAGTTTACGGGATATTTGTTACATACAGGGACACACTTTGTTGGACCGATTGTGACTAGTATGGACCATTACCTTGCCGATGTGCAGCGCCACCTTGGTGAGTCGGATCTGTCCAGCAAACTCAGTGTCCCCCAGCATCAGCATCCCCAAAGCACCTGCACCGCCAGCCCATGGAAATTAAACAGGGAACGAACCATGCGCCTGGAGTTTCAGGCAACTGCATTATTCTTCGTGCAACATGATGAGCAATAGACGGCTCGGCACGGTTTGGTGGAATGACCGGCACCTTTACGTAGGCAATATTTCCAATCCTGGGGGAGGCTACTTTGACAGGTCGCTGTGGTTCTACCGATATTACCCTAGAGGGTTCTAGAGAATTGCAAGCTTCACTACTGAGGGGCCTTACCGCAGTCTGCACCATGCACTCAACATGCTGTGTGTGGGTTGGGGACTAGGGTTTACGGGTTGGGGTTAGGGTACGCACCGTGCAGCGTCAGCACCGTCAGGTGCTCTGGCGACAAAACCCCAAGGTAGGGTCCGTACACCGTCCGGTCAGGCCCGCTCACTCGCGTGAACACCTGCAAGGGGGAAGACAGGCACTAAAATGACGTGCCCTTGAACGCACAGTGGACAACCATAGCGCCGGGCAGTGCACAGACCATAGTAAACAATGGGTCAATACAACGACCACCTACTGCAAGCACGGTGCATTGAAAGAATGCTGTGCGCCCCCGCCACAGCCCAGGCGGGCCAACGGCAACGCTGGGATAGGGGCAGCAGCCCTGATGCCGAGGTGTGGTATGGCAGGCGCATATGCATGGATATGCATTTCTGTTTGAACCACTAGGCAGTGCACCCCAGGGATCACGGCTTTCCACCCTACGAGCCCTTGCCCCACCCACCTTGTTTTGCTCCTCGGCTATGGCAGCCACCAGGGGCCCATACCACCTGTGCAGCAGGGGCCGGGTGGTCTGCAGGGCAGCCACATCCTTCCGGGACTCGGACGACCGCCACGTCTTCTGGTAGCGCTCCACCGCATAGTCCAGCGCGCGCGTCTCCTTCATGATCTGGCGGTACCACAGCTCCTTCATCTTGTGGACCTGGGGGTCTTCAGAGACCGTGGCCTCCCGGTGCAGCTGCTCGTACACGCCCAGGGCCGCTGCCGAGTACTGCACGTCGTCGTACAGGTTGGCGAGGGGTTGCGCGCCCCGGGACTTGCTGCGGTCCTCCATAACCCGCAGCAGTTGCACCAGTTGGAAGTAGGCCTGCTTCTGGGGCTCCTGCTGCTGCAGCTTGAGGTGGCCATGGTGGTGGGGGTAGTCGGGCTCTGGAGCGAGCGCTGCCGCCTCGCCTGACAACCACCGAGCGCCGAAGGAGGGCTGGCAGGCCCAGAGCTCGATCCCAAGGGTGGCGCTGGTGTGCCTTCGTACGGCAGACAAGGGGCCCAAGAGCTGCCTGGCTGCCCGTGCCACTCCTGCCATGGCGGGGATCAACACGCGGGAAACATACTGGCGACACCAGGCCCCTCAGGTGCTGCCTGTGCTGCGCTGCGCGGGGTGCTGCCAGGCGTGGCGCATGCGGTGGCGGGTGTGTGGGTGGTGCGAGGGGCGGTGAGGGGTGGAGGAGCCGACCGGGTGGCGGTGTGGTGGCGAGCCGTGTGGTTCAGTAACCTGGGCTGTGCCGCCACTGCAAGTGGCGGTTCCTTATCGTAGCCCGCTGTGTGATATTGCTGGGGTTTAAGCAGTTGTATAGTTCAAGGGTGCAGGGACTGCTACTGAGTGTGAAATGTATATATGCATGCACTGTGGTGGCTGCGCTTGGAACAGGGATGTGACACAGAAGCGTGCAACAAAGCAGCCCTTTGCGAAGTTACATGGAACGGAGGGCGAGGAGCAGCTTGAAGCAAAGTATGCAGAGCTGGAAAGCTTCGTGACTTAACATTCGGCTTTGTTTTTGGCGCTAGCCTCCAGGCCCGCCGCTAGGCGGACATACCGCCGACGGCGCGCCGCCGTGCAACCATGTCCTGGCCAAAATTTTCTCAGGAAAAAGACACAACCCAGCCAAACATATTCTGTCGTTGCGACGCTTTGCAACAACCTGCTGCAGACCCATCTACGCCTTCTTCCACAACCCCTGACCCCACACGGCATGTGACCACCATGGCCACAGACTTCGACACGCTGTGGGACGTACCCGGCACCGTACACTTCGTGGCTTCCAACCAGTTTACTCGAGTGACACTGCAGTTCCCTGATGAGCTGCTGGGGTCGTGCGCAGAAGTCGCACAAAAGCTGCAGGCAGCTTTAGAAAAGCAAAACGCCAAGGCAAAGGTGGGTGGATGCATGCATGCATATGCATATGCTTTCGTGAGCGCTTTCAGTGCTAAACCACTTTACAAGAACATCGGTTGGTTAGTATGAGCTTCCAAAACCCCATTACTATGCAGCTGCTGCCGTACCCTCTACATGAAATTCCCGTTGCCAATATGCATGCATGCATGCAAATCTGGTTGAAAGGTTGCACCTGATGAACCACATACTGCGTGGTGCAGGTATATGTATTGGCAGACACCACCCACAACCCGCTGGCGGTGGACGAGGTGGCTGCGCGCCACGTCAACGCCGACTGCGTGGTGCGCAAAACCCTCACAAAAACCCTAGCGAGGTTCTTGGCTATGAGTGAGCAGGCACAAAACCCCCCTCCACACCATCCGCAAACAGACAGGAAAAACCAACTATGCATAGCGGCTATGGATAGCCAGCATCCACACATATACACAAACGACTTCTATACACTCCTTGCCTGGAGTTGCCCTATATAGCCTCTACAGTCCCCTCCCACTCACCGTCTGCACAACCCCCCTCTTATCCCCAGGTGCACTATGGGCGCGCCTCCATGACCGCCACCACCAGCACCCCCGCCTACTTCATATTCGGCCAGGACCCCTTGGACCTGGCCACAGGCAGTGCGGGACTGGCAGAGTGCCGCCAGCTGGCGTCGCGCCAGGGCTCCGCAGCGGTGGTGGTGCTGGTGGACCAGCCGTTGCTGCATGCGCTGCATGGGCTGGAGGCACGGGTAGCTGAGGGGGCAGAGGAGGTGAGGTAGCGGATACTGTGTAGGGAAGGGAAGGCGGGGAGGGGTGGGCGGTGGGCACTGGCTAGGACAATAGCGCGGTAAAAAGGAAATGGTGACAATTTCGAAAAACTTGGGTGACATCGTGGGCAACTCCCAGGCTGTTGTTCCATGCTTTCCATGTCATCCAGGTGTATGCCCTACAGCATGCATGCCCTGCAGCTGCATGCATGCAAGGGTGTTTGTATGCCCTAACGACACGATGATTTATACCCCAATCCACACTCGCAGGGCGATGTGCTCCCTCCCCTTGTGTTTGCACATGTGCCTTCCCGAGTGATGCTCCCAGAGGCGCCACATGGCGCTGCCAGGCACTGCGGAACACCCACTTGCTGCCAAGGCGCCTCCAGCGCCTGCAGCCAAACAACAGCAGCACCAGCCACACAAACCGAGCCTGGAACCACCCAGGGACATGCAGCCCAGCCAACAGAGGCGGGGGCCAAATCCACCTCAACCACATCTCCTGAAACACCCTCAGTAGGGTCTGGCCAGTGCACCACCTGCGGCAAAACTCTTGCCGGGGATCCTTTCCCCATACAGCCACAACCCACCACTTCGGACCAAACCACGCAAACGCGCCATGCGGCACAACCACCAGAAGCGGGAGGGGAAACCTCCTCGGCCACCAACGCGCACCCCAGCCACCCACAGCACGCCACGTCAGCAGCGGGGTATCGGTGGGAGCTGCCAAGTGGCGTCTCCCCACAGCAATGCAGCTACGTGTGGTTGGGGCCCGAAGAGGTCCCTGCCCTGCAGCTGCTGCAAATGACTCGAGCCAGCAGGCATTGGATGGTAGTGGACCCTGGTGTGGGGGGGGTGCGGGAGGGGGTGGCAAGGGGGGTGCAGGCCGCGCTCAAGCGGCGGTACTACCTGGTGGAGAAAGCAAGGAACGCAAACATAGTGGGTAAGCATGTGGCCTGGACCTTGGCTTTGAACAGTCACAAGCATGTTGTTATATTGCAAGCTTTTTAAAAGGTGCCATGCAAGAAACCTTGGATAATGTCAGGAGAAGTTAGCAGACCATGCATGTGATTAGATACCCTCCTGGATTACATGGCCACGACCCTACTGCAGAAGCAATAAATTGGCTAATTTGGCACCCCAGTACATGCACACACTCCCTTAGCCAAACATCTATGCTTATTCAATTTCCTTCCACCCCATTCCTTTATCCCAGGGATTCTGTTGAGCACCCTGGGGGCCAAGGGCTTCCGAGAAGCCGCCACAGTGATGCGCAAGCTGGCGCGGGGGGCGGGCAAGCACACCTATACCCTAGCCATAGGCAAGCCAAACCCTGCCAAGCTGGGCAACTTCCCGGAGTGCGAGCTGTTTGTCATGATTGCGGATCCCCAGGTGCGTACAGCCGGATCCCTGGCTTTGAGTTGTGTGCAACAATAAACGCGCATACCTCAGTTGTCATCTGGTTTGCAACGCAGGCCAAACAGACGCATGTACATTTTGACCTTGACGGCCCCCAATTCCCTGTGGTTGCAGGGCGTCATCCTTGACAGCAAGGAGTATATTGCCCCTATCATCACCCCCTGGGAGGCATATCTGGCGTTCACGGGGAGGGAATGGGACCCTGAGGCTTACCGCCTGGACTTTGACATGCTGCTGGTGAGTGGGTTGCCTACCATCAAGAATTTGGGGAGGGAGCCAAGGCCTGTGATAACAATGTGTGTTAAGCCCTGGTCCTACCATGTCGCAACTTTCCAATATCACCAGTGTGGTGCACAGCCTGCTCATGGAACATGAATGACATTCCAATCCCTTGCTGAAAGTGCATGTACCACCTGGCATTGCTAATCTGGTAGCGACAGGTGGATGGGCATTTTTGCCTGATGCCTGGCACCTTCCGCCCATGTTGCGCTTGATTCCCTCCCCTCTGATGTTGCTCCAGGACGGATCAGTCCCCCTCACACCTGCGCCTCGTGGGGATGAGCCTCGCTTCTCGCTGCTGGACGGCAGCTACCACGAGGACCTCCCCTCCTCATCACCTGCTACTGCTGCCCCCTTGTCGGGCGGCAGTGACGTGGGTGCCCTGGTGACGCGTGTGGACCACAGCCTGTCTCTGGTCCAAGGTGAGCCCCGCGCAATGGTGTGCATGGCAAGGGAAAAGTGTACCCTGGTACGAACATTGCTGCATGCCACATGGTAGCTACCAATGTACCACTGGAGTTGGACTTGCTATTCATTTGTCTACATGTGGCGCTGCTAAGCCTGGGAATTCAAAAAGCTGCATGTCTACAGCCCTCGCTACACCCCTTGCGGAGCGGCTACAGCGCAATGAAACCCTTAAGCCTGTACCGCGAACCCTAAACATGATCCCCTTGCCACAGGCCCGCTCAGCCACTTGGTGGAGGCCCGCACCGCGGCGGAATTCCATGTGCACAAGCGCTCGTGGAAGGGCCTGGCTGTGCCGGCCACAGGCGCCCCAGTGATTGAGCCGGGCGTGGTGGAGCAGGGGCGCACGGGCAGGGCGGCGGGGTATACGGACGAACCCTCAATGGGGCAATAATTTTTCTGCCAGGCTCAGTGGGCCAATGCACTGCGGCGCAACGTTGCGGCGAGGTTGCAGATATGTCCATGTTTACAAAACTTCACATTGAATATTAGGTCCTAAGACTTGTGGTCAACCAATGCCTTGTTTCCCGACATTGTACGGGTAAGATATTTGGACATTTTGGCACGTCCACCTGATATCACAGCAAAGACTGTCAACCACCTTGTGTTTGTGACCTAAAAAATACATGATTCGAATGTGAATGAGCCCCACAACACGTCCACAGCACCCGCACCAGTAGATATGATGCACCCACGCCCACAATCGGAACCCTTGTGTCGAATTTCTCTAGAACGTCACCTATGAGCGTTCTCTTGCGCAATTTCTTTCTTTTCCTACACGCATCCTGCACGCATGGAAACCCATAAAAGCACTGCGCTCTGTGCCCTACACCTACGAAACCCCCCTGAAAGCCCTGCACAAACATGCCCTACACACACAAAACCCCCCCAATAGTAAATGCCCTGCACAAACATGCCCCACAAAGAAAAAAAGGTAAAGCCCTACGCGAGACGCGTAATTTTGGGGACGAACCCGAGGAGGCATCAGCCGCAAAGCTGTGCACCCTTTAGCTAAGCAACCCATCCAGAAAGTGACCCTACGTCATTCCCAGGTGAGCAGTCGAGCGGGTAATCCCCCCGACTATCCCTGAAGGGCCAATTAAATGGCCTTGGTGCTCGTGAACTCGCGCTACGAAGCCCACACAAGACAAAGAACCCCCCTAAAAGCCCTGCACAAGCATGCCCCCCACATGCCCAACCTAAAAGCCCTGCACAAACATGTCCATGCGGTACTCTCTGAGAATCACCGCCACGCTGGTAGCGGGGATGGCGCCAAACTCTGTGAATATGACGCTCACAAACTCTGCCGGCATGGCGTCATACAGCAGGTTGAGAAGGCCTGCACAAGAGGGGGGGAAAGGAATCAGGGGGTGTGAGTGGCGTGGTGGCAGATTAATCAGGGCATGTGGTTTGCCATGGAAAGGGAATACCAAACCACTAGAGGCACCGACCAACCCAGTCGGGTGGGTGGGGTGGGTGGCACATAGGTGCATGTAGCAGCATGGACAATGGGGGACCAAAACGATTGGAGGTGACGCGGAAGTAAGGGGGTAGGCACCAATTCAAGGGAGGGCGCCTAAGATAGTGTGTGTGGCATTAAGAAGTCAGGGACACATCATATGCGTGTGCCAGGTGCGATATATGCTGCCAACCTTCCACAACCAGCGCACAAGCTCAGCCGTACCCCGCGCTCGTCTCAAACCGCCACCAGTCATCCATACTTGCCTTCACAATATGCGGTGATTTGGCTCCAGGCATGCAGCCCAACCCGGTCCCAACACTCAACTTTAGGGTTCAAGCTTAGGGTGTAGGGTTTCAGCGTTTTACCCACCTAGCTGCGGGATGTCCTCCCAGCCCACCAGGCCCTTCACCGCCCCGTGGCCGGGAACCCTCGCCACCTCATTAGGGTCCCCCAGCTCGTTGGAGGTGATGCTGTCCAGCTGCACCCGCTCGTGGAACTTGTAGGTCTCGCAGCACACCATGACAGGTATGTGGCAGGCGGAGGCCAGCATGGCCACTGACGCTGAGCCCACGCGTGACACCACGGTGCCGTTGGACAGAACGGCGGAGGCACCCAGGAACACCTGTGGCGAGTGTGGTGGGGGGTGGGTGTGGGGTATAGAGCAGGCTGTGCAGAGTTTATTGCAAAACGACGGAGTATATGACATGGATGAAGGCAGCAGTAGCATGGCTTTTGGACGCCTATTGCAGTATCTTGACCACGTTGTTGATGCATCACACCCAAGGTTTTGCGGCCAGCACCAATGCACATGCATGTCCTCCACATCCCACTGACGTGTGTTGCCTCCACGATGTATGGCACTTCGGGATTTGTATCTCTGGCCCAATCCTCACACTCGCTTCCTCCACCCCTTCCTAACCCAACCCCCCAAACACCCACCTTGGTCACCTCCTTCATGATGTACGACACGGCGTTGATCTGCACAAACACGCAGCTGATGCCCTCCTGGAGCAGCCTGCGCAGCATGGTCCTGCCCTCGCACCCAGGCCGGGAGTCTGCCACCACCACCCGGAAGGATTTCTTCTCCTGAGGCAAGCAGGAGGAAGGGTGGGAGGGTCAGCAATCTCAGGGTGCCAGGCGTGACCGTGGCTCAAAGATGTACACAAATGATAGAGGGGTTTCAACATGACCAGAGGGTCCGGATCCGTCCCAAACGTCAGAAATTAATACAATTCCTCCTGGGACCAACGATCCAACGATCCCACGACGAGTGAGATAATCACAGGCCAGGTAGATGTCACTGCTGGTGCAGACTATGGAAGGCAGCGTGAGCGCCTGTCCAGCACCACTCCAACTCCACCATCACCCTGACACCCCCACCTCCCACTCGTCCCCACACACCCCGACCCCCACACCCACACCCTGACACCCCCACCACCCACCTTCTTGGCCTGCACCAGGGTGGAGAACACCACCGAGGAGAACGAGTAGGTCAGCACCACGTCGCCCTCCTCCACCTTGCTCACTGCGTTCTTGACCAGAACGCTGTCTGCAAACACAATCTTCTCCTGGATGTAGGTACCGATGCGCTCACACAGCATGCGCTTGGCCTCTGCTTCCTCGGTGCTGGGGTCAAGCTTGGCAACCTGGGTGGGGGTGGGGGGGTGGGGGTGGTACAGATGCAGGAACTCATGGTACATGCTTGGACGCACTCAGCGATTGACATTTCCAAGTAATCCTACCACCCTGAAAAATGGACTTCCCATTGACACAGACAGCGCCCGACACTCAACCAGAATCTGGGATCGTGCTGCCACCTCTGACTCAGAAACCCTAACCCTTGCCCGACAACCCTTTGCCTGGCCTGGAACCCACTCCCTAGCCAAACCACTCCCCCACCCACCTGCAGCTTGATGAACTTGATTGCATTCCCCATGGACACCGACAGCGGCCGGCACTCCACCAGGAACTGGATGGCGCTGTTGAGCTGCACCGTCAGGTCCCGCCCCATCACCTTGCCCTCGGGGGTGGAGTAGTCCTGGATGATCTGGCGGAAGGTATCCAGCATGGCCACGCAGCGCCCGTTGCCCCCGCTGATGGACCCGTCGGCAAACTTGAGGCCAAGCTGGAGCGTGGCGGGGTGCAGCGCGCCCACCTCCTCGCACCTGCGCACAGGGTGTAGAGCTTAGGGCTAGGACATGGGTGTCCATGGCGCTGGCACTTGGCAGCGGTCCGTAAGAAATCAGGGGTGCATGCGCTTGTTCAATAGCAGGCATAGATGTCTACTCTTGGTCGTCACCCTCGCACCTGCGCTGGGCCTGGTGCACGTCCCTATCTACTATATAACAGTTATAGGTAATAGGTTTTAGAGTTTAGGGTTGTTTCCGGCGGAAACTTTCCGCACCTGCGCTGCGCCTGGTGCACGTCCATGCGCCTGAACTGTGGCAGGTGCGCAAACATCTCGGTGGTCTTGGCCTGCACGGGGAGGGGGAGGTAAATTAGTGAGCTACATGCATTCAGCCAGAATACCACTCAGTCTTGCACATGCGGTGCCAAGTAGTTTGATGCTCGCACGTTTGCAAAATACCAATTGGTTGATATTGCGCGATCTGACGTCCTGCTGGGGAGGTGACAAATGCCTCACACATGGCGTGGTTTGCATGCTCATAGCCATGCACCACCATGGGGGCTGCAAATGCCCATGCACCTCCACCATGCAGGTTGCTCATTCCTATGTACATACCACTGCGATCCACAGGGGATGCCCATGCCCGTACACATCCCCCATCCCCCACCTGCCCCACCAGTATCCTCCCAACCACACCCAGGCCATTGCATCCACCCCCCACCTGCTGAGCTGCGCTCCCCCTGCCCCTCCCCCCTGGCGCCGGCCCCCTGGCCTGCCCCTTCTGTGCCCCCCCAGCCGCCTGCGCACCCCCTGCGCCGCCTTGCTTGGGTGACGTCGCGGGGATGCCGCTCCCCTGCTTCTCAACTACCGGCTCGCTCCTCCCGCCTTCCTGGCCAGACTGCAACGGCAGGGGGAACGGGGGGGTGAGTAGCAGGTATGTGGCGTGGCGCCTGTGATTGCATTGTGGTTGGGGGGGGTTGGCTGGCTGCTCAAGTGTACGGGAGGCATGCGCCAGGTGCAGCAGGAGTATGTATGCATGCACTGCGGAATCCAAATTAATCCAAAAATGGTGCAAGCAAGGACCAGGACAGCGGTGGGTGCCACATGCTTGTGCAAGGCTGATTATATCTGGCTGCGCTGCTGGATGCTAAGTAACATTATCAAGGATGATAGGGACCCGGCCCACCTTTTCCGCCTTGGCTGCCTCCTTCTCCGCCCGCTGCTTCTCCTGCAGAGCCCTGCGCTCAGCCCTGGTGGTGGCCTTCTTATCACCCTTGGCTTCCTCCCCTTTGCCCCCGCCGGGCGCCTCCCCCTTGGCCCCCTTGGACTCCATTTTTTGCCCCTTGGCCTCCCCTTTCGGAGAGGCAACAGAGGCAGCAGCGGTTGACCTGGCGGGGGATGCGGTTGCCACACTCGTGGAGAGGGTAATAGAGGACGACTCAGCTCCCCCCACCTTGCAACAGAAATGGTGTTCATTACTACAACCCTAAATTAGGGTTTACTAGGGCAGTTTTCAGAACCCTAGAGAGGGGGAAGGTGGCCTGAGAACCCGAATGGAAGTAACTACCGTACAACCATCGATGCAGCCATTTGCACAGGAATAGCCCAACCATTCCACGTACGCTGTATCCATGTGTGTGTCTGCAATAAGCAAAAAAAGGCAATATCAGTACCCACCTTGGCCTCGCGGCTGAATCCCGAGCCAGCGGGGGCGCCACTGGTGACCAGGCCGTGCGCGGGCGACACTGGCGGTACCGAGGACGCGGCGCCTTCTGACTGGATGCTGCTGGAGGGCTCTGTGCCCTCGCTCTCTGCGGTAGGGGGTGGGGAAGGGGTGGGGCGGGAGTGGGTTTAACACAGCTACAAGCCTTCCGGCAGCACAGATGAGCAGCCTTGCGCCCTTGCACAATCTGCCGCCACCCAGATTTGTATTGGCGCGACTGACAAACTCGAAATACTTGTGCATTCAAGGTTCTAGTGACAAGGGAAACCCTAAACAGCAGCAGGGAAACCTGTAGGGTTGAGATCAGGCAGCTCGAGCTGATTGATTGCTGCTGGTTTGCAAGGTCCCTGTGCAAGAGGTTGCAAGGTTGACACTACTCCCTGGCACATGGTTTAAGGAAGGGTTTGGTATTGCACCAGCACGCACCTGTCACTATCGGCCTGAGCGTGATGGCCGGGGCAGCGGCTGCAGCAATAGTATTGGTGCTGGGGTCGCTCAAGGTGTCAAAAGTTGCCGGGGCGCTAATGTGACTACAGGTAGTGGGGAAAGGGTCATGGATTGAAGTGGCTAGCGTAGAACTGTATGGTGGACGCACGGCTGAGCAGTTGCCTAGAACATGGTTGCGTGTGGTTGCACAGCAATGCACCTATCAGCTGCGCACCTGACGAGTGACGTCTGATACACTTGCTCTGACTGCTGCAACGCAAACCAGAGGGAGGTGAGCCAGCGACAAGGCACCAGTTGTGCTGCACCATATACCACAATGCAAGTACCAGTGCAAGGCAAAGTGTGAGGCAGCTGGGGTGCATAGCGAACGCAGGTGTGCACGAGTGGGGTTACCAGGGAGGCCACGCTTTCCGGCAGGGAGTTTGCGCTCCGTATCGACTGGCCTTCGTCGATAGGAGAGGACACCTCGAGCTGCCTGCCCTTGGCGATGGGAGACTCGGTCTGCAGAGGCATACACGAGGTTCAACGTCGTGACGGCTGCTGCTAGCTCCAAAGCGGACAAGCAATATCGGGTCGTTGATATCGCAACCTTGAACAGACAGGCCCGAAGGTGCTGAGTAACTGCTTGTGCAGAGCCATGCAAAACCTGGTACCAACTTCATGCCATGCACGGCGTGGCTTGTGTGGCGTGCATACCTGAAAAGACGGGGGGATCATAACAGGACTGGGAGACCCCACCCCTGGGTGGTTCCCCAGGTCCGAGTTGGAGGCGAGGAGGTGTGGAGGCGACGGCGAGGACGCCACACCCTCGACGTGGAATCCCACGATCTTCTTCACAGGCTCTATGCCAGACTCGTTCCGAGCAACCCTCCGCGAGTTGTCCATGGTGCAGCGATAAGCAGCAGATAACGGAGGTGGTTTAGCCCTGGTACAACTGGTCGCTAGGCAAGTCTACGCAAAGCGCAGTGAATCGCTGTGACACCAAGCCACTATATGCATGCATACGCTGGCTGCCAGATGTCTGGCTAGTAATTCAGGGAACACGAGTTGCAGAACGCTGCCAAGTTAATAGTGTGTGCAGCAGCGTCTTGACTGAAGCACATATGTATGGAATGGAACAATGATTGAAATGTGGGTGAATATTGCAAAATAACACAGTTTAATCAATTAAAATGTCATTTTCCTCGAAAACGGAAAAGAGGGACATTTCCGCAGCCTCCTCCTTCCTTGCGGTATTCACTTTTATGGGTCGCCGCCAGGATGCCCATCCCTCTTTTACGTCTCCATTACGGTGTGGGCAACGGGGTGAGACACCATGCCGCCAAAGTTCGACCCCGCCACTCTTATAGAGGTGTACGTGCGCGCCACCGGTGGAGAGGTGGGCGCCGCATCCTCCTTGGCCCCCAAGATCGGGCCCCTGGGTCTGTCGCCCAAGAAGATTGGTGAGGACATCGCCAAGGAGACAGCCAAGGAGTGGAAGGGTTTGAGGGTGACGGTGAAGCTGAGCGTGCAGAACAGGCAGGCCAAGGTTTCGGTCGTCCCATCCGCAGCAGCGCTGGTCATCAAGGCGCTCAAGGAGCCCCCCCGTGACAGGAAGAAGGCGAGTCCATGCATATGTGTGCACATGTATGTGGGCTCCGGGCAGCGAAGGGCACAGCTTGAGGGGCGCAATATGCTGTATTACGCAGCCGTTATGCAGTATGGGAGGCGGTGTGGTTGGTGGCCATGCATGGCACCCAGTGGCCCACTTTCCAGGGTCCAGGATGCAAGCAAGTGCTTCCTTTGATACACCAAGTCCTGTGCACATGAGGCACTTATTGCGTATGTGGACCCTTGTCAACACTATTCTGCTGGGCTGGGTGTGCCTTAAAACTGTGTTCAGGGTACAACATGGCCCCCACACACACATTACAATTACCTGGTTTCTACCCATATTGCAGGAGAAGCACATCAAGCACAGCGGCAACCTGTCGCTGGACGATGTCATCGAGATTGCACGGATCATGAGGGACAGGAGTTGCGCCAGGGAGCTGAAGGGGACCGTCAAGGAGATTCTGGGCACATGCGTGTCAGTGGGCTGCCAAGTAGAGCACGAGGACCCACGCGAAATCCAAAGCAAGGTACAGATATCTTGACGAGGGTTTTCTTATGGCATTGTGGAGTGGCACTAGAGCAGTGAAGACTTGACCCGCTGTGGGGCAGGTGCATCTTTACTGGACCATAAGTTTGCATTGCACTTGTCGGCTGGGGCAGATTCTCTTGATTGGAACATGACCTTGCATTGCACAGGGCGCAGCATTGTGTGACTGCATCTATCTCAGGCTTTGGAGTTAACGTACTCAAGAACGAGCAGAGGATATTACCGTACCTCACGCAGATTAGCGTAACATGTGAGGGGTTTGCAGTTGCTCTAGCTGCATATGTCAGTGTGAGCTGTATGGTCCCTAGTGACGCCACCTGTGTTGGTACCAACTGAAACCGTACTGGGTGATGGTGGTGGGTTTGGGTGAACCTTGTGGCTTGCACTTGTGTAACTCTTTCCTTCTAATTGGTCGGTACTTGCCCCAGTGGGCGGTTCTGGCGCTCCAGTGGTTTGTACCGGTTGCCTCGTTGCATGTACAGGCCGGGACCCCGCGTGTCAAGGGACGTGTCAGTTTGGATTTTCTCCCCAGCACCTCACTCCCGTGCACCCTTTAACGGGTTGTGGACACTGACGCCTCCTGTGTTTCCCTGCAGCTCGATGAGGGTGAGCTGGAGGTCCCTGAGGAATAGAACACGCGCAGCAGGAGGCGCGGAGGCGTGCTGGGGTCCAGCCTGAGGCATAGATACATGCAGCAGGGGGGGTCGCGGCGTGCTGACGTGCGGCAGGAGGCACTGTGGTGTGCTGACGCGCGGCCACAGGCTGTTCTGTAACACATCATTCCATAGCGGGGTTGACGCTTCAGCTGCAGTTTGGCCAGCGTGCATGGCACGACTGCTGAGGTCCTTTGGGGAGTAAACCCATCACTTGCATATGCTGCAGCGTGCAAGGCCCTGTGGGCTCCCGTGGCTTCCCAGGGTCGTGCACTGGCCCTGTGGCTTGCAATTGCATCCGCAGCTGTTGGCCTGTGCAGGGCAGGCAGCCTGTGCATTGGTCATGGTATGACACAGTGCATGCAGTGACCAGCGGATGTGGGTGCCGGGTGACTGCAGGTGCGGCCCCTCGTACCAGGGGTACTGCATGCTTGCATGGCCGGGTACTGTATTTTGGAATAGTACGGCACCCTGAGGATGGGGTACGGCAGCACACACCAGCCCCTGGGGCGGTTGTGGCGTTTGCAGCTAACAGTACAAGTGGCCTTGCCAAACGCCTTTTGCACCTTGCCCATTACAGGGACTGCTCACTTCAGGGCTTGTACATCCCTGTACACAAGTTGCCATGCAAGTGATACCAGGCTGAGAGGAATGTTGTCGTCAAGCGCCGCACTTAGCCCTTTTGCGTTCGTTGCAAGCTGGCATTCGCCAACGCCACTCGCCATCAGCAAGTTGTTCTGTTGTGAGCCTTCCTTTGTCACCGCTTGGCAATGCTCACATGCTAGCTAGTAATACCCAACCGCTCTGTCCACCATCAGTGAGTACACAGATACACCTCCTTGCTTTGAGTCGTCAGCAGTGTGGGGTTTGCAGGAGCCAAATTGGGCACAACACCACCGTTCAGTGCAGCTGGGCCATCTGGATATCTCTAGAGGCATGTTGACCCAACAAAGGTACTGGGTTGTCGCCATTGCTCCTCATGTACCATGTCAGGTACAGAATATCAGGTGGGCGTGTCCTCTTTCCACTTTTCGGCCTGTGGGTGTGCTTCCTCCCATGCTACTGTCCTAACATGCCAACCAATAGTACTAGCTTCCTAGTTCTGGAAGGTCCTGGGAACTCAAAGTTGATGATATGCCGGCTTGTCTTTGACTGGTCGCACATCCAGTGGAACCTACACAGGGGAAATTTCTGCCTGAACTTCGACACACTGCTGCATGCATGTGCAGCCCAACACAGACCGGCCACGACACAACCACCGCTGAACGGACAATGTAACGCCCGTTCAGCTCCTCACAATTACCACTCTATGCAGGTCACGTTGTGTACCTTTGAGTAAGGTGTTGCCCCTCTATGATAGATTGTTTCCCCTTTTGAAATTCCAGTAGTCACGGGTATGAAGGCCAAGATATCGTAGATATACGATAGGAAAGCGTAGTATAGGACACACCGTCAGTACTTTGACCATGTTTCGAGACACGAGCCAGGCGTCTGTGTCAATCTGCTCTTGTAGTACTGTTTGTTTATTGCCAGTCCAATAGCCCATTTCATTACTCTTGTGCATGCATGCACATGACCAACACATTGGGGCCTTAGCTTCTGTCATGAGAAGCGCCGACCATCAGGTCAATTGGAGATGCAATAGCATATTTTATCTTGTGAAACTTCGGTGATTTTGTCCTGGCCGGTAGGCCTTGTCAGTGAATTGTTTGTTCTCCACGGTTCTGCACCGCGGCATGTCATGGGTGCAGCAGTTCAGGCCTTAGTTTGAACGACCGCAAGAGCTGTGCGTGTTTAGAGCGAGATGTACTGTTATTACTAGAACCGTTTAGTTGATCTATGTCACTACCTTGTAGCTGTTAGGCTATTTTGTAACTAGGTCGGGGTGTGGTGCGCGCGGACAGAAACCCCTTTGCGAATCCTGGCATATTACTGGGCAGCACGTTGATGGCAAGCAGTGACTGGGGTTTGATATGGTCAGAGACAGCAAACCAAGTGCCTTGGCCTTTGCCCACCTCGTGTTGTTCGGAATCTTCCTCCATGGTACGTGTGTGCGGTGTTAAGTAAGCGGCATGCCACGCACCCTCACAACACCTTTGACACATGTCGTGGCTGTGCGGCGTATTTGTGCAGCGTCACACCACAAGTACACGGCACCATGCAGACTCTTCCTCAACTTCAATGCATTGTTGCATTTACTGGCGTCCTTGCACTGGCACTATCCCTCCACCCCTTATACCAAACGCATGCAACCACCACAGTTGTTCCTTTCCATGCAGTCGACTCAAAGCAGCTGTCCGAGTGGCGAGTCGGCCGTGCCACAGTATACGGAGGCTGGTTCGATCACAAAGACCCAGATCTTCCCTCTTATGGCACGTTAGAGGTAAGTTCACCTCACCCTGTCTCAAGCTACACCATGGCACATCCTTTTTTCTCCACATGCAATAGCTAGTTATGTGTCCACACGCAATAGCTAGCCACTTGGTACTGTTGGCTGCCATGAATAAGCCAGATTTTTTATGTCAACACCGACATCTACTGAATTACCCCAAACCCAGTGCTAGTTAGCCACCAGTAAGTGCTGTTGGCTGCCATGCAGGGAAGCTGCGGATACGGAATCATCCCTCGGTACACATATCCTAACTGGAATGTGGCTGCTCTGTCCACCGCCAACAAATTCTTCCTGCAAGGCCCTCGTGAAGGGTGTGGAGAATGCTTCAAGGTGGTGTGTGCAGACACGCGCAAGGTGACGTCCTGCACAACTCCAAGCACCATACCCCCACACGATACCAACCCAATTGGACGCACTTGACTGCTCCACACACTGTATCATGATATCAATATGGCCGTACTGCTTCCTCCGTGCTTGAGCCATATAACCCTGCTCCGTTCTCATGCCAATGCTGCATGTGTAAACCCTAACCCGAAACCCTCCATAATTTTACGTGCAGGGCACTTGCGATGGACCTGAGGACAGCCTGACAGTGCAGATCACAGACAAGTGCCCAGAATGTGAGGCGGACCACCTGGACTTCCCCTGGCGGGCCATGGAGCGCATCCACAACCCAAACCCTATTGGGGACCTCACCATCAACTACACACGGGTCAGCTGCAGCCCACCCGCTGGCCTCACCGTCTATGTTGACCAATGGGTGGGGGGCGGCGGTTGGATGCGCGTGTTTATCTTGGTAAGTGCAAAAGCACAAGATATATAATTATGAGCTTGGATGTTTTGACCAGTTTTGTAGTTCCATAGCGCGCCATTGCTGGGCAGTCCCTGCAAACGCGGCGTAGGGTTTGGGGTTTGAACTGGAATCCTGTTCCTCAGCTCGTTCACCCGCATAGCACAGACCCTGCCTATGCTTTTACCTTGATGAGCATCCATTTGCTTGCGAGTTACCATGCCTGGTAGTTTGCAGGTTCCTTGCTGTAGGAGGACACATGAGTGGCGCCACTGCCTGTGTTGCTTGCAGGATGTGGGTGGATTTGGGGGGGTGACGCAGGTCCTTGTCAAGGGGAAGACAGACGCCACCTGGCGGCCCATGGATGCCACATGGGGTGCAGCATGGCAACTAGGGGTTTCGCCAATGGTGCCAATCAGCTTTCGTGTGGTGGGCGAGGATGGCCAGGTGGTGAGTGGTGCAGTCCATGTTGCATGGATGATCCGCGGAATTCGATTTCTTTTGACGCACATCAACAAGTAAAGAAGCAACATTGAGTAGACTAAATTTGACATGAGTGTGCCGAAACTGGTGGGAAGGCTTGACCATGTTCCTTGCAGTATTGCGATGGCCATGTGCCTATTGAGGCTCAACAATGCCCCGCAAGCAAACACCTCAATGACCTATCTCACACGCACAAGCACATGTACTTGCAAATGGCACTACCCATCACATGTTCACATGCACGCATGCCAAGGTGTCCTGTGCATCTATTGTGTACGTCATGGGCCCTGGATGCAGGGTATGGTGCTGAACCCTAAAACGGTTCTCTGTGTGCAGGTTGATGCGCTGAACCTGGTGACAGAGAATGGGCGGAAAGGCAAATACAATACAGACGATAACTTCAAAGTAGTCAAGGTAGGTGCATGCAGCCTATCATGGATGCATGTGCAACGAAACAACCTAACTTACTATTTTAAGCTGATTTGTTATCTTCCCGATCGGCCATACTGCCTTTCATGCCCTTGGTGCAGCACCTTCCTGGTGTGGAGTTTGTGCACTGATGGTGGCCAGGCTTTGCCTTGCCCTGTGCTGCTGAGTGTCACAAGAAACAGGGAACAGAATATGGCCAGCCAATGCAATGCCTGGATGCTACAAGTGCGGGGGACATGGCCACGCATGATCTTATCATTGATCATTAATCGATAGGGTCGCGCAATAATCAAAATATATACGCTTGTATACCAGAATGTACGGTATATACCAGTATATACTAGTATTGGCAAAACCATATGCGCATTTGCACAACCCTATTAATCGATGATCATTGATTGATGATCGTTCATGTGATTATTGTTCAGCCAGCATGCAGACTCATGCTTGGGTATTGCCACGCTTGTAGGACAGCACCTCCGGCCTGAACACGCATGATCTGATCATTCATCATTCATGTGATCATTGATCATCGAGCATGCAGACTCACGATCATGCTTGGGTATTGCCATGCTTGTAGGACAGCACCTACGGCCTAAACGCCAGTGCCAAGCCACCTCCCAAACGCCGGCTGTCCCCCCCACTCCTTGTGCCAGTTGTGTCCCCTGTCAACAGCCCCCCGATTGACGCAGGTGGGTGCACGTTCAGTTCCTGCAGTAACTGTTTGAAGTGCTCTGATACCAGCAGACTTGCGTACCATTTGTGTCTCTGTAATTTTTACACCCTCGGTAAGGGTTTAAGGACCAGGGTTTAGGCTGTTGGGAGAGCAACCTGTCTGACGCCTTATCCTACGTATGCTGCAGGCAGGCAATTTGCCCCACAACCACCCCGCAAACGATCACCACCAAAATCCAAGAAATCACCGCCACCTAAGGGGTCCCCACCACCACCCAAATTGTCCCCTTCGCCACCCAAGCGATCCCCGCCACCACCAAAAATTTCCCCACCACCCCCAAAGCGGTCCCCGCCACCACCAAGAATTTCCCCACCACCCCCAAGGCGGTCCCCACCACCTCCGACCTTTTCCCCGCCACCCCCAAGGTGGTCCCCATCACCACCAAGAAACAAATCGCCACCTCCGCAGCGGTCCCCTCCGCAGCCCAAGCGATCTTCACATCCACCAAAGCGATCCCCACCGCCACCAAAGGTCTTCCCACCACCACCCAAACCACCACCAACCCAGCACCACCCACCACCGCCTCAAAAGTCACCTCCGCCTACAATCTCCCCACAGCCACCCAAGCGGTCCCCACCGCCTCCCAAGCGATTACCGCCACCAGCAGCACACTCACCACCACCCCATCAATTGCCACCACCACTCAAGCAGCCGCCACCACCAGCAAAAAGCCCACCACCACCTCATCAGTCTCGACCACCACCCAAGAGACTGCCACCACCACAACCGCAACTATCACCCAAGCCACCACCACGGCCGAAGCCATTATCATCTAAGCTGCCACCTACCCACCACCGCCCACCACTGCTTCAAAAGTCACCTCTGGCTAAACTCTCCCCACCACCGCCCAAGCGGTCCCTACCGCCACCCAAACGATCCCCTCCATCGCCTCCCAACCGATTGCCACCACCAGCAGGACATTCACCACCACCCTCTGAATTGGCACCGCCACTCGAGCAGCCGCCGCCACCAGCAGATCGCCCACCACCACCACATCCTCAGTCTCGGCCCCCACGCAAGAAACTGCCACCACCATCTGTGATGTCCCCACCACGCCCGTCGCCACCACCACGACCGCCGCACTCACCACAGCCGCCACCATCACCCAAACCACCACCCACCCACCACCGCCCACCACCCCGTAAGCCACCACCATCATCACTCAAGCCACCACCCACCCACCACCACCCACCACCGCTTCGGAAGTCGCCCCCGCCCCCAATCCGCCTCCCGCCGCCACCACTCCTTGGGAGGCCACCCCCTGCTAAGTCATCACCGCCTCCATTGGAGTCCCCACCATTGCCACCATCCCCGCCCTCACCACCACAGGCGCCATCCGCATCAGGTACTCCCTCGCGCATTGGACACGTGTCCACATTCCAGCATGCCCTTGAGTGGCGCTGCTGATGCACATGCTGGTTCATGGGCTGCTGGTGCGCGTGGTGTGGCATGTAGGTAGGAAACAAGCTTCAAATGTGCGAGTCTGACCCCAATCCCATTGTGCAGGTGGCCCAGAAGTGCAGCTGTCAGGATGGCGTGTGGGCCGAGGGACTGCGTATGGAGGCTGGTCTGAGGGCAAAGATCCGGATGCACCATCACATGGCTTATCAAAGGTGAGCTTTTCATCAGCTTTCCAGATGTACATGGGCTGTTTAAAGTTGGTTCTGGTGACCATATGATTGCAACATGCGTGATTACACGAAAAATTGCAGCCAAATGCAGCGTACACGCCTTGCGGCGCCGGCGCAGTTCAACTACGGTAGGTTCCCTTGCATTCTGCCACCCGCATGCGGTTGGTCTGCACCCTGTTCTTCATTCGCAACAGCATTCATCATGCCCTTTGGATGTAAAAATGAGGATAAAGAACAAGAATAAATAATGATAAGTACCCGCCGCCTTGTGCAGGGGAGCTGCGGCTATGGCCCCATCCCCCGCTACGATTACCCTTACTGGGGTGTGGCTGCTGTGTCCGCTGCCAATATCTTCTTCAAGCTTGGACCCCATGAGGCGTGTGGCCAATGCGTCAAGGTGGTGTGTGCAGACACGCGCAAGGTATTGCGCAGGCACAAAACCAACAAAATAAACACATTAGTTAATAAGTCAGATAAAAGTTGATACAATGTACAAACTAGTATTCAATTCAACTTGAAATGTTCACCTCGCAGTGTCTGCAACCAACTACCGCCCTCCCTTGAACTGCATCAGTGGTGTTGCACAGAGTGTTCAGGGCCCTTTTTCGATGACCTCCCGCGGTATGATGTCATTGGGATTTGCAATGCTGTGCCCATCTGGGTGCACTGCGGAACCCACTTACGAAACGTTACTGCCGAACCACCTGTCTGTAACTGCTCCCTTGTGTGCAGGGCACCTGTGAAGGCCTGCAGGCCAGCATGACAGTTGTCATCTCAGACACCTGCTCTGATTGTGCACCAGACCAGCTCTCCCTCCCCTTTAGAGCCATGGAGCGCATACACAACCCTGACCCCATTGGGGACATAGCCATCAACTACACGCGGGTCAGCTGCAGCCCACCTGCTGGCATGACAGTCAATGTGGAGTCGTGGGTTGGAGGCGGCGGCTGGATGCGCGTGTTCATCACGGTAATCACCCTAGGGGGCTCCTCTTCTCGTGCCCTTCCTGTGGTGGATGTTGCAGATGTACATTCTGTATTTGCCGTTTGTTGAAAAGGACATGGAATGTGCATTGCATGACATTGCCTTGTGCATCATGAGCCGTGGACTACCCTTAGGGTTTAGGATTTATGGCTACATGCAGCCTGAGCTGTGGACTACCCCCCTGGATGCCGATTAGAATAACTTGCATGCAGAATGTGGGTGAATCTGGGGCTGTGAAGCAGGTCCTGGCGAAGGGGCAGTATGATGAAGACTGGCAGCCCATGTCGGCCACATGGGGAGCGGCTTGGGAGATGGGGAAATCGCCGTATGTGCCAATCAGCTTCCGAGTGGTGGGAGAGGATGGGCAGGTGGTGAGTGGTGCACTATGCATGTCTTGTAACAAAAGGTAGTTTGCATGGCCGTGTGATGATGCATGGCTCGCTATAGCATGCACAATCTGTGAGTGCTAGGAGTGGCTGGAGAGGTTCACCAATCATGTACAAGTGCACCCTCCTGTGGAGGGCCTAATGGACAGGTCTTGGCTCACACCAACCCCATGTGCAGGTTGAGTCTCCAAGCCTGGTGAGTATCAATGGCCTGAAAGGCAAGTATGTGACGCAGCAGAACTTTGAAGCAAGAGCAACCGTGGTAGGTGCTGTCAATCTGGTTGGCAAATCCATGCATGTCATGTGGACGGCACAATGAGTGCTTCTAGGGGTCATCTGTGCACATCCACGGTATTTCCTCCGGTTAGGCTTTTATTTTTTGATGCCATTGGTTTGTTGTAATGCATTATACTGATGATAGCCATGCAGAAGCATGTCCCTGAACACAGCCTCATACAGGCCTTTTCAATGTGGCCTCAGATTGTCTTGCACCTGTCCACATCGTCTGAACGTCTCTTTTGCACAACCTCACTGCGTGCCATAGGCATCACATCTTTCCTTACAACCCAACAACGCACACGCGTAGGGCGCCAACTCAGCCAAGCTGCCTCTCAGCACTAAGACTCCAGCATCAGTTGGCTACAACATCCAAAGTCTGCCCGCCCAAGAGATGATTACCTCCCATGCTGATTAACCGCGGACACAACCCATCACCATCACAGCCACCAGGGAGTCATAATCATCACAGTCCAAAACCCATTTGACAGCACAGCTTGCAACCAGTGCCACTACCGGGTATATCCGGCTTGGTCCCTGCAATTAACGCGCATCCGAGCAGAGCGCCAGTGCCCACATGACACGGTACCATTGAGGTCACCCATGTCGAGACGCATCTGATGATGACGCAAAGCTGAGTATCCATCACCACCCCATTTGATTCGAATCCTTCCTTTGCAAGGGAGTGGATTCCGCACGCCCAGTGAGCTGTTCACAACGATGTTGTTTTGCCCTGAATTAGCAATTTCATGCAGTCCTGACTGATTAGGTCACCCTTGATAGCCTTAGAAATCCGAGGTTTCTCGAAAGTAGATGCTTGTTCACTTTTTTCTGCATAATATGCCCTCACCAACAGATGCCCTCACCATCAGACTTTGATTCCACTTACGAATGTTTCATATTGATAGATGATCGTGAAATCACTATTCCCTGAAAAATCGTTTGAATTATGTCAAATGTCTTTGAAGGTTGTCCATAGCCGTAATGATCCCACACACCTTAGACCAGTTTTATCATTTTGTTGAGTGTGAGGTTTTTGCAGTCGCTGTACGTACACATTGAGTATCTCTGACAGTTTCAAAATTTAGGGCTAATTTTGGCTCCTGGACCAGGTATGCGCATTCTGAGGTACCTTGTTTTGGTAGGAAAAAGAGGTGTGCTACAAGCACGTGCATGCCAATGGCATTGCAAAATTTAGCCATGCCCGTTGTCAGAATTAGAATTCCTGCATGAACTACAGCAGCATTATCCCCTAGGCTGAGCTGTGCCTTTTCCATGGTTGCCAAGGGTGGGGACTCTGCTAAGACTTTGGGCATATTATGTGATTATTAATCCACGGACCACGGTCAAGTATACCTTTAGGTAGCAGGGTCACGATGCAACATTTTCATGCCAGAGAGTTAATCACATGTGAACGCACAGGATTGGATGCTGATAGGCTAAATGTATAGAAAGCTTTTTTGCAGCAGGTTTCAATACATTTTTCGCACTGCACTGTGCTTTCCTGTCGATGCCAGGCGGCTGCTGATGTACTCATCTTGGTGCACTAGACTAGATGAGCTCGTGAACTCTTTGCAAGTTATGGACTACAGCTGTGCAGCGCTAATGTTGCATCGTAAACTGGACACTGAAGTTTTTGGACTGCTAATATTGCACGATGAACTGAATACTGACAAACTAGTCCCTTTTCAAAATTGGCAGGCATTTTAATGCATCACTGGTATACCGAACTCAATTCACATGGTTTCATTCAAGTTTTGAGGGTGCATAGGTCCTGAGGAGTCCTGGAGCCTCTGGCCCTTGGAAATGCTTGTAGGAACACACTTTCTGAATATCATACCGAATTGTTACTCTAATTCAGTACGGTACACAATATGTCATTTTTACTACTGATGGAATTTCAACTCCTGGACCAGAACATGTGATAAAGTTGTAAAATATGTGGACCAGGCAGAAGTCTTAGAAGAAGAAGAAAAACTGATGAAGTAATAAGACAGAGGCCGCTGGCTCGCACCAGAACAACGACCAGCTAGAATGGCTGGCCAAGTATAGGCCCTAGCCAATGCCAGCAGGCATGGCATGCAAAAGGGTTGGCAGGCATGGCAGGCAATTGCAATGACTGCGGCAGGCACAATAAAACTGCCGCAGCCGTTGCAATTGCAATTGAGGCGAGAGTGCGGGCGAGAGTGGCAACAGATTACACCAGGTGGTGCTGCAAACGTCTGGCCACAATTTCATCCGATGCTTGAAATTGTAGGGTCCACGATTTCAAGCCTCGGATGAAATTGTTGGCTGAGCGGACAACATGCTGGCAGCACTGCGATTGCTGAGGGTGTGGAGGGGCAACCTCGAAAACCCTAAACCCTAACATGACTGCTCAAGGTCTAGGGACGTGGATGAAATGTCACAGAAGTACAATCATACCCTGCCAGGCATGCTTTGCATGCAAAGTGCAGTGCATGCATGCATATGCACACAGTGCGTTGCGTTGCGCGGGGTGGGACGTGACGAAGGCTGCAATTTGTTAGTATTTCAATTGCTAATATCGCGTAACCTTACCCTTCAGCGTACAGACTGGGCACTGTGGCCTCGCGTATGTATGCATCCATGCATGCGTGGTTGCGAAGTTGTGCTCTGCCGGAACCCCTGTTGCTTTTTGACGTGTTCAGAAGCGGGTTTTATACCTGTTACGTTTGTACCTACTCCAGATGTCTTTCGGGAGTGTCTTACAACTGCTTATTATGATGAACCTAGTACTAGTATTGTACTGGTACTGGCTAGCCACGACAGGTCGCGAGGTTTTGCGGGAGCAGTATGACAAGCTGTGTGACTGCGAGGTGACCTCAAGGTGACCTCCCTGGCTGCCAGAAAGGAAACTCGGTCTTTTGACGTCACCATTCACGTCAAAATCAGGAACGATTATCGTCTATCTCGAGGTAGATCTGCCTATCTGTCGACTGCCAATGGTGGACCGGTATGCTGCAGCTGGTCGGCCGGCCGTGAGGACACCTGGTACGTTGCCCACTGGTGGAAACCATGCCGCAGCGCACAACAATAGCCCAGCTGCCCTGTACCTCTACCAAACACATACAGTCAAGAATCCAATTGTGGCATCCACCCGTTCAACTCATCGACACTGTGAACCACAGTGTGAGTCACAACAATGTCACTCCTGTACTTGGCTCTCTTCTGCAGGTGGAAGCCAACCCGACTAAAACCACTCTGTTGAACACTATACTGCAGCATTGACATCCAGGCAGCAGAGCGCATTGTCTAACAGGAAACCCACCTCCTTCTCCAAGGCGTGCTGATCCAGAGAGCACCATGCTCACAGCAAAGGTGCATGTTCCACTGCTGCAGCTGCTGCTCCTTGTACAGCAGGCAGCGCGGGGAAGTGCCGTGGCACATACCACGGAGGGCATACGGGAGTACCAGCTCAAGGTGATTGCAGACTGTGAGCAGTTCAGACCCCCCAAATGGAGGGTTGCATATCAAGGCTACTCAGGGCCATGGCTAGAGGATTATTTCTTCCAGTACTTCCTCAACCACACTGAGGTGACCAGCCACCTGCAAGCAGTCTACATCCCAATCTACTTCACATTGTTGATATTCAACGACATTAGCAGGCGGGCACTGAGAAGGCAGTTGGAAGAGATTGAAGGCTACCTCCAGACCCTGGACCGCAGCTACAGCTACTTCATGGTTGCACAGGTTGACCAGGGCATTGGGCGCAGTCACCGGGTACACCCCCTGGCCATTCCTGAGGACCTGGATGTCACGGGGTTCATGGCTGGGGGTTGCTCCAGATGCGACAATTTCACACGCATATTTGCTGTCCCCCTGCTGAAGCAAGAGCTGCTGCCTCCACACCCGCAGCCGCCAAGGGACCTCCCCGCCGTGTTCCAAGGGAGGGTCAAAACGTACAGGGAGCGCAGGCAGCTCCAAGCGATGTATGCATCAGACCCCATGTTCCGGTTCCTGGAGTCAAACGCAAGCTGGCAAGGGATCCTGTCGCGAACAGAGTTCACGCTTTGCCCTAGGGGGTTTGGGGAAACCTCCTTCCGCCTGTATGAAGCCATCCAGTTGCTCAGCATCCCAATCTACTTGTGGAAGGGGCAGAAGTGGCTGGCGTTTGAAGATATGGTGAATTGGGATGAATTTGCAATTGTGATGCCATTTGCTGAGGCGCTGGAGGGCGACAGGCTGAGGCAGCGGGTGCAGCAGGCAATGGAGGCAAAGCACGTGATGCGACAGCGGCTGCGCAGCGTGCGGCACCTGTTCACATATGAGCACACCTCCAGGTACATCCTGGAGAAGATGATGCAGTGAATATGGTGCAAGGGGCACAACAGTATCATGATTATTCAGTGCCTTACTTAGGCCAGAGTCTCCATGATGGACTGAGTCTTTCAACTTCACTCAGCCTGAGATAGACGTTTGCCAGCCTCCGGTTATGTTTCAAACTGATCAATCCAATTTGGCGTTTGTACACAATACAGAGTGACTCCTCTGAGGTGCTAGAGTTCATGTCATGCGTAATAAAACGGCACGCTGATTATCATGATGTGGTGCTAGTGGATCCAGTGAGTTTTTAGCCTGATGAGGATGATAATCGCTTCCTGTGACACTTAAATTTCCTCAACCTTTGGCCTTTGTTTTCTTTCCTTTTTTTTTACTCAACCGCAATGGTTACCCCAGAGTCCGCACTAACGTTCAACGTCATTTCACAAAAGTTTAACTGTACCCACACTGTCAGACCGACTTAACATTCCTTGGTTTTGTTTACTCAGTGCTTGGTTTACACAGTCTGTGAAAATCATAATTGCAGATTGCAGACGGTCAATTTTCTTGGTGAGATTCAATCTGGTTTGCTGTCAGTTTTCAAAACATTTCAATCACCCACAATCAAATGACATAGTGATGCAGGCAGCGCTTACAATTCATCTGTGTTAGCTGAGCAACAAATTGCAAATTTCATAACAGTTCATAGCACATCCATTGGTCCAAGAGTTGAATGCGTGATTGCAACACATTCTGCCCTAGACCGAGCCCTTGATTTAGGATTTGCTGATTTGTAAACCATGACAAATGCAGCTGGTGCATTTATAGCACATTATCAACGCAGATGGCTGTATCACACGACAGCCGCTGCCATCGATGCCTGATCAGGTTGCAGGCAGTACCATCCCGTAGCAAAAGCGGATCACGCCCCCCGGCAACCAAGCATCATGACATACCTGGCCTGATGGCTGTGTGTCACGCACTGTCTGAAATTGGGGTCACGTGCACAGTACTTGCAGCAGTTGCTATTGACCGGCTGTGAGATTGTGGCTGGTACAGTGACTGCGATGGCGCCTGCCAGATATGGTAAAATTACTGCGGGCTTGTCCACCCTAATTTGTGCAATCTTCAAAATAGCCTGCGTCATCAAGATTGCCGCCATCCCCATTTCAGCGGCCGCTGTGTTGCCAGTGGGGGCCTATAATTGTCCTACGGGCAGTGGTTTGGGCGCGTACAGCTTCTTGGCCTCCTCCAGCGCTGTGAAGAACACCATGCCACCGATGCCGATCCACAGCACGCGCGGCTCCCAGCCCTGGGGCAGCACAATGGTGGTTAGGCATCATGTTGAGTGCAAAGGGCTGTGTGTGAAGTGGCATGTGTCCATGCGTCCACATGCAACATTGTCTAGGCAGCATTGTGAATATGGGTTGCTGGGTGATTGAGCAACAGATGCCATGACATCGCGTGCCTATGCTGCAGTGGCGCGACAGCGTGCTGGGTGGTGGATGAGTTGATGTAGGGCTACGTGGAAACTAGACAGCTTGACAGGGCCAGTTGTTCAGTTGTTCACTTACCCTGAACAATGTGCCCACGCCCTCCTCGCGGGCCACCTTGGCTGCGCAATCAAACGCATTTGCATACACCTTGTTGGCCCCCTGGGTCATCAGTCGCGTCTTGATCAGGTCCAATGGAGTGGTCACAAACCCAGTGACAGCCCCCGAAACAGCCCCGCAGGTGGATGTCTCAACAGGGTTCAGCTCGCGCTTGACGCTCTTCTTGTACGCGGTCTTCATTTGCTCGTAGGTGAAGAACTCAATGGCGTCAAAGGGGAGGTCGCGCAGGAGGAAGGAGCCGTAGCCTGCAAAGAGCCCCTTCACACCCTCGCGACCAATAATCCCCTTGATGGCTTGCCCTGCCTTGAGGAACTCGCCTGCGCATGGCACCAATAAAAGCAAATAAGAAAATACTCCCCACTAAATTACTCCCTGTAATCACAAAATTAAACATATCCAGTGCAAGCCAGTTATGTAATAGCCTGCATGTGGCACTAATGCAGATTAATTGTGCGAGCCAGTTCTGTAACCGCCACACACATGCAAAGCACCTTTTAAGGTGACCGCATATCGCATGAAAGCACGGCATGCATTCAACATCATGGCATGGAGATGCAGATGTGATGTGGTGGATGTGGCCCCATGTGCATCTACCTGCCACAAGCCATGCAAGATGAGCAAAGCACCCTGCTCGTGCCACGCTCATGCACATGGGTCACAGTGCACCTACAGCATCAACACCCTATTTAGTCGGGTATGTGCAGGGGAAGTCAGTGTCCCCATCTGTTTGCATGCGCTGCTTGGTGACCCCAGCTGGAAGGGTATAGGCGGGGGAAAACGAGGGATAAGGCAGTGTCCCCACCTGTCTGCATGCGCTGCTTGATGACCTCAGTGGGGACCCGCACAATGGAGGCGGCCAAGCCTGCAGTGGCACCCGCAGCCAGTGGGGCTAGGTGGGCCTGCTCAGCAGACGAGCGCCGGCTCACCTGCGCACACCAGCGCCGCAGCCAGTCACAGGTCTGATAACCCCCGGTACAACACGGTGCAGTTGGACACCCCAGGAGGGAATGCCAATGCATTGCAGTATCTCTCTGACTTGCACCATCCTTCTCCCCCGTCCCAACCAATGCAAACCCTCCAACTCCATGAGTGCACTTCAAAATCTATCCAATTGCCAGTGCACGATTCAAACTATCCAGTTTTGCTCTCATCCCACCCATCCCAAGTGGAAGCCTCAACATGAAGCCAACACAAAAGTAAATGCCAAGAGCACCCACCTCTGCCTTCACTGGCTCATATACTGCCATGAAGATGGCGGACGCAGGCGCCACCCCCACCAGGTTGCCGAAGATGCCTGCGTACAGCGCCTTGCCACCTCCGGCCTGCAGCAGGGCGCGCAGCCCACCTCCCGAGCGCATAGATTGCAGCCGCGTCTTGATGGTGTCAATAGGGTACAGGGCTGCAAGGGCAGGGAGGGCACAACAGTTGGGGAGGTTGGCGACCAGTGGTACCTTGGCCTGTCAGCAATGCGCCTGAGCATGTGCTTATATAGCACTGCAGCAAAGCTGTGCAAGGGAGCGGTACTCTGACTGTATCCTGCCACACAGGCACACCCCTTGGTGTGAGCTTGGTTTTTCTCCTGTTTTGCTGTAAAGCTGCGTTCAGTGCCGGTGAGCTGCTTTACCTGCTTCTACAGCACATCCCGCTGTTGCTCCAGCAGCAACGTTGCCCAGCACTGTCCTCCATTGGGGTGCGCCAGTAGGCGCCGGTACTGGCTTCGCTGATGCTACCATGAACTGCTCTGATGCCCTCTTCTTGGGCTTATCTGTACAGTGTAATGGCGTTGAAAATGAGTGCACTATAAACAGCCAACAATATCAAGTATCAGCTAGTGATAGGTGTAGATGAAGTGCACAGATGGTCTTCAGAAGGGTGAGTTGCACAAGTGTTGTAGAAGTGAGATATGTCCTGATGGCGCGAACAGTGCTGAGTCGTGCACAGTACGTACCTTCGTCTGCAGCGGCTGAGGCTGTTGGTAGTGAGAATGTGATGGCTGCGAAAGGGAGGGCTGAGGCAGCTGCACGTCTGCCTTTGCTTTGCCTTGCCCCTCTGGCACGACCCAATGTCACTGCCCGAGTGCTGCTGCTGGTGGCCCTCAGTAGGTCCAAGCTAGGTTCAGACAGAAGCCCACCACTCTGCTGCTGACTAGCTACCAGTCTTCTGCGAGCAGAGAAAGCCATGGCACCTGGGCTGCGGTGGGGGGGATGTCTATATTGGGCGCCGCACCAATGACCAGCTGTATGTAAGGTGCTAAGGCTGCTGCTGCTGCTGCTGCTGCTAACAAGCGGGTACTATGGACAAGAAGTACACGTATAAAAACACACGTAAGTAAAGAGCTGATGAGTTTTGTATAATCCACCCTGAAAGGCAACCTTATCTCACTTTACGTGACTCGCTCAGCAGAGACCCTAACCTAGGGTGGTGAAACAAACCCCAGGGACCGTAATGATGAGGGACGCCTTGACGATGAATCGTGCAAGCAGACTACGCACTGCATATCATGATAGTCTAATGCGTCAGTTTTCGCATCGGAATTCTACAAGGCTTAATGAGGGGACGCAGCCGATGTGATGCATGCATGTGCAACCACTGGGTACAGACGGTGCCGACTGGCAAACAAACACGAGGTGTGTCCCTGCGATCAAAGGTTCAAAATAGTGATAACCAAATAACTGCTGAACTCGTTAGGCCTGCGATTAAGGAAGGTATACATATAGGGTAGGATCGGGCAACAAAACCCTAATAGGGTACCTTCAGGGGCAGCCTCCTGATCAGGCCTGGGCCCTTAACTCCGCCTTTGTGCGTCCCCTTTTTTTCTTTCCTTTCTTTCCTGGTCACATCATGGATGTGACATATTACAGGCCTCGAGGATCTGGAAGGAAGGTACCTTGTGGCGCCTGAGGGCAGCTGGCCAATATTTTGACACTCATTGTGATGCGTAAATCTTTGAACATATTATCATAAATTGCTAAGCCTTGAATAACGCCAATTGGCAACTGTAGTGCGTGGAGCGGCAGCAGAGTTTTGAAGCCATTCAGCAAACCAACCCAGAGCTTGTGAGGTGAAAGGAAAGAAAAAGTAAAATCAGAAGGCCCTTAGAGCATGGGGTAGTGGAAAATGGAGGGTTTTCAAGCGCTGCTGCTGAAATGGCAGGGGTTCTCATATATTTGGAGTATGAAACACTGATTCAATAGACTCTTGCAAAGTCCTAATGGAAAATATCAGCTTGCTTTTAAACGATCAGCACTGTATTATACCCTATGGCAACACAGTAACGTAAATGGGCCTCGATGCCGTAAACACATCGCCATGCCAATGCAATGCAATCAGCGCACGTTATGGTACCGATGCACCCTACATTTTGGCCATTGTCTTGTAACCCTGCCTGGTGCTGCCAAAACGACCTCATGATAAACCACCATGATCATTTGCAGCATAAATTGCACATAATGAATGTGCTGAAAATCACGAACAACATCAACACCTCACGAGAAAAGACTGTCTTGTAACTCCTCTGCTGCCTGGCAATGGAAACATCATAAATGATTCTAAGGATACACCTCAGAGGGGCTCCATTTTGTTGCAATTGCTTCCGAGCACACCAAAGCGGCAGCATGGTATCTGACACCGATTCACTGTGCCTTCATAACGGAGCCCAAACACATTGTTTCTTCACGACAGTTGAACACCATCAAGCATACACCAGCCCACAATACAGCTGCATTCTACACCCAACCTATCTGAGGCTTACCAATCAGCAATGCCAATAAGAAGTTGGCAGTTTCTGCAATCGTACACAGCTGTTCACTTTGTCCGGTCCCCACAGCTGTTCCCCTTCACCGCACCCACACCACCCCACATCTAAACCTACTTCTACTCTGGCCCCGGCCCAGGCGGCACATGCGTCTGCTCCGTTTTTACCGGCGCAGAGTGCAGCTCGGGAGGCAGCGATGTGCTGTCAACCTCCGCGTGCGCCGCGTCCCCAGCCACAGGCGCAGAAGCAGGCGCAGGCACGCCAGCCTGGGACTGCATCCTCACTGGCCCGCTGTGGCGCACCTCCATGCTTGGTATAGCTCCAGAGATGTTCGGGCTGCTAGAGGCCATGTTTTCGGAGTTGGTGCGCCGCGCCTCTGCCTCTGGCCCCGAGGAGGGCGGCAGGGCTTTGCCGCTGCCTATCGCCATGAAGCGGGCGGCTGAGGTGCCGTCCGCTTGCGCGGCGTTGAAGGGCGACATGGACACGCGGCGGGCGGCCTCGCCGGTTTTAACGCGGGAGGCGCGCGCCTGCGATGGGCAGAGTGCATGGGGGTGAGGATCGTAGCATGCAAGTGGTGAACTAGCGATTCTGGCTGCAATGGATGTGGAGGTGATGAGCGGTTCCGAGACAACCATCCACGTCTCATCCCACCCCCAGGGACGCAAGGGCAGGGCACCAGTCAAGCAAAACAGGCTACAGGGTTTCAATGCTTTATTCTCCATGCACTCTTGACTGCTCTGCGGCCCAAGGGAGAGTAACATGGCCCAGATGTGCGGCCCTGAAGAACAATACGGTGCATTTCAGTGCACATGTATTTGCACCATGCTGTGTGTGGCTGCACGCACCTGCATCAGCATCTTCTGCAGCTGGTTCACCACATCCTTGGCGCTGGGACGCTCCGCGGGGTCATGTGTGAGGCACTGGTTGATGAGGTCACTCACGGCCTGCGGGCCCTCCTCGGGAACCCTGCAGGGTGGGGAAGGGGTCAGGAGGCAGACTGAGGGACAGGGTACGAGTGGGTGGCATGGGGGGATTGCCATTGGCATGCGGCATGCTATGTGTATGACAGCCCTTGCATTATGTTGGTACCACACCCCACCGCATGCACCAGCAAGCACCAAGCACCGTCTGGCAAAACCAGTGGGCTTGAGCATTATCCCACCCAACACCCTTCAGCACAGCCATCTCCCAGCGCCTTACTTGACAGGCCTCAGCTTGCCCTTTGAGGGTATCTCCCTGCAGCATATCTCCCACAGCACCACCCCAAAGCTGTACACGTCGCTCTTGGTGCTCACGCCCAGCCCCGTCAGCACCTCAGGGGCGGTCCAGGCCACGGTGCCCAGCGGCAGGTTCTTGTTGTTGTACTCGCTGCCGATCATGACGCGCGCAAAGCCCACGTCGGCGATCTTGGCCACACCTTCCGCGGTGAGCAGGATGTTTGAGGACTTCAGGTCAAAGTGGATAACTTTCCGAGAGTGGAGGTAGTTGAGGCCGCGGCCGACGTCCAGCGCCACCTTCTGGCCCCTGCACAGCCAGAGGAGGGAGGGCGGTCAGCGAGGTGACTGACTGTGGTGGTGGGGGATCCAGGTGTGCATGTGCTGCCCTCGCATGCCTCCTGGAGTTTTGAGAACGCTCCTCCCAAAAGTTACCTATGGCTCTATCCACATGCGGTGGGCCTGACAGACCAGCATTATGTAGTCTGTATAGTGTTCAGTGTATCAGCAGTAGGGCACCCCAGGCACTGGGCAGTGGGTGCACCAAGTGCCCCTCATGCCTGTCCAGATTGCACAGCAATCATGGAGCCAAGCCCTTGCCACCACCATCACTGCATGCACTGGCAGCCACCACATATGCACATGCCCCACCACTCGTGCCCCCACCCGTGTCATGCCCCCCCCGCCCAGCCCCACACCCACCTGTTATTCCACGAGTACTTGTCGGTGTATCGGTCCTGCAGCACGTGGAACAGGTCGCCCCCCACCATGTACTCCGTCACCAGCATCTGCTCCCCCTCGCGCTGCACCAGGCCCAGGAACTGCACGATGTTGGGGTGGTGCAGGGACTTGAGCAGCGTGATTTCGTCCATGAACTGGTTGAGCTGCGTGGTGTTGCCCATGTCGCGCACCACCTTGGCGGCAACGGGGTCCACACCGTCGCGGAGCGCTTTGTACACCTGAGGGGGGGGAGGTTGCGCTGTTAATTCCTCCTTGTAGAAATATCACTCACTCATCCATTCTCAGAAGCATTTAAACATAAAAAAATGCGTAGCAAATAAGCAACAACAAAAAAACTGATCAATAATTGAATCAATTTATAAATATCGATAAATATGTATTTTGCTTAGACTATACATGCATCCATGCACATACCGCTCCAAATGCGCCCTTGCCCAGCAGCCACAGGGTGCCATCCGGCCGGGTGGCGATCCTGATGTCCTCATTGGCGATCAACCCCTGGAGCCACTGCTGCTCGGTCCCTGCTGTGCCATCGATGTTGGCAAATATCGACATGTCCATGCTGGCCCCCTTGTGCATGCTCTGCCTGCTGAAGTGGAAGTCGGAGCCGCTCATGCGGCTGCCGTTGTTGCTCAGGTTGCCGTCCAGGGAGCCGCGTTTATCGATGCTCTCGACGGACTTGTCATCAGCTCCGGGGGCCAGCGCGTTGGTGCTGTGCGTGCGCCGCCTGTGGGGTGGGGCAGGTTGGTGGCAGGGGTGGAGGGCACGGCCCCGGGCTCATGTTGCACATGCGCCATGCACATGATCATGAAAATGCACACAAACTTGGCACTTGTTACCTGAGACCATGCACATGCCACCACTGGTACTCACTGAGGTTGTGCTCCCATACAATGCATATCATGCTGCCACATGCATGTGCTACCATGCACCAATGCACCATGCCATGCTACAACTACACCAAGCACATGCCGCCAGTCTAAATAACTATGATGCCCATGCCATGCACATGCAAGCCCATGCATGTACTGCCTGTTGCACAGATCATCGGCGCCCTCTTGCCCACCTCCATGCCTACAGGCTCTCCTGCAACGCACAGCGCACACCGCATGGACGCATGGATGCACACTAGGGCACCACAACGTGCAAAACAAATTGAAGCCCCCTTCCCCCTCCCCTTCCCCACACTTACTTCTTCACATACAGCCACGCAACCACCGCCAGCACCGCCACCGCCACCACGCCCACCACCACCCCCACGATGATGCCCGTGCTGCTTGACCCGCCGCTTGACCCGCTGCTGCTGCTGTTTTCTCCGCCGCCATTTTGCACATACGTGGCATATGCTGCTGGGCTGTTAAGCTGTGTGTAGCCTACTGGAAATACCTACGAGGGGGGGCAACGGCAGGTTGGCATGCGATCCACATCAACAGCGTACATGGTACATAATGCATGATACATACTATGATACGCATGGTAGTGCACATGCACAGGGGGAACAGGATCATGAACAGGCAAAACTCAGTGCATTGATGTGATTAGCAATGCAAGAAGGGGCCCTGCAAGCCCATGCAAGTGTACAGCCAACATGACAGGCCCGCGACATGCAGCCAACCACACCCAATCCACACCCTGCCGGGGCATTGAAAATGTCCTGGTGTCACTCACGCACCTGCACCACCGGCAGCCCCGCCGTCGCAAACACCGTGGTGCACGCCGCAGCCAGCTGGTACAGCGTAGCCGAGGTGAAGCTCACGTTGGGCGGCAGCGCCACATCCGCGAGCACGTGCGTGACGGCGATGGTCAGGTTCTGAGTCAGCAACCCAGCTGCGTTGTCCAGGGCCTTGCTGGGCGCAGGGGCGGCGGCGGCGGGCAGCTGGAGCAGGCGGCGGCGCGCCATCATGCGGCGGCGGCGGGCCTGCGTCTGGTCAAAGTCAAAGCCTCCTGTGTGCGCCTCAAGGGTCACGTTGACTTGGCTGTTGACCACGGAACCCTCCTGCACATGGGGCCGGTGGGTCAGGGTATAGAGGTAACAGGGGGAGTTCTGAGTGGTAGTAGGTTGACCGTATTCTTTATTTTACAATCTAAATTCACATGCAGTTGATAATTAAAATATGAGGGTTAAAATATCAGTTTATTCATAAATATGAGGACTAAAATATCATTATATTCATATGTTTACATCTACGAGATGAACAGGGTCAGCTGTTTGGTGCTGCTGAAGGGACGCTGACTACTCATTGTGCTTTTCCCCACAAAAAGCATGTAACTGAGGACCACTGAAACATCGCCAGCAGCCTTAACCAGCACGCACCGGCAGCCCAACCGCCTTGGAATGCAGCGCAACCAGGAAAGCATCCGCCACCTGGCCAGTCAGCTCCGCAGGCACCGTGGAGTTGCCGATCATGTCCAACACTATTTGCACCAGCTGCGTGGCGCCTGGCGTGGGCAGCACAGGCGGCATGCTTTCCTCGGCAACCCCGCTTGCCGCCAGCAGCTGGATCATGGACACAGCGATGGCCTGCACCGGCAGGGCGTTGGCCAGGGTCTTCTGCAGGATGGTGGTGTCCAGGGGCTGAGTCAGCACGCCAGGCCATTGCTGCGCACAAGGGAATGAGGAGGGTTACGTGCCGCGTCCAGAGGGTGAGAGGTAGTGCACACGGGCGATACAGGTGAAGCCAAGGCCATTGGCGGGCGCCCACCCACCGCACCCCCCAAACACAACATGACAGCGTGCACACCACCACTGGGCCACTCAACAGCACTTGCTGCAACCAGTGAGCACCACTGCGACGGATGGCCTCCGTACCTTGACCGACACAGTGCTGTTGGCTGCAATGTAGTTCCCCACGGGGGCCGCAAACGCAGTCACCAGCTGCGACTTGGCCTCGGCCCAGTTGGAGAAGCCCGGCCCCAGCCACGTCTGCATGGCGATGTTGTAGGTGTTCTGCTGGTCAGGCGTGAAGGGCGGGGTGTTGGGCACCAGCTGCATGTCCATGCGCAGCAGCATGTCCCGGGACTTCACGAGCGAGAAGCGGTAGCGGGTCACCGAGTCGACTCCCTTGGGGAAGGTGACTGCGGGGGCGGAGGGACACAGCACAATCAGCCAATTTCCCTAAGCCTAGCTCGGGAGGTACATGCCTGTGAGGCTCCCATGCATAGTGCTGGGCCCAGGCCAGTGCAGATGCAGAGGGCAGCTTAGGTAGCAAAGCCATGCACAGTGCCAGTGACCTTGCAAGGCAAGCTTTGCCAGCCCTGATGCAAGCGCCAAGGACAATGCCAGGCTTACGAGCCACTGGCCCATTAGCTTGGTAACAATATAAGGGTATGCACAGGCTACTTTTGGCGCTAACCAACATGACGCACAGGATGCCATGAGGACATGCCGTTGATGCATGCGTTGCGGACACAACACCTAGCTGATATCCACATGGTCTCGCTCGCATGCAGCGCCACCCACACCCATTCCCCACCCATCCCCCCCCATTCCCGCCGCGCAGCTACTCACCCACTTCACTCAGCAGAGTGCCAAAATCCGGCAGCGCGCCCTCGTCGTCGCTGGGCCATGTGCCTGGCGACCTGTCCAGCCCCCCCAACTGCAGCTCCAGCAGCACGGTGTCATACCCTACCACAGGGTTGTCGGCGTACCCCACCAGGGTGATGGTTGGGAAGGACGCAGCCGGGAAGGTCTTGCTGAACCACGCCAGCATGACCATGTTGAAGGCGGTGGTTTTGTTGGAGGCGCCGCTGGCGGGCGCCCAGGGCACCAGCGATGCCTCCGGGCCCTTGATCAGCAGCCACACGTTGTAGGTGTCCAGGCCCACCTGCGGGCGGCGGGCGAGCGGTTGGTATTGCGCACCGGCGCCATCAAGTACAGGTATGTAAGCACCCAAGCAAGGGAATTGCCTGGTGAAGTGCAGCGCTGTAGGGGTGCAACCGGCGGCTACCAGGAGAATTAGCTCCGTTGCTGCCCAAGGTAGTTCTGGCACAGGCACATGCACACACACACTTGGTGCTGGTGCTGGGGTTGAGCTGCAAAAGCAGAAGTTATCACAGGTACCTTGATAGCGCTGCCGCCCGTGTTGAGGCTGTTACCATACAAATTCGCTTGCGGTCCCACCATGTTGTTTATCCAGTTGTACTGAATCGCATCCACGCTCACGTTGTACCCTGTGCCAACCACAGTCTGGCACTCAGGGGCACTGCAACGGGTAGCTAGCGATGCAGCGACATATGGCTGTGCAAGCACAGCTGGAATTTTCAGTGGCAAACAATATTTAGGGTTTCCAGTGGGCAAATTACCCTAATCAGGTCGTAGTATGCGTCAAGTGAATCAAGCAACTGCACCCAGGTGCCCAACCCACCCAGCTCTAGAAGTGCGTCCTCCAGAGCAGGGCTGAGGTCCCCTTGCAGTATCATGCCAAACCAGTCGGTCTGGTTGGTGGTCACGTTGAGCCCAACGATCATCACCGCACGCCACGCTTTCTCCCCAGGCTCGCCCACAAAGCTGGTGTCTGCAGAGCCAGGCAAACATTGCAGTTACACACTGCACCAGCCCCTAGAAGAGGCTACAGCGTGCATACCCTAAGGGTGAGCTGGAGTTAGGCCAATATTCTCTTGCAGCCCCATGCCGCAGTGCCATGTGCAGAGGTACCTTCAGTGAAGTTCCCTGTCCAGTTGGCCACAAAGAAGCCCTTCACGCCCGCGTCCAAAAAGGCCCCCTTGATGGTTGCGTTCTTGCCGTCCACGTGCCGTTTGTACTTCTCCTTGTTCAGGCGCTCAGCGTCTGGCCCCTTGATGCGCAGCGTGAGCTCGCAGTGCTCGTGGCCCACGTGCAGCAAGTGCACCTTCAGCAGGGAGGTCTCTGAGGCGGTGGTGAGGTAGGAGGGCAGCTTGGGCACCAAGCTAACCGACAGGATCTGCGGGTCATAGCCAGCACCTGCAGGGGGTATTATAAGCGGGTCAGCGTAGTGGCATGACATGTGTTGTCAGTCTTGACGTCAGCAAGCTGTTCTAGCAGCAGTGCCAGCATCAGCCAGTTTTTGGTACCTCGCCACGCTGCTGGGCACTGATGGTGCTGTGACACAGGACACTGAATGGGCATGGTCCGAGTGCCATCGGTGAATACATCCTGCGGTACATCCCATGTATGTAACTGTACACGTGCAAATGACCCACCACTATATGGGACTCTAAGTGGTCCCACTGTGCAAGCAACAAGTACCTGTGTTGAGCTGCGCTTCAGAGATGCCTGCCAGCTCCTCATATGACTCCAAGCCACTGACTTCCACAGGCACGTCAGCGGTGTAGACCCCGTCGATGTTCAGCGGCTGGCCCCAGGCAGCATAGAAAGACGAGGTGAGGGAGAGGCTGTCGTTAGAGTTTGCTTGGGTTGCAGGCAACTTGACCAGGTTGACCCCAGCGCCTGGTGCCTTTGTGTGTACCCAGCCTGTGACGAGCTTCAAGAAGGAAGCCTAGCAAAGCACAGCAGTTTCAGGCCCAGAGGATGAGGATGAGGGTCTGGCCGGTGCACAAAAGCAAACAAATGCACTTCAGCATGGAGGCTGGATGACAGCAAGCAAAGGTCCATGTCAACCACAGCCACAGTCCAGTGGTCTTACCCGTTGCGGGCAGTTGTTCGCAGCCCAAAAAGCGAAAGCAGGGTCTGTTGAAACCAGTCTGAACACGATGACAAAGCTGTCAGGAGCCTGAGGGACACACAGTCAGAGAGGGTCAGGACCGGCATGCTACACAACAAGCAAGACTTGCCAATCAGGCAGGGGGTCCAACCAGTACCCTATCTCCCACCACTTACAGGGGCAAGCTGCAAGGTCGGGCAAGCTGCTGGTTTCGGCCCTGCAAACAGTGCATGTTACCGGTTAGTGCTCAAGCCACAACGGCTAGGGCTGCACACAGCTGTGGTGACCAGTGCAGTGCTCAACCCGATGCATGTGTACCATACAACCACTACCCCAGTTGTCAATGCCAATTCGATCATAACAATATACAAAGTTGCATACCTGCTGGAGCTGAGAACGCCTGACACAGAAGTAAACCGAGAACCACAAGCCTGCAAAGTTGAGGGCCCAGCAGGCCCTTTCCCTTTGCATGCATTGCAAAGGTTTATGTGTGCTGGTTCCTAGGCTTCCGGTTTACCCTCCTGTCATGCCTCCGGGGGTGCCAGCTATTCAACCACTTAGCTTAAGGCCATGTTCATAGCAACAGTAGCTATGTAGAGGTGGTCGGCTCCTAGCTGTGCACCGGTGCTGTTGTTTTCAAACTCGCTGCTATTGGTACATTTAACCCTGAACCCTGTACTGCTACGCCAATAAAAGGGGTTGGATTTGCGCCATTAACTCTAAGGGTTGAGCATAGGGTGGTGAGATCAAACGACTGCTACTGACAACAGCTGTTTGCATGCACTAGTACAGCAAACTAGTGTAGTGCCAGCTGTTCGTCGTTGCATGGACTACAGGGTTCCTGATGCGAGAATTCGAAGTTCCAGACACACAGCACGGGCAGTTGTCACAGCGGGCTTCGTTCAGTGGACCGCTCGGGCGCATAAAGTTTCTGCAACTTCCACCGTACTGCTTTATCTGTGCGAGACAAAAACACTTGACAAAACACACTGAACGCAGACCGAACGGTAAATATCTCGCTGCCCGCCCAACTCGCGTTACCCCCCTTGCATCAAAACCCTACGTTAGGGCCTGACCATTACGAATTTTGACTTCAAGTTGCCCGGGCAAGCAACGTGCAAGCACCATTAAGCAGCTGATATTTTGCCAACCAACTTGCAAACTCGCCAATGGTAGTTCTTAGCCGTGTTGCTTCAAATGGGTTTCCAGCTGTGAGGGAGGAAAAGTCTCAACGGTTAGTGGAACTTGGGTGCATGCATGGGTGTTGGCCCAGTGTTGCCACACACTGGGTAGTACTGTGACTCACACAGTGTGAGGGAAGTTCGCCCAATGCAGTGATACCCTCCAATTTTACTATATCTGGGACGTCAATATCAGCTGATGTACCCTGTTACTGTTGTTCTTTTGTCAGACTGGTGCATGCCTTGAACTGTTGGTAAACCATTTTGAAGCCCTTATCTGGAGGTTTCAACAGTACTTGTAATCAAAGGTATGCTTTCATGTACTTAAATCATTACATGGGTATCCGATTTGATATGCTCTGAACAGTAGGTTGCGTGATATCACTAGCTTTAATGGGAGTCAAAAACAGTGCACGGTGTAAGCTAGTAGCTTACAGTATGGGCACAAGTTAACCTCCTTCCATACTCATCTCAGTAGTTTATTTCACAATGAGTCTTCAATACCCATCAGAGATTATCTATGGTGCTACCTTTCTGCCTATACCATACCCATAGCCCTTTGGCAAGGGCTGTCACCAGTGCTTGCCCTGGTTGCTGCCCAGATTTCCAGCCCTGGGCCTGGTGCCAGCCCTTGCCCATGATCACCAGGAGTATGCACTGCGCTGACCCAATGATTGCTTCATGTGGTCACAGCAGGCAGCCATGGAAGTGTATGATGAGACTTCGCAAAATGCTGCCCTGCAGTGGCTCCAAAATATCCATGACAGCATGCAGAAGATCCCACAAACTGAGCTGTTCAAGATGCTCCGAGGACAGGGCAAGAAATCAGACATGACGGTGAGCACCTGCTACCATTGTCACTCTGCAATGTTATATACCCTAGTATAAGCCTCCTGAATTAGTCATACCCCAGGAACATTGGCTGAGCAAATTGAGGGTCAGCTGGGGTCAGCAAGGTTCCAATTGTCAGTAGCATCAGCCATGGCGCATGGCATTTAATTTAGCTGGCATTAGCCATGGCATCGGCACAGAAAATAGGCATGGTTTTCACAGCATCACAACAGTATGCATGCAGTTTTCGAGGCTCCCAGCTAAACCTCAGTGGGGATTACAGACTAAATAGAATATGGGCCATAGTCTATTGGCATGACACTGCTTAGGGTTTGGGGTTTAGGGTTTGGCACAAGAAAGGAAAAAAGGAAAAGGCATGTCCTTCCCACACCCCTGCTAGGACACGCCACAGTTTGCGCTGGGTCTGCTTTCACTGACAACACGAATGCTCTCTTGATGCAGGTTCACATCGTAAATCAAGCCCAACAGATAATCAAGAGCATCTTTCCATGGCACCACAAGCAGTCCCTGCAACCCACGGGCCCCCATCTCATGGACGAGGTTGCAAGTGAATTGAAATCGGCAATGGATGATGGGGATCACAGTGAAGCTGTTGACATCATCAGTGGGCATGACATTTTGTGCACACTTCTTGGCAGTGGCCACAATTCATCTGGTTCGGAGTTTCAAACTAGCACGGCTGCTGCAGCCGCTGGGGTAAATAGCATTGGCAAGCTCAACACAGACCTTCTTTATGCAGCGCAGGCATGCCTCCACATGTACTATAGGTGGGTTCTTATCTGCGATCAGACACCACGGGTGATAGGTTACGCTACAAGTTGCTCCCGCCGATGTAAATTTATAGTTCATAATGATTAAGTAGTGCATCATATGCGGGTTATCGTAAGGCTCCTGGCATCCAGGGCAGTTGCATTCAACACTGCGTAACCTAGCAATGCCAAAGCATGCTGTTCAGAATTGTACTCCAAAATAATGGATACGCTCTTAGTGTTACAGTTTCAATATTCCAGTTCAAAGAAAAACACCCTGAATACCCATGCCTGTCGCTGCCTGACCATGGTGCAACTGTGCAATGCAGGGTGCTCCAAAACATCATGCCTGACCTCCAATCGATGCAGACAAATTCCAAGCCAAGCCCCATCCAATCATTCCTCGCCAACGCTTCTCTACAGAAGGCTCTGCTGAACGTGGTGTTGGAGGTTGTGTCCCACATACTAGCTACAGACGTCACCTTCCCAGCAGTGACCAGTCAGCTCAACAACCTCCACAATGTGTTCGAGCTCTGGCAGGCCATCGACATGTTCCGATACAGCTTTGCTTCAACGTCAGACGCTATGCCACTGATCGTCCAGGAGTACCTCCAGGGCATGGAGGCACGCATAGAGGAGCACGCGGCGTTTGCCCAAGACAGCTCCCTGTTCTCTGCAATGCTGGATGCTGGCAAGGTGCAGGCTGCTGGCGAGGAACCCGTGCTACTCAAGCGATTTCTGACAGCAGTGGCCAGAAGGTGCACAGCGTACACAGCCACCGTGTGCCACAAGCTGATAGCTGACGCGCCAGAGCTGGCCACTTCAACGCTGCTGCAGGACAGCCTGGGCACGCTGGATGAGGCGCTCTTCTCCCACCTGGATTTGCTGTTTGGGGGGCATTTGCTCACGCTGGCATGCTGCTGCATATATGGCGCAGCCAAAGCGGTCAAAGTCAAGCTGACGTTCAAGCGGATCATTGCAGCTATCCTCTCAGAGCTTCCAGTGCCAGGCAACCAGCTGCTGGAAATCCAAGCGCAAAATGGTGGACCTGCGGAAGTTCGCAATCAGTTAGTTGCCAGCTGTGTGGATGCAACGAGGCAATTCTACAATGACTCGTTTCTGAGCAAAATGGAGCAACATCTCACAAGTATTCGTGAGCAGCGGGAGGCAGCACCTGAAGCCAGCAACCCCAAAGCACAAGCAGAGCTGGGCAGAACGCCACTAAAAAACATCAGTTCCAGCGGCAACTGTGCAGCAAACAGCAGCTCATTCAGCGGCTACACTCCGTACAGCAAGCTGCGCTAGATTGTCACACTTACTTGTTCATGATTTGCGCCATAATCCCCAATTTCAACGGTTGCTCACACTCATCCAACTTGGCCACGTGGAACAAAGCGACCATACTTCTTGTACTTCTTTGCAAATGAACGTTTTCTGCTGAATGCGCCTTCCACAGGCTCGTTTGCTTCAACCGCTGCTTTGATCGCTTCCACCAGGTTTGCATTATCTTTTTGGTACAAGGAGGTAACCGTGCCCGATCGGCCAGCCCTTGCAGTCCGGCCAACCTGGAAATATGCTTAGTCAGCGCATTTCCAGTGAACAGCATTCAATAATTCCAATCACAATGGTCCAGCAAAAACTACTTACCCGGTGCAGAAAGTCAACTGCAGTCATCGCAAATTGGGCTTGCACAACATGCGTGACATTTGGAATGTCGATCCCTCGCGCAGCCGAATCAGTGCAGACCAAAATTCCACCTTCCCTGCATAATAAGCAACGGCTCTTGTGTCAGAAATTGACACCATGACTGTAATATTTTTGATTTGGAAAAAAACTGTGTTGGTGACTTGCCTGATCATGGTGGCCAGAGCAGCTGCTCGTTCATCCTTGGGGACACCTCTGTGGTACCTGTACACATGAGGTACCCCCTGCAAAGCTTCTGCAGCTTCATCAACAGAAGGCACATCCGTGGCAAAAACAAGCACGCGGCCAGGCCCATCCGTGGCCTCCTTGTCTTCTGTTACAACTTGTCGCAATGCTTCTTGCCATCCTCCATCCGCAACCCGTATCCATCTAAATCAACAGCATGGACTGCTTATTGTGATGGACTTGGGAAATCAGGCTGGTAGCAGGGGCATTGTTTGTTCTTGAAACTTGTAGATCCCTTCTAAAGCAATCATACCTGTGACTGAGGAGGGGATTGGAGTAATGCAGCTGCTGGCTGTTGAGCCACACGGCATCTGGAACCATGGTCTTGATGTCGGTTGCCACCGATCGCCCACCCTCAGATGGCATTGTTGCTGCCACAAACACATATTGCCGCCTCCAAAACCTGCATCAAAGTCTTAGTCAGGGCACCTCGGCGTACATATTTTTGGATCACATCGAGTATAAGCACATGCACGCTCACACGCAGGTGCTGACTAAACCTGTCGTTTCATTTTTACTTGATAAGACGATCAACTTGAATCTCTTGAAAACTCTCTTAGATGGCTTAGCCAAACAGTGTAATATAATATCATGCAGAAGCACACCTTGATACATCCACCTCTCGACCACTGGTGCTTGACTCCATGTTTACTGGGGGAGTGTAGCCCGCAGCAATCATGGCCTCAGCACCCCCGTGGCTTGCAGCCTGGCGCATGAGCCTCGGCAGGTCATAGAACTGCTCACGACTCAGGCCCAATTGAATGGATGCCTGGCGCGAGTTGCGGAACTTGTCGCCCATGCGCATGAACTGCACCCCACACATGGCACACCAATTATCGCATTGCATTTGCACTCAACCACTACATGACATGAGATTGTCACATGCTGCATACAGTCCATTACATTATCCACCCATGCCAGCATGTGGTTTTGCTAGATCTCGTTCATCATACCTCGTCCAGCACTGACCTAAATGGGTGGTTGATTACCTCACAATGCAAATGCAAGTCCTGGTTATATCACCAGCGAATTCTGAATATTGCCAGCTGATGCACTTGCTGCCAGTGGAAAGAGCAAGTGTGCATGCACTTCCAAAAGGCAAGCAGCTTGCTGCATGCATGCCTACCTCCATGATCAGCTGGCTGGGCTTTGCGTATCCGCCTGTGAGCATGAGGTCCGCCTCATCAAACACCACGTGGCGCATGCGGGCGGACAGGCCCTCATCAGACCACTCCTCACCGTAGCTGGCATCATCCCCGTGCGTCATGCCCGCCTGCAGCGCAAGTGCAGCATATCTTCATGCAGGGTGCCCAAGTGTGACATGCAAAAATGGAGATTGCCGCGACATGAAAGCTGTGCAAGTCCTCATTACAGGCATGCATTGCTTTTGGTATAGTTCCATCACGCATGAGTGTGATCTGCATCAGCATTCCTTTGGCCCCCATGCTGGCTGCCGGCCATGCAGTGGCTGGTACCACATGTACATCACTAGCACCACAAACACCACTAACACCACCACCCACCAGTGCGCCAGGCGTGGTGATGACAATGTCTGGCAGCTGGAATGGCGGTGGCTGCCCAGCCGACAGGTGCTCAGTGTGCAGCAGCGGCTTGCCCTCATCATCGGTGAGTGAGTCAGCCACTGCTTTTGCCTGGGCGCACAGCGCTGCATTGGGGCACAGCAGCAGCGCACCAGGCCGCAACCTGCGCCGGGGAGCACAGGGTGTCAGACTAGGCAAATCTGATTGACACTTGCTGGATTGTATCACCCCTGCACCATGAACACTGCATGCACGAATCTCTCCCATATGCTGCCGTAATCCCTGTTTCTTGCCTGTGGTTTGGGTCGTAGTTGGGCAGCAGCTGCTGCTGCTCCCGGAGAGCCAGGAGGGACTGGACGATGGGGAGAAGGTACGACAGCGTTTTGCCACTGCCCGTCTCCGCCGCCAGCACAATACTCTTGCCCTCTAGCAATGGTGGCAGCGCCAGCTCCTGCGTAGCACAGCACAATGTTGAAGGTTGCCTCAGCCTAGTAGGGCGTTTGTTGCCACCCGAACACAGGCGAGAGTAGGCATGCCATGGGTGAGCCAGCCCTCAGTGCTCATGCCGCAGCACCAGGCAAGCATTACAAATGCATACACTACTGCAATGCAATTCAATTGCCTGGGAAGCTAATTATGTGCAGGCAACTACCTGTACTGCTGCTGGCCGGGAGTAGCCGCTGCACACCACTGCAGCCAGGACCACACCGGAGATGCCCAGCTCGCCAAAGCTTCCATGCCTCTTTGCGAAAAACTCCTCGCTGGCACTTTCAGAGGCTTGTGGTGCCACACTCTGCGAGGCCACCTGGACACCTCTGTGTGGTGTGGTACTGACACAGCCCTTGCGGGTGTACAAGCTAGGCTGTGGCACTGTACACCTCACCCAACTGGCTGGAAAGAATCCAGGTGAGTGCAGAGCCGCTTGTGGGCGAAGAGCAAGCCTCAAAAGCCTTGCAGCGTGCATACTGGGAAGGCGGTGGTCGTGTGTGGATGCTGCAGAACTTGTTTGCAGCTGTTGGTAGCGCATTGTTCGTTATGTAGCAGCGTGGTCCAGTTTGACCAACCTAGAACACCGTGAATTGGTTTTAATAAAGTGGCCGTAGTGATTATTAGCAGCGCATTGTTGTTCTCAGTCGCCTATAACCTGTGCACGCCGCCAGCATATGCATGCGTTTACTATGCATGCATGCGTTTATGCCCACCAACAACAACCCGTGTAGTGTGCAGCAGTTGGTTCGAGAACGTACATATAATTATCACCCTACGTGATAAAAAGCGTGTGTTGCTGAGCGTCGCTGTGTTTACGTGCTGGGCGCGCAGACTGTCAGCAGAAACCGCGGGACCAAAACCGCGGGAAGGGAAAAAATAAGGAGTCCTACCAGGACGTCGAGTGCATATCTTCATGCAACGGGACAGCTTTGCAACAAACCACTGCGTGCTGCTGAACACCCAAACCGCAATTGCAACAAAGAATCGGCTTGGGCTGTGTCTTTGAACTCGTGGTTGTGCTCGTCATCGCAGATGTTAGCATGCATGCATTCAATGCACCTGTGAACCCGGCAATGGCAATCAAACCCAGCAATATGTATTTGATGAAAGCCTTGCGCAAACGCAAGACTCTGTCTTGCGCCTCTGTGCTGTAACCCAACATACCAGTCTCGTGGGCCATGCTTCTCACTGGTCCGCTGGAAGTTCCAGCCCAAGCATGTTGCCCAACAGGCAGTGGGCGTTTCTTTGCTAGACCAGCGGCTTCACGGCACCCCGTGAGCAAGGCCTATGCGATGATCGACTGTGGGACCTTCACAGACCCTGGTACACGATATGGGAGCTTGAATCAGGACTTTGTGGTAAGGCATGATGTTGGGGTTGTCAGTGTTGGGGAGTTGTGGGTGTTGTTGGTGTTGGGGTATTTAGGGTATTGGGTTGTTGTGGGTGTTGGGGTGTTGTGGGTATTGGGGTGTTGTGGGTGTTGGGGTTAGGGGTGTCACTGCCGACCTATGCAGGTTGGAACGTTGTGGTAACACTGACCAAAAACCCACATGCCCACCCTCCTGCAACCCCGTAGCCCCATACCTCACCGGGCTGAATTAGGGCAAAAATGCAAGCAAGCAATGCAGTAGCACTCAAGCGGTGCGGCCCTTCCCCTTAGGCCCTGGAGGAGCTGCATGACCACAACCACCTCAAGGAAGTGGGCGGCTACCAGTGCCTGCTGGCTGTGGTGTGCGACGGTAGGTTACCCTACACCTGGCATTGCGTTGCTGTGCAAAGGGCAGGGGAGGTTCGACCAGCTGCACCAGATGTCACACCTGTGCAGCCGTAACCTGCGACCTCAAATGTGCCTCATGCGGTGCCTACCACGCCACTTCCAACCTGCTGTGCCACTTGCAGGGCATGGGTTTATGGGGGAGGTGTGTGCGGAGACTGCGGGAAAGCAGGTCCTGAAAACCCTACTCAAGGATCAACGGATACTGCACAAACCCCTCTGGGAGATCGAAGAGGCCACTCTGCAATCTGTTCTTGCGGTGCGACCCTTTGGTTCCTACTGTCGTGCTTGCAAGCTAATTTTAATAAACGCAAATGTAAAAGTTGATCGTGTGGCTAGTTTCTGCGCTGATATAGTGGTTGCTGGTATGGTGCAGGATGCGTTTGCTGCAGGGGACAAGGCAGCGCTGCAGCTATATGCACAGCCACCCGCTGAATACTACTCACCAACCACGGATGGGTGCGTTCCCTGCCTTCCGACCTTGAAGCTAGCCATTTGTTGCCCTACCATGCATGTGTCTATCAGCTTGTGGCCTGCACGCAAACCCTAACCATGCCACCTGTGTTTAGGGATTTTCCAAACTGAGCCCTCAGCAAATTCTATTCCACCGTTGCATATTCATATTGACCGCTCAGCAGGGGTTACGCCACTCTGGCGTCTGCATATAATTCCCTCAGCAAGAGAGTGCCACGCTATGACCCTCAGCAAGACACTCTTAATACCCTCATAAATACCCTCAGCAAACCCTTCAGCAAACCCTAAGCAATGTCAGTGCCATGCGTGCAGCACGCCAGAAAAGTGGCTCCTGAAGCAGTCTGCGCGCGCGCCCTTCTACACGAATGAAGCCACAGGGGTGCGTCGCATCATGGAGTTTGGGGCGACGTGCACGGTGGCGCTGGTCCAGCACATGACCATTGTGGTGGCCAACGTGGGTGACTCCTCAGCGGTCCTTGGCAGGTGCGCAGGAAAAAAAGGCTCACGCCAATGCTCTCCTGTAGCTCAGGACCATGTAATCGACCCTATGCAGACGAGCGCTGGCAAATTCTGCCTCAAAATATCCGATCTGGACAATGCTGCATCCCGGTTCCACAGCGGACCAGCTGCATCCCGGTGCAGAATAAGGGAGATTGGCTCTAGATTTCCCACCGTGGCTCAAACCTGGTTGCAAAGGGTCCTGATTTGCGCTCATGCAGGGAGATGCCCGATGGCACATTTGAGGGGATCACGTTATCAGTGCGACACTGGGGAGGTGACAGCGGGGAGCGGCATCGGGTGCTAAGGGAGCACAACACATGGGTATCGTTTGGCAACGACGATGAGGATCTTAACTACTTCAAAATTGTACAGGGCACGTGGAAGGTGAGCAGAGGCGTCACACTAGATGATGGGCTTGCCAGATGAAGGGCATAATGTGTGTGCTCAGCTGCACTAGTGCGCACGTAAGTATCAGGCCAGACGGCAACAGGCAGCGGGGACAGCGGCATGATCACCTGAGGCAATGCTATCAGGACATGTCCTCACCGCACAGCCCATGGCCCACATGCCCCACCATACCACCTGCATGCGCCGCATGCCAGGAGAGCCATGCACCTGCAGCCGCCATCCATTACGGACCCTGCATGCGAGCGCACCCACCAGCCCCATCAACCGTGCTGCACGGCTATGAGCTCGATCCTAAACCTGCCTGCAAGCACACCCATCAGTCCCACCACACCCTGCTGCAGGGCTACGAGCTGGCCATGACCCGCTCGCTAGGCCACCGCATACTGGCCTCCTACGGCATCATCCACACGCCCCACGTCTGCCGCCGCACACTCTGCCACGAGGATGTGTGCCTCATAGTGGCCAGCGATGGGGTGTGGGATGCCTTCGAGCCCAGTGAGGCGGTTGGCTTAGTGGTGGATGAGCTAAGGAAGGAGACAGCTGCTGCCGAGGATGCGGCGCAGGTGCTGGTGAAGGAGGCTATTGCTCAGGGCTTGGAGAGCCCGAGGGGGGAGGCGGATAATACAACGGTGGCATTATTTGTATTCTAGTGTTTTTTTTGTGCCTTGAGGAAGGGGAGGTGGGGGTGGGGGGTGCCTGGTTTTGTAGCTTTTAGTTTTGAATAACGTGATGGTACATAACAGCGTGCGTTCCTTTGTATGTGAAATTTTATGCTGGTTTCCACACTGCAGTGACCTTAGACGTGTATACCTGTGCCTTTTGCTGCTACCTTGTACTACTAGGACAATCGTGCCTCAAGAACGCTAAGATGGCTTGTTCATAGAGTTTATGCAATTAAAATCTCCAATTTAGTTCAACGCTTGAGATAATTCCTCAGGCATAGCTTGCCACCACGCCATGCAACGGTCTCAAGCCTGATGACTTCTACCAAACCTTATTTTGGCAGCAAGAGCAAATTGGTCAATTGGAGCATGGGGCATTTGGGTAGCTTCAGTATATCCAGTGCTTGCTCGGGTCTAGACGGCGGATGTATTTCTTGCGCTTTTGGAAGTCATACGCTCAGCCTGGGACTCGGTCATGACTGAGGGGCTGCAGGTGCAGTGGCCCAGGGACTAGATCTAGGGGTAATCCAAACCCTGCCCAAACCCTAGCTAAATCCATCCCGTGTGCTGTCATTCCAAATTTCCCCCTGATAATTTTGGTCAAACGACCTTTTTCTTCCTGCAACCTTCGTCTGAAGAGCTAAAACGTGTGTTTCGCAAGCCATCCTGCCGGTTACCAGATAGCTGAACTCGCGAGCGTTGGGGGTGTTGCACGACCTTTGCATTTGTGCCGCGGCGCCTGGCCAAATTTGCGTCAGACTGGGTCCCTTTGACCAGTAACACCAGTCAAGTGCAGCGTTGCCCTCCCACGCTTTCTTGGGTGCTCAGCGCTGATACTGTTTAGAACGCCCACTTAAAAGTTTCCGTTACCTGAAACCACCTTTCCAGTGGCGCAACATCCATTGTGGGTTATTGAACGAGGTACTCACCCGTTACAACTGCGAGCAGTACACTGGACCGTGCGAACGGCTTCCCTGGCAGTCCCCGCCATACTACGTTGTCAAACTAGCCATATACTTTCTCGCAAACTCGCACAATTGCCTATACGTGCGACTGGATTTGAACTATGCGACTGCAACTGCATGCATATGTGATGGTCTAGGACAAGAAAATAGCTCTGGACAGAATGGCTGACAACCGGCGAGAACCCTTCGGTGAGGTCACCAACAATCGTGCGGCGCAAGTAGATGCTCAACGTCAGCGTGACGTGAACCAAAAGAACCCGTCAAATGGCAAGCAGCTGCAGAATCCACCCACCAAGGCAGCACCAGCAAAACGGGGCCCTGCCAGACTTTCCGTGGCCTTGCCAGGCGACGTCTTGCCCAGCAGCCCTGCAGCCCAGCCTTACAACGTGGTCAAGAAGGTTGTCCACTCAACCGGGCAAGGCGCCAATGACGTTGTGGACACAACCACCTCCCACCCAGCAGCAGGGTCAACCTGGGTCACTTGGTGCGTTGCCACACAGCTCCCAAGGATAGTGCACTTGCTGCACCAGTGCACCGGCTGCAGGTATCGTTGACCTCCCTGGTCCTTCTTTTGCAGGAGGAAGGCAGACCACACAGAGTCAGACGTCACACAAAGCTGCTGCCTCTTGCAGTTGCACCACCAGAACCACACCCACATCACTGTGAAGGTATGGGCCTACCAAGGCATACTGCACGCACTTGCTTGCATTTGGTTGACAGCAGTGGATGATTGAGCACTCTCTGTCGCAGGCCCTGTTTGGGGATTTCCAGTCGGTGCCAGGCGTGGCGCTCTTTGCCCACTCCAACTCGCTGACAGAGGTGTTTGAGGAGTTGGGCCAGGCAGACATACCTGTCAAGAACAAGCCGCGCTTGAAGCACAACTTCTACCTGCATCCACAACAGCGGATAAAGAGGTTCCTGAAAGTCACATTCATTGGCCACCAGGACAAAACCGTCCCCGCAGGTGAGTGCTCTGTGCATGCTTTGACCGGTGCAGCCCAACACCATGCTGCCCTGCGGCACTAACTGCGACCCATTGTTGTGGCAGATGGGCCAGCCTCTCACTGCCTGAAGAGCTTGAAAGTGTCAGGGCTCCCTTCAAGCCTACACGCAGTGCAGACTTCAGCATCCCTGGGACAGACCCTGGCGCAACCTCCAGCGCAGGAGTCTGCCCAGGTATGCTCTTGTGCACGCTGGGCCACCATTCACAACAGCAAATGTGCAACTCCACGCCAGTGAATAAAAACTGTGCCATCCGCTTTGCATACTGGACCACCATTCACAAATTATGGATGTGCATCTTCATGCCAGTGACTTTCGAATTTTGCCATGTTCAGGAGAGGCAGCGCAAGGGGCCGGTTGCAAACCTGGAAACCCTGCACACAGACATCACCAATCATGCAAAAACTGTCGACCAGAGTGCAGCGATGGTGCGTGTGGCTTGTGAACAAGTGGAAAGCAGCTCCCTATTGGCAAAGACAGTGCTGGTGTCGCAGTCTATGTGCGCTGTTCTGAACCCTGATGCCAAGGGCACAGCCAGCCAGACGTTCAGCTTGAAGAGTCTGCTCGAGCTGAAGCAAATCACATCAACCAGAGCAAGGTATTGCCTACCACCAGGCCAGTCTATAGTGCATGTCAATTTATGTGCACATCCACTGAAGTCCCTGTTTGTGCAAACTTCCTACACTCTATGGACGTAGTGCATGACACTGGTGCGCTTACTTCCATGGCGCTTAGGATAGCCATTAATGCCAGATGCAATGCCCACAGGAGCAGGACACTGCTGCACTTCCTGGCCAGGGAGCTGCGCAATTCTGAGGCTGGAGCTACCTCCCTCAAGTCCCAGGTCCCCGGGTTGCGCGCAGCATCCCAGGTGGATCTGCATGCACTGGTGAAGGAGAATGCAGGGCTGTGCGATGGCCTGGCAAGCGTGAAAGCCTCCACTGCCAACTTCCTGGCACTCAAAGGCCTGGCGCTGCGCCTGCAGCAATGTTCTTCAACCCTGGCTGAGATGGAGGAGGGATACAGGTGGGGCAGCAAGTCAGTGCCATACTAGCAATTGCTAAATTGACAGCATTGCTTTTCAGGCACAAGATTCCAGCATCTACCACTGACATGCATCAATTGCGGCAACGGCAGGGCGATGCTGGGCAAGCTCAACATCAGCATCGACGCCGCTCCATCCGATTTCTTCAGCACGTGGGACATCTTTGCCGAGGACTTGGAGCAAGCCCAGCTGGACAACGAGGTTGCCGATCTGCAAGCATCTGTGCGGGCGAGCGCTGAGCTGCTGCTGGAAAATGTGGCGCAGAGCACTGCCGCCAAGGTTGGTGGAGGGTTCTGGGGCGACGTGGTGATCACATGTCAACAACCAAGTGGAATCACGCGTTGCATCATGCTGTGGCAATGCTGCGGTGATTGCGACTGCATGCTGACAGTGAGGCTGTGGTGGCATGCAGGAGAAACAGAAGCATGCTCAGGTAGCAGTACCCGTGGAGGCAGTTGAGCAAGTCACAGACCCGGCTGCCACTCAGGCAAGTTCCCCTATGCGCCAACTATGATATAGTGCGATAACCATGTAACTGCGATAACTATGCATCGTTTGCATTCCATTTCTTGATCGCCATGTGCCACAGGGCACATGCACTAGCATAAGCCATTGCATTTGGCCAAGCAATGCGTTTTAGTAATCTGAGTGATCTCCATGCCATGGCATCGCAGGCTGCGAGTTCCTCAGACAAGGAGAATGCGCTCTCGCTGCCGATCAGTAGTGCGGAGCCAGACGTGCAGGGCAAGGCTGGCGTCCGGAGCAGCACCCAGGCGCTGCGCATGTCCCGCCGCGACGATGCACCCCTGAGGTACGGCATGATGCTGAACCCCTTGGAGTGGATAATGACAAGCACAGCAGATGCACATAATGGTGAATCTCAGTGACATAGTATTACTGGATTTTCTGTTTTATTTTTATTTTCTTTTTACAGGTGTATATGTAATATGTACCGTACCTGCAATAACTCATTGCCCCTTAAATGCTGGAAGTTTTGGGCATGTTATTACCATAAATATAATATTATTGTATTGGTTCTCATGTGCATTTGAGTTGTGGCATGCAGGCTGTCCTACCAGTACATGCAGAGAAAGCCTGGGCGTGTGCAGTACGCCGCGCATAGCAGCATATCCAAGACGCCGGTCATCCACAAGCTGCTCAGGCCCATCCAGGAGCAGAACCTGCCTGCAATTGAGGCCGAGGAGGCTCCAGCAGCATCCAGCGAAGAGCAGCCTGCAGAGGGTGATGCGCCTGTGGAACAAGGGGTCTCCTCTCCATCCCCAGCCCTGCCCGAAGCAGAAGCTGCTGTGTAAGTTGTGCGCCCAATGGGTACTAAATGCTGCATGGTATCTTTTGCGTTGCAATGAGCTGTATTCTAAGTATTTCCCATCTTTGTATCTCCGCATGCCTCATCACGCAGAACAGCTGCACTCGCTGGCATGTAAATGTAGTTACATTCTGTGCAGGACGCCCGCCAAGGCCAAACCGCTGGGTGCTTCTGATGAGGCAGGTGCACAATCCCCTGCATTCCACGATGTGGAGGAGTCGCACTTCTTCACTCCACAGTCTGATGCCTCCCCTGGAGGTCCGCATGGGAGGACTCGCGCAGCAAGTGCACAAGCGGCACTCAATGTAAATCCCGTGGTGGAAACCATCTCAAGGTGTGTGGCTTCCAGGGCTTGCACAGATCGATTTTGGGGGTTGCTATTACTGTGGCACGTAGCTCGTCTTGGTGTTGGTTGCTATCCTGCTGTTCCCATGCAGCGTGTCAGCAGCGTTGCAAGCGCATGTATTCCTGCTGCAGGCCACCTACTGCTGAGAACATCAACAAGCCGCGGCCCGGCTTGAGATCGCCCAAGCGCACGCGCGGCACCCCCATCAGGCGCAACCTGCCCACCAAGGCCCAGAGCATGGGCAACGTGCACGAGCGCCTGTACCACAGCAAGATCGGGCACACGCGCGGCATGCACATGGGCGCCGACAGCCTGCAGGGGTCGCGCGTGCTGGGCAAGCGCAAGGTGGTCAACCGCAGCATGAGCTCGCAGCCCGGCAGCACGGAGCCGCAGCGCAAGGCGCCCAACATCTACCAGCAGCTGGCAGCCACGCAGCAGCAGGGCGCCGCTAGTGCCAGCGCCTTGGACAAGCCTGCAAACGCCGCGGACGCCCTGGCGGCGCATGCGCGGCTCAACGCCAGCGAGCTGCTGTCGCCCAACGCCACGCCGCAGGCTGCGGCACCCCCCCCACAGGGTCTGGAGACCGGCCTTCCCCTGGATGTCATCCATGAGCTGGAGCCAGCCGCGCAGCGCCTGCTGTTCTCCCACGAGGCGCTGCAGGAGTCGGGCGCAGCGCACGACCTGCAGACCTCCTATGCAGCGGACCGCGACGACGCCGTGCAATTTGGGTCGGTGGTGCAGAGCCCCCGCGGCAACAGGTCCACCAACTCCTCCCTGTACTCCACCTCCTCTCGCGCACCGACAGGCGCATCCAACCGCGCCCCCACCGCCGCCTCCACCCAGCCCACCATCCCCGAGGATGCCCACGCCTCCCCCAGCACCGACCTGGAGGACCATGCGGGGCCTGTGGACCCCGAGTATGTCGCTGACGAGGATCTGGGCAGCTTGGACCATTTCCACTCCGCCACAGGGACTGGATCAGGCACGCCAACAGGGGGCGCGCGGTATGGTTACCCTGCAGCGGGGGACGTGGAGTTGGAATGCGACAGCCGGTGGGTGCCGGTGGAGGCCAGCCCTGCAGGGTCAGAAGTGTATGATGGCGCAGCTGCAGGCAGCAGTGGTGAGGGCGCGCATGAACCTGCAGACAGGGCCCGGCCTGTGTCTGAAGCTCCCCAGCCGGTGGCAGCAGCAGCAGCACCTGTGTCCCGGCCCTACATCCCTCTCCTCAACCTGCAGCAGATTGCGGACGGCTCGCCGCACCAGCGGGGCCCGCGCAAGGTGGTGTCGGCGCGGGGCGAGCCCAGCGACCAGGGGGTGCACGCCAGCCAGCGGCCCGCATCGGCGCGCCACACGGCGAGGGGCACTGGGTGAGTTGATGTACTGTGCCTGGTGGCATGAGCACTGTGCACATGGCTTTGCTGTGGTGTGGATGGCATCGATTGCATTTTGTATTTTCTGTGGCCAGCAGCGCATGGCCAGGGTTGTGCCAACCAGTGGTTTTGATTTCCACATGCATGGATCATGCGCCTCTAAGCAGCCAGTGCACGTGTTCACCCAGTATCGAAACGATGCTTTCGCTCTTCCCTGTACGCTTTTGCACAAGCCTTCACAGATAATGGTGCAGCCATGCCGCCGTTCCTGACACCGCCTGGGTCCCCCACTGTTCCAGGCCCGAGCCCCATGACACCGCCCACCTGCTGTCCATGCTGGCCAGCCTCAAGGCCACCATGCATAGAGCAGAGGCGATGCAGCAGCCAGAGGCCTCAGAATGCACCACCGCCTGGGCATCCGTGTCATCTGGAGACACAGAGGGCGACAGCGACACGCAGGGCTCACCTGGCTATGTGGCCTCGGTGAGGGGCAAGTTCGAGCATGCTTTGCCAGCAGCAGATGCCGCACAGGTAGGTAGCATGCACGCCCTGTACTGTAGCAAGCCCACACACATGTTTCATCTTTTGCATGATGCCCTGCCGTTGCTGTCCCTGCGCTATAGCAGCATTGTGACTTGTTCCAGCTTGATGGCACACCTTTTTGACGATGTACTACCAATGCTGACCCTCCGTGTGCCTCTCGTGCAGTCTGTGACATCAGCAGGACCTGCGGCAGCCCCACCACTGCAAGCTGATCTCCCCCACTCCAATGGTAAGCCCCGGGTGCTCTGCCACAATATGCCAGCTACAACATCCTACCACATCATGCAGCCCTTAACAATGGTGTCGCATGTGCAGCACATGACGAGGAGCAGGACCGCGCGCATGACAAGGATGTGGAAGGCTCCCCTGCGTCGCAAACCTCCACAGACCTGTTGGACGTTTTTTGCCATGGCATGACCAGCAGCGGGCCCCAGTCCGCCAATCAGCAGCTGCAAGTGGTGGTGGGCAATAAGCCCCGTGCAGCGCCCCGCCTGCAGCTGGACATCCCACACTCCACCCCTCAATCCGCCGCCAGCCCCGCCACACCTGAGGACTGGCTGGACCACATCTCCCGCCAGTTTGTGAAGGACAGCACGCCGCTGGGTAGGGCACCCATAGCTTCTGTTCTGATGGTTGTGCATGGGTCATGCCGCAGGGCGCCATGTGCTGAGGAGTGCGCCACATCCGTGGCTTGAGCAACCCTTGTCACTTGCTATACGCTAGCAGGGGTAGAGTACTTAAATAGTTCTTCATGTATCTTTCTACATATCCCTATTGTGGTTATTATAAAGGGGTACCACTGACGCCAGCCTTGCTTGATGCACAGCAGCATGGCCTGCCAATGGGCTTGTTACTGATGGAGGCTCAATGCACCATGTTGTTGTTGCAGGGCTTCCCGGTGCACGCACCGCTGCATCCAGCATGGTGGTCAACCACCAGCCTGCAGATGTGCTGCATGCGTGGGAGTGGGCTGCTGGCCCTGAAATGGCGCAGGGCGAGGTGGCGCCCTCCCCCCAGCCAGAGCCGCTGTACGATGACAGCAGCGACATCCAAGCCAGGATTCAGGCCATGTGCGCCAAGCATGAGCTCAAGGCTGAAAAGAAGAAGAAGAAGAAGTCCAAGTGGAGGCGGCTCCTGGGCTTGTAGGGCGGCGTGTGATTTTGCCAGCATGCGCAGGCCATGGCAATTAGAGCCTGCCGGTGTGTCTTTAGGAATTTATGAACTTTCTTTAGACGTTGAGTCTCAGGAGTTGATTGATCACCCCTTTTTTTTTTGCATATTGTGTGACTTTGACATTGCCGAGAGGGAAGTGGGTGTTTGGCTTTGCGCATTGTAGGGGATTCCTAGGTCTCCAAACCTGAGGGGCCTCACTGAGGCTGCCTCAGTGTTGTGTTGTTGCCATATGGCGCAAGCCCTGCCATGCAAGGCTGCCTGCACCAAGTTGCCGCGGCTGCGGTTGAGTTGTTGGTACTTGGCAATAGACTAGGTTTGGGTACTTTGCTGCTTTTCCTTTTCCTTCCCTAAGCACTACACGCCTCCCAGCATTTTGCCAGAACCAGGAGTTGTGCCCACAGGGCCTGTGTGTGTTGCTGGGAATAACTGCAGTATTTACAGCCTCAAAAGTCAGAATTAAATGCCATTTCATTATTTTATTTGAGTGTTTGTCAAGCATGCTGCAAGTCCAGTACATGGTGCCAGCGGTGTAACTGATTAAAAGGTGCTCACAGGAAGATAATGAGGGCAGTTGCAGTCGCATGCTTGACTATCATACAGCCCTGGCCACAAGCACCCTGGGAGGGCCACTGCATAAATTCCCTTGAAGTTCCTTTCAAATTCTGACAAAACAATACACTGGGCCATGTTGCTGAAATAACACTGAAGTCACCAACACAGTTATGTCAACTGCATAAGAATGGGGCATAGCAGCAAGTGGGGCTACGGTATTCTATAGTCTCCGCAAGTTGTTTCTCAACGACGGCCGTCGCTACAACACCCTGGGGCATTCCAGCCTGCGCAGCAGGTACTGGACCTCCACCTCCTTGGTCAGCGGCATCACCCACTCCTCGTACAGCGCAGCCACGGTGCTGGGGGACACCTTGCACTGCGCCAGCACCTCGCCCTTGTTGGAGGGGTCAATGTCCTGGCCAAAGGTGGCTGCCTTTTGCTTCACGCGCTCCAAAACCTGCACCCACAACCCTAGGTCAGCCCACAAGGTGTACTGCTACCCAAGTTGCTCAGCTATGCCAACCCTCAGGTACAGACAGAGTCCAAAAGTAGGCAAGGAAAACAGTGACTGCAGCATAGCTGTGGCTGTGTTTGCTAGCGCACCCGCAACTCCACAGCTCGATCTGTCAGCAGCTCCATTATGCCCTGAGAGTCCCCCTGCTTGATGAGCTCTGTGTACTTGTCAGGCTGCTGTTGGAACTTGGCCTCTGCCACAAACTTGCCATAGTGGATGCGTCGCGACAGCGCTTGCAAGCAAGACACGTCATCTATGGCAGCGGAGCCATAGTTGGCGTCGTCGTCAGGCTGTGTGATGCCAGGGAGGAGGTGGTCCAGGTACATGCCCATGACCAGGGAGTTGAGGTTGATCTCCTTCGAGTATGGCGCCAGGACCTGCAGCAAACCATGGGTTCAGGTGCAAGGCTCAGCTGTGGAGGACGCGCTATTGCTATTGCTACTGACGAAGGCTTGTTGATCCTTTAGTACAGCAATTTAAAAACCAGTGTTGGTCCTTTGGTACCTGTGGATAGGTGATGGGTGGGAGGACCAGAGCTGGAACACTGTCTGGGTAGAAGGGGTGCTCGTCAGGGCTTGTGAACCTCCTCACTTTGCCATGTATTTGCTCAGTCTCTCTGAGCATGTACTCAAGCAGCGTCTGGCGCTTGCCATCGGTCTGGAAGGCTGGGATTGGGATGGCATCTGGGGTGTACACTGCGTCATTCTTTGCAAACTGGGCACGCTCAATCAGGCGGAAGATGATGGTGTCCTCCTGCCGTATCAGGTCTTGCCTGATGCCCGGCAGTGTGAACTTCATGCTGGTGTCCACGCCATCTGACTGCTGTTGCCCTGTTTGACTGGTGGCTGGGTCTGTAACTGCAGCAGCTTGGGGCTGGACCAGGCGCTTTGCTCCTGCAGCCTGGCAAGGCAGCACAACATGTGTGTTACCGCCTGGGTCTGGAAGGTGGTTTTTTCACCAAGCTTGGGCACAAGGCACAGTACTGAAGCTTTTTCAGAGCAGTGCGTACTGAGACCTAAGCAAAACATGTAGTACCTTGTAGACTGCTCTGTCTCTTATCCTTGGCCTGCTGACCCCTGATAGCTTGGTGCTGGAGGGTTGCAGCCCACAGATGATGGCCTTATGCTCACTGCCCTGCCAACGTGCTGTGCCAACGAAGCATGCGGCTGCCATGTCTGTACCACTGAAGGGCTTCCTTCTGTTGCATATGATAGTGGTGGGTTCCAACTTGCACTGGCTTTGCTCCCACCTAGCCTGACTGCGACCTAGCACAGTGTTGCTGTAGACCACGGCAAGGCGGAGTACGGTGCAAGTGATCCACGCTATAGAAGTACTGCAGCTTGAGAAAAAGGGTGTTGGGACCGGTGCCTCTCAGCTTGAAACCAACCAGTGCCCACTGCCCAGTGCATGCAGGACCAGGTGTGCTTGGCAGTAACTACTCCAGGAGAACGGCAAAATGGGTATTGTCTTGATGTCAACAGCAAGACTTCTCAAGCTATGTAGCGTGCGGCATTCAAGGCACCAACACAACACATGCAGCAGCCTTCCAAACCCTCTTACTGGCGTGCACGCACGTGGGACAACTTTGCCAGGTGTCCAAACCAAGAAGAAACATGCGTTGCTGACGTGGCCTGTCGTGGTCTCGGATCGTTTCGGAGTATTTTTACGGCGTAGATTGAGCATTACAGCAAGAATGATACAACCAGATGCCCCATTCTCTGTAGTGATCCTGAGTAAAGGACCGAGGAGCTATAGCAAGTGCAACGAACTGGAAGACGCTGGCCCCAGACTTCGCAGAGCACTCCTTGAAGACAATTCCAGCCACGGTCTGAAAACCGAGGCGGCACCATCAGAGCAGGTTTCTGGAGCACACATACTGTTTAAGTTGCAAAGGTGAGAAGTTAAGTGCTTTTGGTTAGCTCAGCTTTCACATCGGCTCAGGGGTGGGTCTGAGGTCGTGCATAATGCATTTTGGTGAGTGTGCACCACCACCAACCAATAGTCTGAGGGCCCACCCCGTGTGGGTGGACCGTCAAAGCAACCTTCCAGCATATGAGATATGCTCAGCCTCACTCGGAACTCGAAGTTTTTCATACAACTGACTGCACTGGTTTCACTGCACGCTGCATATGGTTGCATTGTTGTCAGCGACTGAATTGCTTTCTTTGCTCTGCAGCCACACTTGAGCAACAATGGAGCCCACCCAGCAGCGGCGTGTCAGCACCCTTATCAGCCACATCACCACACAGCCCTGCAGTGGCTTGGATGCAGCGGTTGCCCGGGAGCTGCAGCAACTCTGTGACCACGACAACTTTGAGGCACGGCAAAGGATGAAGGAGGCAACCAAAGACCCAGTCTTCATACCGTAAGTACCTCGATTGGACTATTTGAGGTTGCGGGGAGACAATTTAATGAGGATCCGTGTGGCCATAAGCCCGACTTTGGTTGGAATTGTTTCTGCAGGCGCTATGATATTGACTTGAGGGAGGAGCGTGAGTTGGCCCTTCGCCGCCTGCAAGTAATCGCAAGGACAGGCGCTTACTCTATCAAGGACTTCAGGTATAGGTTTTGCAAGGCCCTGCTGACTTGATTTGACCCTCACTCTACTGGACTCTCCAAATTCGGCACCCGCTGACACACACCCTTGCTGCCCCTCAGGACCAACCCGCTGCGCATCTTTGCAGCTCACGAGGTGACCGCGTTTGCTGACCCCTCCACAGCCACAAAAATGACGGTCCAGTACAACCTATTTGGAGGTGAGCTCGGTAGCCACTGGGCCAGCCAGCGTGCACTTGCCTGTGTCGATGTAAACCCATACCCTCCATTCTCTTCACTGTCACTTTCCGACACGTACCAACAGCCTGTGTTGCTGTGGCTTCCTTCAGGCACAGTGCTCAAGCTGGGTACCCAGAGACACCACGACCTGCTGCTGACTGGGATCGACTCACTGGATGCTGTCGGCTGCTTTGCGTTCACTGAGCTGGGCTTTGGTAAGGCTCCCCCTGCCGTGCTGCAGCATGGCAATCCCTGATTCTCATTCCAACTGACGATTCGTGTTTGCTGTGGCAACACTCACTGCATGGCATGTGCCAATGCAAATATGGAAAAAAAATGAAAGCTTATGCTCTGCCTGGTTGGCGCATGCAGGCAACAATGCCATTGAGATGCAGACGACAGCAACTTTTGATGGGCGGACCGACGAGTTCATCGTCCACACGCCCAACACCCTGGCACAGAAATACTGGATCACCAACAGCGCGGTGCACGCCAAGTGGGCGGTGGTGTTTGCGCAGCTGCTCATTGGATCCACAAACCATGGTGTGCATGGCCTGCTGGTTCGCATCCGCCACGAGGTGAGAGTGGTTGAACTTGTGAGCGCAGGTGGCATACGCTGATGGACCCTGCTGGGGATGCGACGGTATGGCAAGTGGATGCAGGGCATATGACAGCAGAGTGCTGCCACATGGAGTGACATTGATGTGGACATTTGCGCTGCTACTTGGGAGCCTGCGCTGTATTAAGCAAACACCTAATAATAACTAATATAAGCGCAAACCATAAATTGCAGAAAAAGCTCCCTCTGAAAGTGCGGGTGTGTTTAATTTCTAGTTCATTATCCATGTTAAGTTTTATATCGTATGATGAAGTGTTTAACCTTTTTTTTTTTTGTCATTATAAGCGATGCAGAGCCCTGTAAAGCATAACATGATGTGGGAAGACACCGAGTGGCCTTCTCATCACCCTGTAAGTAAACTTCTATAATACCACCTGGGCCATGCGTCTGCAGGACATGACGCCCTGCAGTGGGGTGCGCATCGAGGACATGGGGCACAAAATGGGGTGCAACGGTGTGGACAATGGCAAGCTGTGGTTTGACCACGTGCGCGTGCCCAGGGCCAACCTACTGGATGCACTGTCATCGGTGGACGCAAACGGGCGATTCAGGTTGGTGGCCAACTTGTTCAACTTATTGCATATGCTGCTGCTATCAAGGGCCATTGATGTGGTCGAGCATTGCCCTGCCTTGATGGCGGGCATGAGTAGCTGCAGCTGAGCTGTTAGGGGTAAGGGATTCAAGGTGTTGACCCAATAATTTAACTAGGATTTGTTCTTTCCACCTCGACCATGGTAACATTGCGGGTGGTATAGAGTTTTCCAGCACATCTGCACATGCACCTCAGGGCACACGTGTGACCATCACATGGCATGCATGTGCCAAGCACCAGGTACCTGAACCTTGCATGCATCTGCGCTCTGCGCCACCACCCACCTCCTCCTCATAAAGTAAAAGCATTTTTAAATAAAATAGTTTTGGTGGCCTACAATCTTCCTACATACCTTCAAGGAAGACAAAATAAGTTGTTGCCCTGCTTCAGCTCCCAACTCGCCAAGCCACGTGAGCGCTTCCTGAAGATGGCTGACCAGCTGCTGAGCGGACGCATCTGCATCGCCTCCATGATGCAGAGCGGGTCCAAGGTGGCGCTGACGGTAGCGCTCAGATACGCAGAGTCGAGGCTGTGTGTGGGGCCAAGGTGAGAAGCAAGTACTGGGGAGTACCCCTGTTGAAGTGTTGTTAGTGTGGTATGAGTTCGGCTAGGAATCTCAAAACATAAAATTGGATCTGTGTGGCATGAGTAGGTGGTGTTCAACTTGCTGTTTCATAATTGATCATCATCCAAGGAGGGTTGTAGTTTGGAAACTGTATGTGTTGTTGGGTTGAGCATAAATAGCCTTCAACTCCAAAACTCACTTCAATGAACAATGGAACCTTCAACCCTCGCCCTGCCCTTGGCATTTAACCCGCCCCCACCCGCCTTCCGCACAGGGGCGCCAGCGACACCCCCATCCTGCACTACCAGCTGCAGCAGCGCGCGCTTCTGCCCCTGCTGGCCACCACCGTGTGTCTGAATATTGGGCTCAACTACGTGAAAGACAGGTGGGCTGCGGCCAGCGGCTTCAACCCCGCGCCCATCGACCCAGCCACCGCCAGGGAGGTGCTCATGCTCATCTGCTCCATCAAGCCGCTGTGCTCCTGGCACATTGAGGTGCGCGGAGGGTATTGAGGACAAGTTGTTGCTCGTGCTGGGCATGTGTTTGCAGGGCAACCCTCTGAAGGTAGCTCAATATCCGCTCGGTGGACTGTGCAATTAACTGGCAGTCTTACGATGGATTGCAAGAGCATACGTGACTGCCCATTTCCAATCTATTGACTTCCCATTGCCCTGCGCGCTTGGTTCTGGCGCTGGAGGAGCACGTTGATGTACAACATGGAATGGCTGAGCATATCTATGCTGGTAGATGGTACATTGTTTTTCCCACCACCCACCTGTGCCCCCCCCTTCCCTTACAGGACACCGCCACCACATGCCGCGAGCGCTGCGGCGGCCAGGGCTACCTGAGCTGCAACCGCTTTGGCGCCATTCTTGGCTTTGCGCACGCTGGAATGACAGCTGAGGGCGACAACCGCGTGCTCATGCAGAAGGTGGCAAAGGAGCTGCTGGCGGCAGCGGGGGCGGGGCAGGCGGGGGCGGCGCAGCGAGTGGCAGCGGGAAGGGCTTTCAAGTGGGGCGTGACGGGGGCGCAGCTGCAGGTGGGTGGCGGTGTTGGTTGACCTTGTATGCACCCATGGTGTGGCTGAAAGGCAGGCCATCGCGCGGCATGCGTCCCTTTATCAGCATGGCGGTGCAAAGATGGCGGCGAAAGGCAAATGCATAGCCATTGTAATGATGCTGCTCACACTTAATCCATGTCAAGGTGGAAGCGGCGGATTAGCTGCCACCCTATGTCATGAGCCCTCCTCAGTTTGCCCATACCTCTCTGCAGGACATGGATGTGCTCCTACGGCTGCTGGCGGCACGTGAGGGAGTGCTGTTGGCGCAGCTGTCGTCGCGCATGGCGGCCGCGCGTGGGCCCGACGATGTGTTTGACACCTGGATGCTGCGCGAGAGTGACCTGGTGCAGGCCACAGCCACCGCCTACATTGAGCGGGAGGTGGTGGAGGCGTGCGTGAGGCAGCTGGGGCAGGTGGGTGGGAGGGGACAGGGAGGGGACATGCCATGGGGTGCCTCTCCACATTATATTGTGCACGTTGGGTACAGCCTGTGCATTGTTTCCAGATTGACACCCTCTGCAAACGTCACCCACCGGCACATCTCCACATGTCTCGCGTTCAGTAGCTGTGTGCACCTGCCGCCCTCTCACACACACACTTATTATTGCGCAGGTCAGCCCAGCGTTGGCGCGCGTGCTGCAGCCCGTTGTCCTGCTCCACACCCTACGCAGGCTCGAGACCGACCTGCCCTGGCTGATGGCCGAGGGCATGGTGGCAGTGGAGTGCGGCAAGGCCCTGCCGGAGCATGTGCGCGAGCTGTGCCGCAAGGTTTCGCCTCACACCGACACCCTGGTGGCAGGGTTTGGCATCCCCGAGCACCTGGTGGCTGCGCCCATTGCTGCCAACTGGGAGCGGTACAACGAGGCGGACAACAGGGGCGAGCTGCTGGGCCAGCACTGGCATTGAAGGAGGTGGCACAAGGTGGTGATGGGCGCTGCGATGCAGTACTCAGCAGCGGCGTATGGGGTGCGCACTGCGTGGGGCAGGTGGCACGCAGGTAGCATGCAGGTAGCACGCAGCAGCCTGATGCTGGGCAGGGTTGCTGCAGTTTTTGACATAAATGCAGGCAGCAATTGGGCCGCCAGGCTTGGGTCTGTGCTTCAATGAAGCAGGCTGTTTTGGCAGTCTTGGGTGGTAGAATCAATTCGCCGCTTGTGGAAATGATGCTGGAGCGCATCACTCCTACCCCTTTTTCCCACACTTGTGGATCGTGAAAGGTTTATAGTGATGGACGTTTCAGTACACAGTTTTGGGGTTGCTTTGCATTGCAGCAAATACAGGGTGTCGACATAAACAACGTGCACATCATGTTTGGCAGATCTAGCTACCTTCACTCCGCACTATGACATGCTTTTGTGCACCAAACGAACCAGGGCGTGAACATTCGACTTCAAAATGCTGTATGTGCATGCATTTCGATGGCCACAGGGCATTTTCTGCCCAAACGATCAGCCCGCTGGCATCGCATTGCCTCGATTTGCAGCTGTCCTACGGACAGCAATTTCTAGGCCATCTCCTACGCCTCATTTGTAGTCCTCTGCAACTGGCATAGGTGTGCGCTTGACTGTTTTGCGGTTCCAGTCCATCTTGGGGGTGCCGCTCATACCCACCCACAGCTCGCGCTCGCCAGAGTGGGGCAATTTGCCTGCAGCAGAGGACAGCACGCGGTTGCAAGTTGTAACAGCAAAGTGGGAAAAATATGTACCAGCAGAGAATGCTCCGAGCCTCAGATAAGTAATGTGCTAATGAAGTGCCAAATTTATTAACATGGATTATGCCCGGGCCGGCATTCAATCGTGACAAAAAGGTTATTTGACATCTGGTGTGACTCTGAAGGTGCGGGTCATGTGAACATCTAGTGAATGGTATCCTGAGACGTCCAATACAACAGGCACCCCCACCCTGTGCAACTTGCAGTGCAAATCATGACCCCGGAGGGTCCAATGCCCACCCCTCGCGCACCGTGCATGATCAAGTGGTTGTCACAGATGAGCAGGTCCCCAGGCTCTGGCTTGAACACCGCTGCATTTGCCCACATAGCTGCGTGCACTGTGTTCCAATCAATTGGGCTGCCATCTGCAAATGTCTGCCAGATGCCGGCCTCCAGGTGGTGCTTCTCACCCCCATCCACGTAGTCGTTGTGGAAGTGCGCCCAGTTGATCTCGCCAGTCTCCTCGTGCTGGATGCAGCCTGTAGGACCACACTGGGAGCTGAGGAGACTGAGTATTGTGAACGTCATTACAACAGTCACAAAGCCATGTACAGTACACCGCTGCCAGTATACCACTGACCTCATGCAGCGTGCCGCACCATTGTGCAAGCTGCTATGCAGGTCCCAAATGCCTAGATTGTTTACTAACCAATCTGCAATGCAGTTAGCACAGCATTGCTGGCTACGCCAAACAATCCACCCCCATCATGTTGAATGGCAAAACACGCACATCAGATCAATGTTCATAAATCATTATGCAATTACTGGAATGGCCATGCCATCATCAAGGTACCCATCCCACCCCATCCCACCCAGTTATTCCATGGCCACCCACCTGGGATGTACTTGGTGGCTATGAGGCAGTCATCCTCGTCCCACGCAAACGTGTCAAAGTAGCCCTCTGCCTCCAGGAAGGCCAGTGCCTCATCCTTGTCCTCCTTGCTGGTGCGGTGCTACGGGGTGGCGGGGGGCGGGGGGTCAGGGCAGCTAATGCTGGAAGGGAGTGTAAGCAGGTCCACCCACCCGTGTATGCCCACATGTAGTAATATGCTCTCCCTGTGCATCCTGGATGCAGGTGGCCCAATACGCCTTATGTGCCCATGTATCGCAAGCGCGTGCACAGGTGCAAGGTATGCCAGCCCCTCTGGGGTATAAAATTGTGGACATGTGCAAAGTACGAGAGGATGTATACATCAGCTCCTGTGCCTGTTCCCCACCTGCCACGTGACCTTCATCAGGTCTGGCTTGTTGCTCTTCTCCACCCACTCGCGGCTGTAGAAAACCCACGAGCACGTGAGGCCGCCCTTTGCCTGCAGCTCCTCCAGGGCCTGATTACAGTTGAAAACACAGCACTGGGTGGATAGGCAGGGGTTTGGTAGTCCTGAAATGTAAACCCTTTGCTAGGGTACATAGAGAGCCATAAAGGGTGATCGTTGGCAATGGTTGATTGCTTGCATGAAAGTTAGAGATATTGCAGTGGTATATATGCGCAATGGTAGAGGCTAAAATTTGTCCATGAAACTGTTCATTGCGCACTCATGCCCTGCGCAATTGCCGTGCTGCTAAACCCTACCTTAGGGCCCAGGGACTGGGTCATCCCCCTGTTGCTGATCAGTACGGTCTCCCCACCCACGTCAGCTGGCTTCTTGAAGTAAAATATCTGGCGGTTGGTCAGGGATCCCGACACACCATCATTGTGGGGGTCGATGATGCCGGGTCCAGAGAAGGTTTGCAGGTAGATGCGGGTTCCTTCCAGTGAAGGGCGGGACACCCCGCGAAACCCAGACACAGGCCGGGTGGTCAGGCTGCAGAAAGAGCAATATTGTTTCATGAATACTATAATGGTAGTGCTGGTATTCACTGGGATGGACTTGCAGCCTGCAGCAGGCAGACCGCCACTGCACTATGAATGTCCATGGCATGGTTGAGTGCTCTAAGATGGTGAGCAACGGTGGAGGTAATAATATATAAACGCAGTATCATGCACCATCAGTGTGTGCAGGATATTGGGTTGGTGTGCGCACTCTAGGCCTGTTGCCAGCACGAAGGTCTGCACGTCTGTGGCGTTGGTGATGGGCAAACCCCTGAACAGCACTGAGCCCTTCGCCAGCAGCTGGTCGTACAGAAAGCCACCAGCCTCCTTGCCCAGGCATTCTAGGGACGTCTCAGTCGATTCTGGGCTGTAACGGTACACCTGCAGCGGTAGGGCAGCCTTGGGTCGATCCTACCCCCGTGGTTCTTCCAACCAGGCATGCCGAGTTAAGTGTGCAGCCGCGAAAGGAGGAACTTGTGAGTGCCATGCACTAGGTTTGGCACAAATTGTTGGTCCTACTTTCGCTGGAAATCACGCAAGTGGGGCACGTCACCTTGGGGAATGAGGTGGGTGCGGGCAGGGTTGCCGGGCAACGGATCTGGTGGAGAAGGGTGGGGTCAGTCACTGTGTAAGGCCCCCATTTGGGTGTGTGGTCCTCGAGGTTGACGAGCTCTCCTGCTGGTGCCATTTGTTGTGCGCACACGACCTGCGAGACGCTATTCGTGCGGTCAGGCGTTGGCAACGGAGGTGAACGGCATGTCTAGCCATGCCGGTGTTTGAGACAAACGCTGCAGGTGACACCGACCCCACCTATGGTATTACAACCCGTGTTGGAGGTGCTTCACCTGGTGGTGCAGCGAGTATCTGTGCTTCTCCGATGGCAACACGCGTCCTGGCGTCACTTCGAGGACACCCTGCACCAGTTCAGAGTTGATGCAGGCGAAGCAACCATCCAGTCTAAAGTTTGATGTTCACGAGGTACACTGCTGCTTGAAGCTGTATGCTATATGCATTGTATCGGTTCAAGTGTACTTGCAAGTGGGTAGAACAGTACTGGCTAGCTACTCCGAAACGACAGCGTGCTTTGTGGGCGTTGGCTCACCTGGTCGTTGGCCTGTAATCTTTTAGTTGTCGATGGCAGGTTTGGAGATCATCGCATAATGACCTAGCATGTAAGGCTATGAAGGACGCTGACAACAATTTCATAGGCACTGCCAAAGGGTTGGACTTCCAAAAATCCCCGGAAAATGAATTGAATTTCGAAAATACAATGGCATTTTTTATTTTCCCTTTTGGTCTTGACAACATTTGATGCAAACTAGGCAATAAGCCTCTCACTGCACTACTCGTGGTGTCAATGTCTCTGTCTCTTCTCTGACACGCTGTTGTCGGTGTACCTCCTTGGATAATCTGAACCCAGCTGCTGATGCTCGTAGCTAGGACAGTCCGGCCAACCTAAGATTTCACGGGTGGTGGACTGCAGTTTTCTGCCACAGAAGTCTCACCCTCCGCTTTCCTGCGAGGTGGCTGGGGCCAAGGATGAAGTGGCTTACCGTGTAAAACACAAGTGTCCAGGTGGATGGCCCGTCCCATATAGTGCCCTCCATCCCTAGCCTTATGGCACGGCCGTTCATTGAACCAATCAGCACCGCCGCACCGTCACCAATCGATGTCAGACACAGCGAGGAGCTTGAACAGTACCTCAAGTCCCAGAACCTGTACGAAAGCCATGAGGAGGCGCTGCATCGAGAGGAGGTGCTGGGCAAGCTGGACAGGCTCGTGAAGGAGTGGATCAAGCTTGTCACTCAGCACTATGGATACGGGGAGGCTTCTGTAGCGGAGGCCAATGCTCAGATTTACACCTTTGGGTCCTACAGACTTGGAGTCCATGGTCCTGGTAGGTCATGGACCCAACCACTATCACCCTGCAATGCATGCATATGCTTGCTGCCCTAGCCCAACCTGGTACGCTGGCCTGAATATTGTGTGGCTACAGGTGCTGATATTGATACCTTGTGCGTTGGACCAAAGCACGCTACACGGGAGAGCGACTACTTTGGCACAGAGCCCCACTGCCTCCAGTACATGCTTTCGGTGAGAGCCTGCTGTGTTCAGCTTGAACTATCTCCTCTTTCTCTACTTGTACACCAAAGGACTCCTTTGCTTGATCTGACATATGATCCTCATTGCAGCAACTATCAGAGGTGGAGGAGCTTCAAGCCGTACCTGATGCCTTTGTGCCCGTCATCAAGATGAAGGTATGGCAGCGACACCACAGGCCTAGGCCCACTGCACTATTTCCAGGACTGACACATATTATCAATTATTCCAGCAGTACCCTTCACCAACAGGATTAAAACTAACTGCCTTATCTTCCCGTTTTCAGTTCAGTGGCATCTCCATTGATCTGTTGTACGCGCGCCTGCCGCTGCCTGTGGTCCCAGAAGACCTGGACATATTGTCGGTCGCCACACTGCGCAACACAGACGAGCAGAGCGTGCGCTCCCTCAACGGGTGCCGAGTCACAGACACCGTCCTGCGGGAGGTCAACAGCGTGCAGCACTTCAGGACGGCGCTCAGGGCGCTCAAGCTGTGGGCCGAGCGGCGAGGCGTGTACTCCAACGTGACAGGCTTCCTGGGAGGTGTCAACTGGGCCATCCTGGTGGCTTACATCTGTAAGCTGTACCCCAAGGCTGTGCCCAGCGTCATCATCTCCCGGTTCTTCAAGGTGAGGGCTTGGCTAGAAGCTGTGCAGTGTATGATAGTATCAGCAACTTATTGCTTGGCAAATGCCTTGCTTTGGGCTATCTCACAGTGATTGACGCAATGAAAGTTGCCACACGCAGGACCACCACGTGGCGTTGAACAGTGCATGCCTCAGCATGCCCACAACTGACTCCCGTTCCCCACTTTACCCTCTAGGTTTGCTGCGCCTGGAAGTGGCCCACACCCATCATGCTCAAGCCCATTGAGCACGACTCCATGGGCCTGACGGTGTGGGACCCTCGCACCAACCCGCGCGATCGCAGCCACCTCATGCCCATCATCACGCCCACCTACCCTGCCATGAACTCCTCCTACAACGTGTCTGAGAGCACCCTCCAGATCATGATGGACGAGTTCAAGCGCAGCGACGAGGTGTGCCAGCACTTGCTGGTGTCAAACTCAGGGTCAGCGGACTGGGAGAAGCTGTTTGACAGGGCGCCATTCTTTGAATCGCACAAAAACTTCTTGCAGGTGAGCGCTGAATGCTGCTTGGCTGCTGCCATGCCTCATCGATGTGCCATCTTCACCTTGCTGCTGCAGCATTTGGTTTTATGCTTGTGCAGTATCCCACCCTGTCACGTGTAACCTGTTCCCCTTGCCCCCATTGCGCCTGCAGATTGAGGTGATCGCCAGCAACGAGGTTGACTTCCGCAGCTGGGACGGGTGGGTGCACTCCCGCCTGCGCCAGCTGGTGAAGAGCGTGGAGCGGGTGGTGGGGGTGCGGCCGTGGCCCAAGGGCTTTGCCGCGCCTGGCGAGGGGCCGCAGCAGCGCGTGTTCTATTACATGGGCCTGAAGAAGAAGCAGTTCATGCAGCTGCAGAGCAACGGCCAACCGCTACCCGCGCAGCAGCAAGTCAACCTGAACATCCCTGTGGCGGAGTTCAAGCACCAGGTGAGGGGCGGTGGGGATGGGTGTGCTCGGGTACACAGGGTTGCACAGAGCTGGGCCATGAGAGTGGCTGGGTTTGGACAGGGGTTACTCCTGATGTACGGGGATGGGGATTTGGGGGCGGCTCGTGGAGACGTTGTGGGGGTTTGAATATGTGTTGGGTGGCATACATGCCACAGAACCCAGTGACAGTCCAGTAAATGGACAATGCGCAGCAGCATGGATTGCAGCAACACTATGCATTTCATTGAACGGCAAGGCATGCCTATTGTATGAACCCATTCCAGGTCTGATACCAATCTGCCAGCACTCAACAGCCTGCAAGTTGATTTCCCGCCCTGCCCTGCCTCGTCACCTTCCCTTTTTACCCCTGTAGGTCCTGTACTGGCCCCAGCGTAAGGAGGGGATGGACCTCATAGTGAAGCACCTCAAGCAGGCGGATGTGCCATCCTTTGTCATCATGAAAGGTGCAAATGGCGGGGGTTTGGGTGCAACTGCATGGGCAAGCTGAGGCTAATTGTGCTATGGGTTTCATCTCATAGATTGCCAGTCAGAATCAAGTTGCATGGCTGCCTTTGCAGTGGCTTGGCAAATCCAAGCAGGCCCAGTCAGAATGCGACATTTCAGCATCGTTGGCTACAGAGGCAGTACCCAGTGCATCGCTGATTGCTAGGCTGCATTTAACTTCCCACTCCGTATTACCCAATGTGCAACTGTCATCTGGTAGCTGCAGTACTCACTGCATTTTTGTGAAGGTGGAGCAATGTCAGTATCATACAGTCTGTCCGGTCTGTGTGGTACATCTGTCCCTGCCGCACAGCCAACCCTGATGTGTGGCGCGTGCATGTGCAGCCAGTGGCAAGGGGCCCCCTGAGCCTGTGCCAGAGAAGGCCCCTTGGGCAGCAGAGGACGCAGCACAATCGCCACCACCCGCAGGGGGCAGCAAGCGCGTGCTGGACGAAGGGGAGGAACCCTCTGCCAAGAAGGTGAAGGCTGAGCTCGATGAGGAGGTCCCAGGGGTGAAGGAGGAGGATGGCGTCAAGGGGATGGAAGGGGTGAAGGAGGAGGAGGGTAGCGTCAAGGGGATGGAGGGTGTGATCAAGGAGGAGGAGGGGGTGAAGGAGATGGAAGGGGTAAAGCAGGAGGGGGATGCTGAAGGGCCAGTTGGGGTGAGTGCGCGTCTGAAGCAGGGGGGGCATATGTGGTGTCATATCATATGTAGGTTTCTGGGGCTGGCAGCTGCAGCTTCAAGTGTTCTGGATCTTGTAAGTAGCGACAGCGATGTGCCTGGTAGCAATCACACCCACTGTCTCTGTTGCTCTGTAAAAGTTTGGCATGGGCGTGATCAGGCTTCTGAAGGCATGTAGCAACAGTGATGTCACCAGCAGTGGTGTTGATTGCGATGCCCCTGGTGTTGCTCCCAGGTGCAGCAGGACGACAGCGCAGCACAGCCATCCCCCGCTCGCACCCCCTTGTCGCAGCTGACGTCAGAGCTAGACCTGGACCGATTACAGGAGCACCCAGAGGAGACTATCAAGGTGCGTGGGTCTGCAGGTCTGCAGGCCTGTGTGTGATAGTCATGTGGACTAGGTGACCCTGGCACTGGGCAGTGTCAGCGCAACAGCGCGCCACAATCCCTAGCACACAGCAGACGGACCACTGTACAACATCAACCTCACATTTCTGGGGCCTTGTATGTACCCCTTCTTATGCCAGCGCAGCACTCCACAGCCCTGATCCACTGCATCTATTTCTATTTCATTGTCCAGGAGGGGCCGGGCTCCTCAGACCATCAGGACAGGCAGGCGGCCGAGGCGGAAGCAGGCATGGGCGGTGTTGGTGATGTGGCAGAGTGGCTGGGCACAGATAACGGCATGCCTATGCAGGGATGGCAGGGAACGCCCTCAGACAGCAAGAGCATACAGGCCGACGGGGGCGCTGTTGTGCTGCAGCAGCTAGAGGTAGGGCTGGTGGTTGGTGCTGTGAGGTATCATTGTATGTGCGTGTGTAGGCTGCCAAGGCGCGGCGCGTGATGGTGGTGGCGGTGTGTGCTGCATGGCTATCAGGTGCGCGCTCGCGTGTCCATGCGCGTAGAGGGACCGGTGGGCACATGGCCATTGGCCTGTTGCTGGATCCATGAGGATTGCTGTTGTACCCCAAAACAGTGCCCTGCGGTGTGATCTTCGTGCATCTCCTTTGCAATCACTGTGAGCTACCCCCTGCCACGCACCTGTGGATGCATTTGTTGCCCCAAGTCGCCCAAGTGCTGCCATCCGCAGGCACTGCCACCACCTGTGCCCACTAATCCACCCTTGGCAAAGCGGCCAGGAGGGCTCAACATTAGGTAAGCGCCCATCAACCATGTGTAGGCGTGTTGCCTGCTACAGGCACTTCCTGTTTGGGTGTTTTCGGTGCCTTTATTGTAGCTGGGCTTTCCACGTGAAGTGTGTTGCATGAGGCAGTGCGTGTATCTGTCACTATCCTTCTCCCCTTGCCCTCCCCAGCTTCTCCGCACCCTCTTCTTGGATGCTCCGCAGGCTGAACAAGCCAGTGGCCCATGCGCAAGCGCCTGTCTCCTGACAGCTTGGCGCCGGGGCAGGAGGGGATCTTCCGATGCTGGCGGGTCACCCATCCAAGCAGCCACGAACCCCAAGTGGACGCAGGTACCTGCACATGGCTCTGCTTTGCTGTGTTTTTGCGTGTGCGCCGTGCAGGTGGTGTGCTTGGGGCAGTCCTGGCATGGCGATTGCATTTGCAAAGATGGATGACGTCGGTCGGAGTTGATCATCAGCTGGAAGTGTGGATTTTTATGCAGCTATTGTAGTGGGCGATTGTGGTGCAGCCAGGAACCTGTGCATTGTCGCTTGTTGGAACTTCAGGTGCCTGTCAACGTTGGCCTGTCAGATTGAGGCATGCACCTGTGCCGTGTGACGGGGTTGTGGTTTCCCCCCCCCCCTGTAATACACCGCTGCAGTACACCTTCGTGGTGATTATCTTGTGTGCCCTCATGTTGGGTGCCCATTTTGCCACAAGTCCTGCTATACGTGCAAGCACTCGCTGCTCGTTGGATGCAAACAATTGCAGTGTGCAAGGACTGCAGTTGTGATTACCACGCATGATGTCACATAGCACTGATGGTCAAACAGTGATGATACTTCTACGTTTGCCTGATATCGTGAGGGCACTATTTCCTTTTTCCGAAGCTGAGTTTGGCCATTAGTGTTGCACTTTCATAACCATTTTGTGTCATACATAGAGCTGGCTGGTAGTTTTGCAGCAACTCGCACAAGCCACACAGTGCATCAGGTTACGCGCGTCAAGTTGGTTTCCTGGAAGCTTGTAGTGGAACTCCAGGCCCAGTGGCCGTCAGTGCACTCCAGCCTGGGGGCCAATGGCTGGCACGGCTTAGCATAAAAACCGGAGACTGTCACTGTCATGCTGGCATACATCGAGCCTGGCTGTGTATGGTAATACCAAGCTGAATTGCTGTGGCATTCTTTTTGGATAGCGCAAACCTTAACGTTGTGAAGGTTTCATAGGCAGCGCACGTTTACCACCAATACAGGATTATAGTCCCATGACCCTTCAGGAAAAACCGCACCGGTAGCTTCCTCTACGCTGGTAATTATGTCCGTCTGCTGCAGCCTCTTGTAAAAAATGGGTTTCGTTGATGAAGTTTGCGGTATTTATTTCCCTGGTTTAATGCCCAAGAGTACCGTAATAGGCGTTGTTTGAAGAGTTGCGGAGAACTCATTCGAGATGCATGCATGCATTGCATTACAGCAATACGCACGGCGATTCTGACGCCAGAGCGAGGCGCCCACTTCCTACAACACTGTAGTAATTCAGCTGTACGTGCCTTCTGGACTTGGAACTTCACGGCGACAACAAAATACAAGCTTCTCATGGTGAGGCAGCCGACTCCCCGCCAGCAGTGGAGTGCCAGTTGTCCGTTCTTGAGGCGAGGTCGGTCGAGCTTCGCCACTTTCGAAGGCGATCGCTGCTGCTACCTGCGGCATAACGTTCCGAAGTAGCTTTCCTGCCCTTGCATCTTGGTTGCTACCATATATTTGATTGCTACTTCCCGCTGCCTGTTTATCTTGAAAGTCGCTGTGGCTCACATGTAGCAACATGCCAAGTGGATTTACCGGTCACGGTGAAGAATGTACGCCCTACGAGTACCAAGTAGTGGTAGTGTAGAATAAGCTTGTACAAGTAGCTAATAGGATCAAGGGGGCTGGTCGCGAGGGATTCGATACTCCACCATGGCTAGCCACTGACACCCTGCTCATGTGTCCATGGCGAACAACACCTGTTCACGGCGCGGTGGACGGAAGTCGGGTGTTGTGAAACAATATCGAGCTCTTATTGTTGCAGCTAGGTCACCAGCTGGGCTAGCAACCAACCTGACCCACACCCTGTTACGCATGGTGACGCAATGGCCCCAGCCCTCTTTACACCCCCCAGACTGTCCCTCACGAACACTCGCATACCTGCAGGCACCCTCACAGCTTCAACCACCTGTAACCAGAAGAACTCAACGGCGTACGGCACGTTCTGAAGGACCAACCCTCGCGCAAACATACTCACAAAAGCACCTTCACGAGGCTCCTGTGAAGCCATCACACCAGCTCTATCCTCACCCAGCACATAGCCATGGGTGCACCTGCTTCTGCCAGCTGGCGACTGCTACAGGTGGCACTCACAGGTGAGGAACAAGGCATGCAAGAAGTTCTCCGGGATCCTCGCCACCCTTTGCCAAGGTTTCACCCTTGTACATAGCATGGTACACCGCACTAGCCTTCATCCTTGATAAACCCAACGCTGCATGTGCACACCGATGCCCATATATTGCGTCTAAATGCGCCAGCAATATCGGCTACATGCGCAAGCATACGAGTCCTCCTTCCCTGCTTGTCCATACTTCCTTTAACACCAACCCCCACTTGCTCGCAGTGCTGATCGTCCTCACACCCCTGGCCTCCACCGTCACCACCGCAACCTGCAAAAATGCCAATGGGAAGCCTGTCCCCTGCCCACCGCGCCGGCCCCCTCCCAAGTCCAAACCCTCGCCCAAAACCCCGGTGAATTGCAAGAACAAAGCTGGCCAATTGATCAAGTGCCCCCCGCCGCCCAAATCCCAGTCAACAATCCCCGGGAACTGCAAAAATGCTGCCGGCAAACCAGTAAAATGTCCACCCCCAAGGCCGCCATCCCCTAAGCCGCCGCCACCGCAGAAGAAGTCACCGCCACCCAAGCCTACACTCCCGGGTAACTGCAAGAATGCTGATGGCAAACCTGTGAAGTGTCCACCTCCCAAGCCGCCTTCCCCTAAGCCGCCAAAGAAATCACCACCGCCGCCCAAGCCCCAGCCTACCACAACAGGGAGTTGCAAAAATGCTAATGGCTTAAATGTGAGTTGTCCACCCCCAAGGCCACCACCTCCCAAACCTCCCGCGCCACCACCACCATCACCGCCGTTGCCACCACCACCATCACCACCACCAGCTCCACCGCCACCGTCGCCACCTTCCCCACCACCACCTTCGCCACCTCCTTTGCCACCGCCACCACCTCCGTTCCCACCGCCACCACCGCCCCCATCCCCATCCCCTCCACCACCGCCATCACCATCCCCACCACCACCACCCACGCCGCCAACCGGGGGCTGCAAAAACTCCGATGGCAGAAATGTGGAGTGTCCACCCCCCCGGCCGCCACCACCCTCACCACCATCGCCATCACCCCCACCACCCAACAGCCCCCCACCAAGCCCTTCACCTCCCCCCCCTGCGCCACCGCCTCCCAGCCCCTCCCCTCCACCTCCATCCCCCCCATCACAGGTATTCTTCCCACCCACCCTTCTCTAAAGCACCCCATCAGCAACTCTCAGCAAAACCCTAACCCAACCCTGCCCTGCCCCGCAGCCTCCCTGCTCTAAATCCATCACAGACGCAAATGGGGCAGTGGTTTGGGATTATGGCTACACATCCATGCACAGCTGCCCAGCAAACATCGGGATCAGCAACCCCGTGTGCTACTGCAACGGCGGGGGGACATGCGATGCAGATGGGTGCACAAAGCTGTGCGACTCAGGCAACTATGCAAGGTGGGTGGCTGATAGGTTGCGGGGTGGCGTAATTGACGCAGGTTGCAGGCTGCAGTATGCGGTGGTAACCCTGCATTGTGCTCACAATACCATGGCAAATTTTGTTTTTAAAAGAGCTAGAGCTCGTTATCAGGCTGCGCCATGCGTGCCTCATTCAGTGACAGGTCAGGCGCTGCGTCCTGCATGGATCCATCAGGGTGTGGAATTTATGCCTGTTCTAGGATGTGCGCAAGATGACATGCCACTCATGCAGTGCACTCTACGGTATGAGGATGTGCCATGTGATGCTGTGCACACTACACATTTGCCAAGGTTTCACTGATCCCATGCAAATTCTAACATGTGTGCTATCACCATGACTTCCTTTTCCCCATCTGCATGCAGGTGGTCTTTCACTCTTACCCAACCCATGAAGTACCAGGACGTGATGCTTCCCAAGGGGTCAGTCATAACCACATCATTCAAGGGGGTGGTGTACTTCAACAAAACGTGCGCACCAACCCTAGAAAAAACCTGTGGACCCTTGATGAGCATTTTTAGTAGTCATTGCACACGACAAGCACCAACTCTAGAGGCTTTTTTTATTGCCAGTAATTTCAAATGCAGCTGTGTTGTGTTGAGCTTTATGTAGCTGCCATATAAAGGCGCGGCTAGCCCAAACTGCCCAAAATTTATTCAATAAAATAGAATGCCTGATCCCCGATCCTCACATCAAACCATTCCACAACTGCTCAAAAACAGTCATAACATGGGTTGTATTTCCAGGTCACGCCTGTCCACCTCACAGTTTCTCAATTCCAATATTACATGCATCACATATGGAATGCATTACATATATAATGTTGTATGCAGGTGCCTGGATGAGGCTGTGCACGGGGTGGGCACTGTGGAAGACCAGGACACAGCCCTGCTGGCCAATGGCTGCCCAAAGGCTGCGCCCATGTGGGGCAACACAGAGGTTGTGGCAAAATACGTGGCCCAGAACAAGAACTGCAGCAGGGTTGTCATCACCTGGGAGGAGGCATTTGAGTTCAACGGGGGGAATCGACTGGTCAGGTGAGGGTGGTGTAGGCATATGTGGCCCAGCATGTGAGGGCAAATGGCATGGGATTCATGTGGGTATGCCTTGTGTCTGGCTGTACACAGTGAGCACATGTGAGGCACACTATCATGCCTATGTGCTCGTGTTGGTATATGGGAGTACTGTGGCATGTGAGGGCCATGTGTTCAGCTGTTTAGGGTTTAGGGTTTAGGGTTCAGTGTGCCCACGTGGGTTCCACAGAGCTGCGGTCATTTCCACGCACCACAGGCACCATTGCTGCGCTCCTAACCCTGAACGTTCTGTGCGTGTGCAGCTACCAGATGCAGTGGTTCGGTGCCACTGGCAAGATAGTTTTCCTCTACCCCCAGGTGGCCACCCCCTTGTATGGGCGGTACAATTTCACTGTCGGGGTGGGGGGTTGGGCGCCAACCACAGTGGACGATGTGGATTTTGCCCAGCTCACCACCCCTGCTTCTCAGTTCCTTACTGCCCCTGCGCTGCTGTATGGTGGGGCCGTGGGCCATACCGTGCTTGCCACCCCCTCGCCAACCAACGACCCCACCACAGGTAGGTGCCTGGATCTGGCTGGTCAACAGCCACATGCTCTGTCACCAAGGCACATTGCCACATGGAATCTGCATCGCATTGCAGACTTTTCCTATGATACCATGCACTCCAAAGTCTTCAGTTCATTCATCTGTTGCATGCTCTCCTCCTCCGCCGCTTTCCAGCTGAGGTATTCTGAGCTAGTTGCAGCCACACGCTGTGTTACTGACAGGGTACCCAGATGTGGCAATTGACAATAAAATCTTTACAAAATCAGGAGGACTTTAATATATCATGTGATATATTAAAGTCCACCTGGACAGAATTATAAAAGCAAAGCAAATTTATGTATCTGCATGGCTTGCCCTGTGCAGGCTACCCCCGTCGTGCCATATCAGACTACTGGATGGGTCGTTGGATCAGCTTTGATTGGATCACAGCCACCAGCTCGTGGGGGGTGAAGGGGGGCCGACTCCCCAACGAGGCCGCATACTATGGTCCCCCTGGAAATGCGCCCCCGTCTGGCCCCCCTCTAAATACCGCAGATTGCAGCACCGCCCAGGCATCATGGGACAGCGATTATGGCTCCCCAGGGTCAGTCTTCAGCACTGGGCAGGCCGATGAGTCAGCCTACATTGTGAACCTGCCATTCACCTTTTTCTATCAGGTGGGTTGGCATGCATGGTGCTGGATCATTTGAACAGCTGTGATACCGACATTGACAGTGCATTATATCCTGCGATTCTTTGCAAATGGAGAAGTGACTAATATGAATTGGGTGGGGACTCTTTATAGATGAGACGCAATTCCATTTTCCATTTTCTTGACTGGGTTGACTACACAGCAGGATGCACATGGTCCAATGTTTCAACCCATGGTGGTATCTGCAGATATATTTGGGATGTCGTTCCGCGTTGTGTGTTCCGCGTTCCCTGTTTTCACATTCCTTCTAATCCCCCTTTTTCTACCTACACTTTCCTTTTGTTTAAGTGTAAGGCAGCGTACCAATGTTGTCTTCTCGCATTACCTTTCGCATTACCTTTGGGAACCGACAGAAATGTGCACTTAGGATGTGGCACATGCTGGCAGACTGCTGACTGTCCCACTCTCCTACAGGGCCGGCCATACAACCAGCTGGTTCCAACCTCCAATGGCAACATCTACACAGATGCTGACTGTGCAATTGCGGCATTCTCTGGCCAGGACACCGATGGGGCGACATACTTCTTTGATGGCAGCGGGTCCTACATCAGCGGCAGCGGGGGCACAGCCAGGTGGCTCAAGGGGTGCACAAAAATCAGCCCAGGCTACACCGGTGCAATGGTCAGTAAAGTATATGTCAAGGTGAGAGCCTGACTTTTCAAAAACTGGAATAGGATCCAAACGTTGACCATATGAGCACCACAGCCAGATTGGCAATCAGCATTACTTGGCAGCGCAAAGCAGTCTGCACGTCTTGGGACTATTTACACACAATGGTTTGCCATGCACGCTTCATCCGAGGTCCTCATGGACAGATCAGCCGATGTGCGGGGTGTCTGTAGAGTGCAAGCCTTTTGGCTTGCACCTTGGGCAGTCCATGCTGGCATTGTACCTTGAACTTCCCTCTTCCTTCCTTCTCAAGGGTTACCTAACCTCGTGGCCCAGGGGGCAGCTTCTACTCTCGCCAAAAACTGCGGGCCATGGTAGTTAACAAAACTAACGCAATTTTTGCAACCCCCCTTCCTGTAGATCGTCCCCGGTGCTTCTCCCCCTTACGTGCTCATCACCTGGGACACAGCTACGGCTGGAAGTTTCACATCCCAGCTCCAAGCCCAGATCCAAGCCGATGGAGTAGTCACGTTTAAGTATCATGTGCCCCCTCCTGGAGGGAGCTACCGGCCATGGGGCCTCGATAATGTACGGTTATTATTTACACTAATATCTGGCTGCTTGCAGCGTTTAGATAATTCTTTGTATGTGTGTGTATGTATGTATGTATATGTATATTCTGGATAGTACATCTTGTGAAGATACGATGATCACGAGTCACTGCCATTTTTTTCTAAAGGCTCTACAAAGTTACAGCTCACCCCGTCAAGCTTGCAAATGTTGATGCTGAACATCAAAACGTGGCACAAACTTATATCACCAAATTCATTGCCCCACAAACGCCCAGCATGCATATACCATTTGCTCAACCTGATCAGCCCCGCTATTCCTCCCCCTTGCAGTATTATGCTGGCAGCAACCCCTACAGCGACGTCATCATTGGGGTGGGCCCAGCCACCTTGCCTGCTGACGTGGCAGCCCACCCCTACGCCAACACCAGCTTCCAATTTGGCAACACAGGGGTGCTGGTCAACCGCAATGCAGCCTTTCTGGCATACCCCCAGCCGCCAAACTACTCCTCTCCACCCTGGTACCAGCTGGATAGCAGCAACTTTGGGGGCACATATGCCAACGCCTGTGGCTGCACGCCTTCCAATGATGCGGCCTGCATTGCGGCATGCACCCAGGCAGTTGCAGCCTGGACAGTGACCTACAACCCTCCAGGCTGGTCCCTATATTATTTTCTGAGCTCGACAGATAACTACTTCCAGCCTGTCTATGCCAACTGGTACAAGCTGTGGTATGGGAACGCGGGTGGTGGCAGTTTCCTGCAGTTCTCGTGGAGCGGCAGCGACGCAGCGCAGCAGGCCACCTCGCAGCTGAAAGTGTGCTGGAAAGGGCTGACGTGATACCCTTGGGAAGAGGCGCCAATGGCGGTGGAATTTGCACTCACTTTGAGAGAGTGCATTCCAGTTCATACTACATACATGACAGCGCGCTGCATGGCTTGTTAGCACTGCTAATACGGTATTGCCCTGTCGTTCAGCATCTCAAGACCATGCCATAAGTATTTTGCGTTGCATACAATTAATAAAAGAATAGCCACGGTATTACTGGTGTATTTTGCCCTGCAGATGGTCTGCCAGATGGTCTCCTGAAACTGTGCAAATCTGTGAGCCGAGTACATTCCCCTGACTTCTGGCAGTCACTGGGTTGTGGTTTCATCCCATATCCAACTGGCCATCTCGGTGGCCATCCTACTTATAAATAATGATGTGGTTTTCTGGTTTTCTTCACCAGTACACTTGACATTCGACTTCATGATTTCTGTTCTCGTGATGGCCCAGCAGGGGTTGAAATTTATAGTGATAATTATAATTAACTCGACTGTGACTGTCACTGACAAGTAGTGATTCAATCACTGACGAGTAGTACCATGTGTGGGGGCGTTTGTTTTCTTTCTCTCTTTCTTATGACATTGTATGTTTCATAAGACACAATGGACAGGCCCCTACCTACCTTGAATGTTTGTTTTGACGCGCGCCCTTGAGAACTTTGTCATTAATAATATGCTTGACAGCCACATATTATGCTTGACAGCGGCTGAGAGTACCCCACTGCTGAGCCTGGCACTGTGCCCGGCCGATAACGTCACATGTAATGTCAAGAAAAATACAAGCCTTGAGGCCAAAGCAAAGATCCACAAGCTATCACATAGTCCCCTCCCCCCAACCCATGGTACGCCCTAAACCCTAAACCCTAAAACCCTGTGTCAGTGACTAACCCCACAGCTCGTCATGCTTTATTCCACCTCCTCCGCCTCCGCCATCTTTCCTCCCACTCCTCTTCCTCTTCTTCCTCCCCTCCCTCATCCCCCCTCCGCTCCCTGCCAAAACGACTGATCCCCCACCGCTCATACACCCCCCTCCGCTGCCGCTCCAGCCATGCCACCGCATTCGCCACCTCCGCGCGCCCCTCCTCACTACCCACTGGCACCGCCTTACCAACCCAGCACAAGTACGCGTCACCAAATGGAACACAGACCTTTCTGCCATCCTTGCACACCGCAATCTCAAACTGGCAAGGCCACCTGGTCAAACCTGAGCTCGTAGGTGGCAACTTTACCCTCGAGGGTCAAGCGGCCAAACCCTGCTGTGACTGCCTCGGCACTACTCGATGAAGGTGCCCCACCCCCTTCTGCAACCCACTCCTTTGTGCCGCACCAGTCAACCACCTGCAGCGCTGGGTTGATGGGCGCACAGAGAGTGTAGTCTGCAGGGCACTCCTCCTCCCCCAGGCACGTGAGCAGTGTGCGGTGGGGCATGGAGGGCAGCCGCAGCGCCACTTTCTGGTGGTGGGAGACTGTCAGCTGCTGCAGGAGCGGTAGCCTTCCCAGTAGTGCTGGCAGATCGCTGACCAGGCAGTCCTTGAAGTGCAGCGCTGTAAGCCGCGTCAGGGCCTGCACAGCTGGGCAGAAGTCGGAGGGCTGAAATGCTCCCAACCATGAGGCTCCATAGCGGATGGCCAGGGACTCGAGTGAGGTGGGCAGGCAATTGGGGGGGAAGGTGAGGCGCACATCCCCGCTGCGGTTGTGATAGCTATTCAGGCTGCTCATGCATGCATGCATTCGTGTTTTCCCCTCCCCGTCTCTGCCATGGTTCATCTTGTACTGGAGTTGATCAGCAGATGAACAATCAGACGGCGTTCTTTGGGTTCACAGAACACGTGGCTGATCAGCGCAAACGTATCCCGCCCCTGTCCATCTTGCACCATAGTCTGCCACAACACTGCAATGGAGGGTGGCGGTGCGATCCGCCCAGCTGGCATCAGCGAAGCCCTCGACTGCACCTTGCGCCGCCCTTCATTCAAGGCTTGACTTGTCCATTGTCGGCCACTGCTGGCTTACTGGGTAAATAGACAACCGTTACTTGCTGCCAACCATCAGTGGTTGCACGCATGCATCTGATCCAAGCATTAACCACACTTTGCCTTGTTTGCAGATACACCTTTTGTCTCAACCTGGCAATAAAACAGTTCAAAACTCTAAACAAACTCAGCAGTGCCTACCCGCTTGCAGTATTCAGAGTGTGCCGTTGTGCAGCATCGTGTACAGTAAAGGGGAAGTTTAGGTACAAAATCTGTATGTGCACACGGTGGGGGGCCTCTGGGTAGCACCCAGCTTGACAACCCCAAGGCTTGCCACGGCAACCCTGCCAGGCTATGAAGCTCCTCCAAACGTCCAAACCTCGCCAGGAACAAACTAGCAACACCAACGGGCCTTGAAAAAAGTAAAGCGAACTAGTCCAACGCAACTAAAAAATACTAAAAAGCAACGGAAACTCATCTGCTACTCTACACATGGGCTTGATTGTTCTACCATTACCAGTCTCAACCCCCCCTCCGTGTGCGAGTGCTGCGCCGGTTGCCCCCCACACCAGCAGCCATGGCCAGCAGGCACACGTCGTCCCCACCCCCCTGTGCGCCGCACACCAAGGCAACCGCATCACGCTGCTGCAGCGGGGTGGTGGCCAGCAGGCGCCGCTTCTTGCCCCTGCACAGGAAGTCAGAGGGACCAGTCACACGCAGCCAGGCACCACGCAAACATGGCAGCATCCCTGGCACGACGAAGGGAATGTAGTATGCAGGGAACAGTGGACATTGGCTTGATCTGAGAAGGACGGTAAGGGAAGCTGTTGGCATTTATCCTACACATGCAACTGTCCCAATGGTGGGCATGGTCGGTGCATGCTGCAGTGTGCAATGACCGTGGATATGCCATACTTTGGTTTGGCGGCGGTGGGCGGTGGGTCAGTGGGCATCTCCGGGGCAGAAGGCTCATCCTCTGGGATTGCAGCCATAGTGGCCGCTACCTCCTGCAGACCCGCACATGACAAGGTGTCAATTTCCATCATGATCATTATGCAAGAGTGGACATGATGCCGATGCTGCATTTTGTGGGGCAACGCAGTGCACAGGATTGACGCGCATCAAATGCAACTGGAGCATTCCAAAGTGGACAAATGAGCTACAAGAGGTAAACATTACCCCCACGCAAATGCAATACAATTCAGCACATGTGCAAATGCTGACATAGGCCTGGAGGCAATGTGCTTACCTCATGGTTCGGAACTTCCTGTTCCATATCCTTGGCAGCACCTGTTTTGCGCCTGCCTGCCCGCTTGGCCTTCCCCGCTCTCTGGTTGCTCTTCCCCCCTGCTTGGCTGCTGACGGCTGCTGGGTCAACCTGTTTGCGTTTCCTGGCAGGCTTGGCTTGTTGCTCCTGCACATGGAGTGGATGCACTTGTCTAAAACATGCACAATCAAGTCGTGCAGGTAGATACACTGACAGATCCAACCACTGATTATGCAGTAGGAAACACAGGTGCACGCAGCAGGTATTGGTTTGATACCACTGTCTCACCTCCATTGCTTGGCCCTGCTCACACCGCTCAACCACGCCATCCTCCCCACCAGCTTCCACAGCTGCAGCTGCTGGCCCACCCCCCTCTGCTTCTCCTCCCCCCCCCACCACACGCCCCCGCTCCCCCTGATCCACCTCCGCCGCATCCTCCTGCACCTGGCCGTCTGCAGCTTCAAGCCCAGGAGGCACGACCACAGATCGCCTGGACGCACCCCTGGTCCTGAGGGACCCCCCAGCCACATCGTGAAGCGCCGCTGCCAAGGGGGGACCTGCCACCGCCACTGGGGTGGCTGAGCTGGCCCGCCTGCCTCGCCTGCCCAGTCCCGCTGCCAAGCTTTCACCCAACGAGCCCCGAAGTCGGTACAAGCCCCCGCTGGGCACACCAGCACCATGGCCGCTACTGGGTGGCGCACACTCTGTCACATCAGCCGCATGCGTTGCAAGGGGGCTGGCCAGAAGTGCCTCACCAGCATCTGGCTGCACTGTGCTTGCCGCAACTGCAATTGCCGCTGCAGCCGCCACCTCTCCCGAGCTCCCCTCCGCATGGTGTGCTCCAACTGTTTCCACTGCCATGGGCCTGCGGGGTAGCGCCATGCTCCTGCGGGAGGCCCCCCGCATCCCCACCGTTCTACCCGCTGCCCTGCCATTGGCGGGTGCTGGCGCCACAGCCTCCTCACCACCCTCCCCTCCACTGCCCACTTCCTCTGCCACCGCCTCCAACACAGGTGCAGCAGACCTGGCAGGTGCTGATCCCATGCCCACTGCTGAATGCCGCCGGGAGGAGCGGATGGATGCCCGGGGTGCCTCTGCAGCTGTTTTTGCTGGCACGTCCTCGACAAGGGTTGCTTCCGCACTGGGGCCCTGCTCGGGTGCACTGACCTCCTCAGAAACAGTCTCCAGCACTGTGAGCAGGGCCAAGCTGCTGCCTGCAGTGGGGCACAGTGCAATGGGGTAAATTTCCAACCTTGAAATGACATTTCTACTTTTCTGCAAAATTCCGGCTTAATTATTTACAAATTTTTAAAAAAAGAATAAAAAATTGAAAAACACAGGTTTTCAAACTTTACCATATTATGCGAGTGCCACGCTACAATGCTATTTCAAGGTCGTGCCCTGGCTAGTCCCTTGTCCTCCTTCTCATGCCCATGTTGGCAGCGTGTGCGCACAAATCCTCACACACTATTCTATGGGATGTGTACACCTTACCCATGGTGCGCCAAGGTATTGCCCTCATGCGCACGCACACCACCAGGCAGACACTGCATGGCCAGGACAAGGATTTTGCCTCAACCCACCTGCCATGGATTGCCTCTGCGCCATCCTGCCACTGACGGACTTCAGCCCACCGCTCTCTCCCCCCACCGCCGCCATCATGGACTGCCGCCGCGTGGATCGCCCAGACACACTGGCGCCCCCGCTTGCGCCGCCAGCCACCGCCCCCACCTGGCCCTGCGCCACACTGGAGCTGCGCCTGCCACGTGGCGCCCTCTGCTTTGCCTGCTGATCTACCCCAACTGTGGACTTATCCTCCTCCTCCTCCCCTTGCTCTGGAACCAGCGCCAGCCCCACTCTGGCTGAACCACCTATGGTGGACGCGCGCGTGCACCGGGTGCGCGTGGCCGCTGGCTTATCGCCATGCTGCGCCTCCAGGGCTGCATCCGGCACCACCCCTCCCATTCGCGAGGACGACATGGTGGCCCGCCGGCGGGTGTTGGGTGCGCGGGGCGCCTGCACCTGGGTGTCACCTGATGGCGCGGCCATTGATGGCTGTCGCCTGGATGAGTGCGTCGGCAGCTTGGCCCCTGCTAGGCCCATGGCTGGAGCAGCCTGCGTGCCCTGGTGATGCTGTTGCAGCTCCTCTACATCAGATCCTGCCGCAGCTGGCATTGCCTGCTGTACTGACGCACTGTTGCTGCCCGAAGGCCCCTCTGGCGGCTGCCTGTTCACAGTGTTACTGGCGGACATGCCAATGGTCCTACCAGTCTCAGCCCTTTCCGCATCAACTGGGCTGCCTCCCATGGCACCAACCACAGCTGCTGGGGCACCTCCACCACGCCCTTCTGTCCCCTTCTCAATCCCTTGCTCAGGCGCATGCTGACCCTCTCTAGCTGGTGCACATGCCTCCTCCATCATCTCAATCTCACCCAGTGCTGGCTCATCAACATCCATGGTATGTCCAACCAGCTCCTCACCAGGTGCAACAGCATGCACTTGGCCAGCTGCTATATCATCCGCTGCTGCCTGCCCCCCCAGTTCAAGCGGTGCACCATGCACATCCTTCTCAGCCTGTCCACCTAGCTCGCTGTCCTTTGTACCAGCTAGTCCCACACCAGGTGATGCCCCACTCCCTTCCAGCTGTGCCGCACGAGCAGCCGCCCTGCGAGCCTTGAGCAGCGCGATTGCAATTGGTGTGCCCTTGAACAAGCCCCCGCCCTGGACCTGCAGGGATTGTTGAAGTTGCTGTAAATGGCATAGCAGCTTACAGCACATTAGTTCATCACAGGTCCTATCAGTGTCAAATACACGAGTGCTTGGATTGCAATCACTGTGGGTGGACACATTGCACCCAGACACTCAGATACCCGCCATGATTTGCAATTTTCCAAGGGTTGTTTGCAACACATCGCCATTGCACATGCCCTGCGCCACCTCAACCGCATGGCCCTGCCAGCGTACCTTTGACCCACTCTCCATGGCGACACCTGGCTCCAGGCCAGCTCCCAGTGCGGCCGCCTCCAGTGCGCTCTCCAGCCTTTCCCTCAGCCTGCTGTTCTCCTTGCACTGATGGTCCAGTTGGTGCTGAAGCGTGTCAACCTCCAAGAACTGGTTGGCCTGGGTGAGCGAGAGCAAGGGCAGATGAGTACAAGCCAGGCCATGAGGTATCTTGGCAGTAATCAATCCTAAGCCTCACAATGCATTGACACCAAGTCCAAATCCCAATCCGGTACACTTGGAACACTAACGACATGCATTTCCGGTACACTTGGCCATACCGGAAATGGCCTGGGTGAGCGAGAGCAAAAGCAGAGGATATATTTAATTTAAGGAAACTTGACAGTAACCAGGACCATGTCTCACAATGCACTGACGTCAACTCACAATCTGGTACAGTTGTAATTCAAAGTTAGATGCCTGTCATGGTATTTATGAACAAGTGCCACATTTGAATACTAGTAAGCTGCAAGCGCATGCAGCAGGCATTACCACCCGGCCTGGTACACAACTGCCACCAACATACCTGTGCCTGCACCACCGCCGCCTCAATTTGCGCCCTCACCGCCGCCTCAGCATGCAGCCCGTCAGCCCCACCCTGGCGGGCTTCCAGGTCCTGCACCAGCGCATCTAGTCGCCCACGCAGCTCAGCCTGCAGGGATGAACAGAGGCCGTTCTAAGGGTTTTGCAAGGGCAAAGACAAGATGCTGTTGCCCTTCACTTGGCATCTTATATGCCGTGGCGGTATTGCCCAATGAGCCTTGCCTCACTAGCCACCAGCAGTGCATTGCAATGGTACAAATTTTGAGCCCAAAGTGGCCGCTGTGGAATAAAAAAATTTAGTGCCTGCCCTGCTCTCTGGCATGCGCGCTTGCCCTAGTGCTTCCCCCCCTGAGCCTTCCGCCTTCTCCCCTCCCTCCCCCCCACACCACCCACCTGCAGCTGGTGCTTGCCCGGCTCCCCCTGCTGCAGCGCACTGGCCAGGCTGGCGGCCATCTCCAACTTGAGGGACACAATCTCCTGCTCGTGCTGGCGCTGGTGGCGGCAAAACACATGTCACTTATAAGGTGTTGAGTTCTGCCTCATGTGCAGGTCCAAAACAAGCAGGATTTGTTAATTGCATGCAGAAATCCCCCATGCATGTGGAGACAAAGCAAGCAGGGTGCATACACAGCAACTCCGGCGTAACCCAAAATACAACATTGTGGCCCCTACTCTCACCTGCATTGTGTGCATCTTGTCTGCGTACATGCCCCTCCACTTGGCCTCTGTCTGCGCTTCCACCTCCTCAATCTCCTGCTGCTGACGCAACACCTGAACAAAAAACATAATTAAATTACAGGTTGAAAGTGGCAAATTGGGCTCAAGTTTGACGCCCGTTAGCGCCTGTGGTACCCATTGGTATCCACTATGTGCAATGCCGTATCGGTGCTTATTGCCACACCATTATACAACCCACCTGTGCCTGCAGCGTTTCGATGATTTCCTCCTCCCCGCTCAGCACCAGCGCCTCTGCCGCCGATGCACACGCAATCTTGGACTGAAGTTCCTGGTTCTCCTTCTACAGCAGACGAAGGGAAAAGAAATGAAATCTGTGCAGCTGCACAAGGTACCGATGGCCTGCCGTTCCTTGGCTAGGAACTGTGGCCGATCAATGACATGTCAAATGGTTTACATTATACTTATTGGTAAATCACAGGATGTTTGGCATGCAGTTACACCGCTAAATGCTCAGCTGGACAACAATTTCACACACAAAGAGATGGATTTGCATGTGGCCCATGCACTGCTGTAAAATCGTAAGGTAATTGTCATTTGAAATTTGCAGAATGCGTACTTTGCCCCCCCCTGCTGCCCCACCTGTGCCTGCTGCAGTGCGTTGTGCACATGCATCAGCTCCTCATTGGTCATTGACAGCAGGTCCTGCAGGCGCCCCGCCTCCTCACGCGCAGCAGCCACCAGGCGGCGGTCCCCAACAGCCGAGGGAAAGGGGTGGGCGTCCTCTTCGTCCTGCGTGCGCAAGGCAGGTCGAGCCATTAACAAACCCTTGCGATGACCCCAAATCGACATTGGCATTGCTGATTAAGGTAAAACATTTTGCAGGGTCTTGTTGTGCACACAACTTTCCACTCCACTGGTGCAAAACCCCAAAGTGTAGAATGTGCATGGCTCACCTCTCCATCGTCACAAACTTCTTCTGGATCCACTGCTAGCGGCATGTGATGCCCTGGTGCAGCGGGCTGTGCAGGGACCGCCGCCCCATTGCCCCACTGTGCCAGGGCGTCCGCCAGCCGCCGCTGCACCAAATGCAAAATATCAGCTTGAGGTTAAACTTATTGGTTGCACAACCTGGGAACTCTTTCCCCTACCCAACGAACACTGCCCCTTATTCAGTGTTACCAACAGAACTATTTTCATCTTTGCCACCCTGCCACTTAACATTGTAGGCACAAACTGCTAAATTTCATTGCAGGTACTCCCAGAACCATGCTTTTTTGTGTCATTTTTGTCCCTCGCACCTTGTAGCTGTCCTCCATCTGTCTGATCAGTTCCTGCATCTCCCTCGTCACTTCCTGGCGGATCTCGACCTCTTTGTATGCAGCAGCCTTGGTGGCGTCAGAGAGCTGAAATAAAACAAAAAATCATTTTTTTGTAAAATAATAAAAACATCACGCGGGGCGGGAGAAACGACGCGGTCATAAGCCTTACCAGATGGAGGGCTGCATGGGGACGGGCAGGGCAGGGATTATGGATGGCACCAAGTTAGACATTGTTGCCCATGCACATGTATTTCAAAAGGCAAAATGATGCACAAGGAGAGCCCACGCTGTTCAAACCACCACTAGAATCATTGGACAACTGTGCACTACTGATGTGCACCTCAGCTTGTTTGTGACAGCGTGTGCATGCCACTGGAAATTTGGCCGGTGCACATATGGCCACCATGCATGCCTACCACACCATTCTACCCATCTAAGCTCATGGTGGCAAAGCCACCGCAGTCCTATCATGCTATCTCATGCTGACATATTCAGAGCAAATGCCTGCTTTGAACACTCTAATTTCCTCACCGCAGCCACCAGCTCAGCCACACGCTCCTCCAGCTCAGCAATCCTCTCATCCTTGCCCTCCCCGTCATTGTCACTATCATCAAACCCTGCGCCGCCACCCCTCATGCCGGTGTCTGACCGCGCGCGCTTCGCAGCACTGCCAAGTGGCGGGAGCCCTCCGGCCCGAGGGGCGCGGTGGCGCTTTCCGGGGCTGACTGGGCGTGTGACCAGTCTCAGGGGTGCCTCCAGGCGGGCGGTGGTGCTGATGCGGGAGGCGAGGGAGGCGTACTGGATGGGAGAAACGGGGAGGAATCAGCACCAGAATCAGGGGGACTAGAATTGTCCTATTCTAGTCCCCCTGCCAGAATGGCTGTGCAACATGGTGCGCGTACTGGAAGGATGTAAGGGGGGCAAGATGTGAATCGAGTGCCATGTCAAGGGCGTGGATTTGCTGCACTTCATACAGGCAATTCGACAGCAATTGATGGAAATGCAGGCATTTTAAGCAGCTAATGACTACGCAACCCAGGCACGCAGGGATTCGAGTGGGTTCCAGGGGTCAAGAGCCCTACGTTCAGCACGTTCAATGTCTCGTCGTAGTCTGCCGCACATGGACTGACATTCACCGACATCAACACCTGGCCATAGCCATGGAGAACATTCCGGAGGAGGTATGTGACCTGCAGCAAACATAGGCAACTTACATCATGCTCAGGAAGAACTTTGCGCCACCAGCGCCATGCGCAATCGCTGGCGACAACTCAACCCCTGCTTTGAATTGTACTGCATGCACCTGACAGTACAGACAGACAGGCGCCATGCACCATGTCCAGGCATGGCCTGTACGCCATCAGCGCAATTGCAACTATTGATGCCAACCCCACCCCTGCCATGAAACGTATTGCATCCACCTGAAAATGCGTGCACTCTTTTGTGGGAAACTATCAGTACACACCTTGCTCTCCCTGTACGGTATCGGTTTCTGCTTCTGGTTGGGGTGCTCCTGGTTCCATCGTAGGGTAGCCAGACAGTTGCCTAGGGTGGATAGGGACCGGTTGATGTTTGCGCTCTCCCTGGGTGCCAATGGAAAAAATGTGAAAATTGGCTCAAGGACCTCACAAATTAACAACATGCTGGATCGATGCTGACTCTCTGAAATGCACAGACGCCCAGATTCATGAATAAAACATACGCAATTGTCACATCTACGAGGCAGGAACTTTCTGCAACGAGCAGTTTGTTGCGTGCAGAAAGTATGTGTTGCAGTCACCCCCAGAGTCTATGGCCACAGGGGCATTCACTACTTACTGAAGGCGCTCGCCCCTGTTGCCAGTCCTGTTGGCGCGCTCTGATCCCGCAAGGTCCACAAACATGATGCGCCCAATCTGTTCCCACACCTGCAGCCATGACAGTGGCATGATTCAGTAGACAGTGCTTATTGCATGAGATGATAGCTGCAAAGAGGCATACATTGCTCATTGCTCGGTAGTTTCACAAGAATGCAGGGGGCATGCTACCAGGCAATCAACCAGGCAATCACAGCATCCAGCATCAACACCTGTTGCTCACCTCTGCATTCTTTTCGAGTGGCTGGTCAGCTGAGGCATATCTTCCCATCGAGCGCACTAAAGCAATCTGCAGATTAGGAATGCGGGTAATTTATGTCCATCTCCACAAGAGCAGATGACATGACATGATATGTTATACCACCTGGGCATGCAATCCTCCCTATGCAGTTTGTCACATTGCAAAGCATGCCGCCAGGTTTTACAAATGCATTTTACTGTGCTACCATGGTATCAGGGTAAAGACGCCTCTCACGATCCTCCCCACACAGTCTATTACATAGAAACCAACACAACCACAGCCACATGCCTTTCAATGACGCATGCAAGTGCTACTCCTTACTGTGAACACTGAGTGGCTCCGACTGGATGTGAAATTTAGCCCAGTGGAGGCCTTCTGCCGCTTTTCTGAACCACTCCTCAGCAGCTCCATTGCGGCAGCTACACTGTCTACTGCCACCTGCAGCGACATGAAATCGATTGCTTACTATACAAGACACGTCACAGGACATATAGGCTCTGCACGCGGATGAAAAGGGGCAGCTGTGGATGCTGTGCTCCTAAGGTATCACGCTAGGGACTGTGCCCTGCTGCCGCTCTAGCGCATTGTGAAGCAATCAGAATGCATCGTAACTCGAGGCAAACCAAATATTGCTCTACCTCTGGCTCTCCACTCTGCCCTGTGCTGCTAAAACACCCACACAATTCCTTGTACCCTGCTCCCTAAGCCCTAGGCATGGCCTCCCTTGCACCCCCATCCCCCCAGACCTCTGACAGCCCTGCCACAAACACATTCCCCTGTGCATCCTCCTTCAGCTTGAGAGCCTGGCGGCCTCCAATGCGCCGCGCATCAGCTGCATCAAGCAGGTCGTAGAAGCAGTCGTTGTGAATCTGCAGCAACGAGGGATTACTAAACAACCTCCTTATTGCACAGTTGCTGCCATGGTACCCTCGATGGTAAATAATGGATAACAGTTACTGCAGTGTATCATTAATTTTCAGATGATCACGTGTGTGTTGCATGCCATGGGCGATTCAACAGCGACATTGGGTGAATTACAGGCGCATGGCGCAGGCTGTAATGGCTTGTTTGGCCGCCATTGTTCGTCTGAAATAGCATCGATTATTGATGCATTTGATGCTGCGCAGCGTACCTCGGTGTAGGTCACCCGTACAGCAACATCCAGCTTCAACAACTCTATCTCCTGCACGCAAAGTGCCCAAATATGAGACGGATGATGCACCTAATAAGTTGGTGCACCTCATTAGATGGTGTCCTATTAACTTGCACATGCATTGGTGGGTATGCTGACGATTGTCAATCCATCTAGAGCGCATGCTTGCAAATGATATATGAGCATGCTCTTACCTGGAACAGGTGCTGAAGGGCTTGTGGTAGCACCCCTGGATCATTCTTGCTGCCCTGCAGCAACCAGTGAGTGTGACTTCGGAAGCATTACAGGCAATGGCACATCACTTGGTCATTTAGACTCGATATACAAGCCGTCCCCAAATCTTGCTTGCTCATGCAATATCACTAGTCACATCACGCGGTGGGAAAGGATGTGCACTTTTTGCTGTGTCCAGGCACTAAGGGTATGCTGCAAAAAAACACACTTGCATGATGCATTTGCATTACATACCTCGATCGTGTGTGTTTTCCCGGCTGCTGTGATGCCATATGCCATCATGACATAATCCTTCCTCTTTTTCCGCACCAGGTTGGCCACCTGTACGCGCAGCCATTTAGCATTGGCATTAGCTGGATGATGGACATTCTGTTGGCAGAGTCATGATGCAGTACGGTAGTGCATGGCGTCACCTACCATCTCCTTTGCCGTGGCTTCAAAATACTCTTCTTGAGTGGTCCCAGCAGGAAACACCCGGCTGAATTCAAACAGGGTCTGGCCCCGGTCTCCATTCCTGTACCTGCTTGGCAAAGTAAAGAAAGAATGTTTTGGACGGGGTGGGACAAGGTTAACATAACAGGAACAACACAGAGCTGGGTTACGTACGATTGCGATGTCTCAGGAGGGACGATGGCCAAAACCTTCGAGCTGCTTGCATGGATACAATTGGCGTTGTCCCAAACTGGGGTGTCTTTGATCACTGGTGGCCGAATGCGCACCACAACCTGAGAAAAAAACCATCATTTTTGTTCATTTGTTCTTTATTAATAAAAACATTAAAACATTGAACATGGCATGGCGCATTGGGCATGGCATGGCTGGCAAGGTGGCGTGTGTGCAGCGTGACCAACTACAGCAACGCTTTTAAACACAGCACCTGCATACGCTGAAGATCAAGGTGCTTTCCGGCAAGCGACCCCGCCACCGGGATGCCCCTGGTAATGGCCGGTTGCTTCCTTGCAGAGAACTCGGGTGTGGAGCTGAACATCAAATTCAGGTTCCTGGACAGGGCACTTGTCAGCACCCGTGATAGCTGTTGACTTGCAAAAGTAAAATGCAGTGGACTGGTAGCGTACTCACTTTGGTTTGAGTATTGAGTTCCTGATTTCAGGTTCTTCAGATAGGATAGGGTGTTGTACACCATCCTCGTTTTCCTTTGCGTCCATAGTGCTGGAAGTAGCCTGTTCTGTTGCCTGCGATGCTGTCTGTTGTCAAGTCATGTGGGGCTCACGCTGCTGATAAATAAAGGTGAACCAAAGTACTGGGCATGCTGCCCAGTAGGCGCAGTTGTCCTATTCATCCAAGCAGCGTGTGGCATACCGTGGTAAAAACGAGTGGCAGCAAGCAGCAGTGCTAACATGAGTCCTGGCACAGGGTTATGAGACAGAGTGCAGAAGGCTACACACACTTTATGTTGTTATTCGTCCAAGAATCAGTGGCAGTTGCCCAGTAGTGCAGCAATAAGGTTTGCTTCGTCACCATTGTGCAACTCTAGCAACCCCACCTTGGCACTCCTCTGCTTGCCCCTGCGCCACTTATTTGCACCCCCGCCCAGGCTTGGCTAGCTCATGTCACCAGGGTTGGTTGTAGGGTGGGGCAAGGACGGGGTAGAAGATATTGACTGCTGGTTACGTTCTCAGTGGCCGATAAGCCCACTGAAACAGACTTGTACAACCAACTTAGCAGCTGCGAACCGAGGCAACCTGACAAGGCCTTGTAAGGCCGCGCGTCTTTGTCAACGGAATGTTGCACGGTACCATCCGCATACGTGCATGGGTCACAAATGAGGGTTGCGGGCGCCGTGCCAATCCATGCACAAGTGCAACTGCTTCAAGTGACCCACTTTGCTTGCGACGGTGGCAACCTCTCCTGTGTTTAACTTGCATCGTTGACCGGCCAAGCAAGGGGTTGCGGATTCGAATCGAAACGAGGGTGAAATTGTCAAGGGGTACCAGATTCAGAAAACAGAAAACCAGATGGCAAAACGAGGCCTTGCTCCACAAAGAGACGTGGGTGCGGCTGACCCTAACTGACTTTGCTGCCTGTTTGCGTATGAGAAGTGCTGCGCGTGTGACTGCCTTCCTACCCAAGTTGCAGTAGTTCTGCAGCACACCGTTGCCTGTCGGTCTACCGCAGCCCTCCTGCTGCCAGCCAGACGCCATGGCGTCCTTGGCCACACCTTTCGTCGGGAACAGCAAAAGCCTGGCGTTCCGGACAAATGTCGGCTCTGCACAAGTGCTGAAAGCACAAAGGGTAAGCCTACTGGCGTTATACTTGCGAGACGTTCACTGGCCCCGACACAGGTGCCTATGTGCTGGAACACTGTGGCTGGCAACCCCCTAATGTTGCTGTGCCTTTGCAGTCCTGCCCCACCGCAGCACCCAGCAGGCAATTGCTCACTGTAGAAAACCGTGTTGCGGTAAGTACGGTTGCTTTCTTGCAGCAAATGGTAACTAAGTACTCGTCCCGTGCACCTGCTGTCAGAACTGGAGTACTGCTTTGTTGCTGTAACCCACCCATCTGCTTTTGTTGTCAATAGATTCGCTTCACGAGAATCGGCAGGAAGAAGCTGCCTTTCTACAGACTTATTGCCATTGACTCCCGGGCAAAGCGGTCAGGGAAGCCCTTGGAGGTAATTGGGCAGTTGTTGAACCCTGGACTAGGATGCAATGGGTCATGGGAGCGGTGTCGGTGCAGGGTTTATGCACTGCTTTACAGTGACAGCGTTGCAGCACTGCATTGTTCGCACGCCTCTCCAGATTTGGGCCTTTGCTTGGCGGTCAACTGTGTGACAGCACTGGGGCATATGGATAGCAGCCAGTCCGCTCAGCATGACAGCATGCATGGGTAGAGGAATGCATACACCATACTAGTACTATCCAGGCCTGTACAATCTCACTTCTTGCACTATGTGGGTTGTTGTCAATTGCATCTGAGTTTTGTGTGGTCGTTGCTGCAGTTTTTGGGTTGGTATGACCCACTCAAGAAGGAGACCAACCTCAAGGCCCCAGAAATCAAGAAGTGGCTGGCTGTTGGCGCGCAACCATCGGAAACGGTTGCTAACCTATTGAAGAAGGCCATGATCATCGACTAAGCTATCCCAGCCTTGTAGATACTGAGGGACGCGTAGCGTCACGGTGGACTGGGTTTCAGCCCAGCGGGTGCATTTTTGTTCCTTCTTTACTACGTATCTTGCTGACCTGTACAGTAAGCATGCCTCCCTGGTTGTGCCTTTGACAGCAACAAAACTTGGTATGTTCGCCTGATACACATCGACAACTGTGTTGTGTGCACGGCTCTTGTAACTACGCAATTGACAGCAACCCAATTATCCTTTTCAGGTTGTGTTGGCAAAATGCACGTGCACTTTGCACTGACTGGTGTTGTTACCTGACTTCCTCCTTGAGCAACGCCGTCTGAGTTGTGACAAAAGCCTGGACGTTGTTTTGGGTGCTTGTGGGCACCAAGGCAATATATACACTACCTATGGGGCAATCACCCGCATCGTTCCAAATGGTGCGACAGGCATCCCTGAGAATTGCAAAAACTGCTGCCGGCCAGAATCTGTATAACCCTACATGGTCTCTGCAGTGCAAGTTATACATCCAGCTTGAAAGTTGGGCTTTTGATGATAGAAAAGCTATATGATAGAAATTTTCCATAAAGAAACTTCATTTTTTTCAAACCCTTATTCAGGGTTTTCCTACATGCATCCGACCTTGGAAACGTCGAATACACAGCGCTAGTAGACCTGCTGTGCTTGGTTCAAGCAACAGATCACGATAATTGGGTGTGCATCACCTTTGGTGGTGAGACAGGAGCTGCTGTTATTTCTGACAGATCGCACGCTCAGATCTGGGTTGCAATTGGGAACTCCGCATACTGCCGGCACAGGCTGGGAAGCTGACGCAACCGAAGAGTACTACACGAGGCTCGATTGTGCCTGGGTATGTTCACGGCACCTTCCGTTGTGCCAAGACCGCTTTGCATGCTGTCATTGAAAGCGGGTGCATGTGCTGAACAGGAGCTTACACAATACCCAGTTGTGGGCTCTCGCTGGGGTGGCTTTTAACAAAACTTTGGTAAATGGCATCTATATTTATGCACTGTCCCTCAAATTCACTTGTATGAGCATACATTGAGCGCGACGTGCACAACTTTACATTTTCTGGGCATATATCAGTGGTGTTGCCTACTGGGTATGCGAGACTGGGTATTCTATTATCTTTGGCTGGTAAGAGGTCAGAGGAACAATAACGGTGCTGGGTTTGCTACTGTATTCCATTTGCAGAGGTTGACTAGTGCTTGATTGACTTGTCTTGGCAATTGGAACAGTGTCCAATGGCAAGCTGGTCCTACTTGGCCTTCTTTGGCTAAGCAAAGGAAAGCTATACTAGACAACAAACGAACTGCCTTATCATGCTGCAGGCATACAGTGACTCACCCTGGCAGTTGGCAACTGAGTTCAAAATCTGGCACGGTCATCTTGTAGTCTAGCATCTATCTAGACCGAGGTGGTTCAATATGGAGGAAGAACCGCGGCCAGACGTGGCAGGTGCGCCAAGCTTGTTAATTTGCGAATTAGCCCATGGGCTCCACCTGCGTTATGCGTCCTGGATTGAATACTCCAGATTGCGTTGACAATGTGGCGGGCGGCATGCACCCTAGTGAAGGGAACAGTTCACAAGGATTAGTCGGGACCAGAAACTTCTATGTGCCTGTCCAGATGACCTGGATGCTTCTAACCCTGAAAAAAATGCTGATGACACCATGCAAGCTGGTGATAGCAGTCAACCTGAGCTGACAGCTGAGGAGGTACCGCCACCAGCTGAGGAGGTACAACCACCAGCTGTTTACGATGGAAACACAGCTGTCAATGACGATGGGTCTGTCAACGCAGAGGGCCATGCAAATGGTCAGGAGTGGCCTGAATACAAGGCGCCCGCAGAGGTGGCCCCTTCAGGTACTAGTCAGTGACTGCTCATGCAAGCGCATGCTCGTGCACCATATGCAATGCAATGTGACAGCAGCCATGCAAATTATTCCATGGACATCACCAGGTGTGGTTTGGCTGCAGATCACGTACACATTCCAGCACAGCCATTGGCAACCTCAGATGACAGGACTGAGGACCTTTCAGTTGACCATGATGAGCAACCTGATGCTGAGGAGCCGGCTGTTGTGTATGACGAGGTTTTGTCTGACAGTGGTGACAATGAAACAGAAAATGCTGCGCCCACAAGTCAAGGCACTGGAGAAGGTGATCTTGGGGAAATTGATGAATCAGACACCAATGCCAAGGCGCAGGAGGCAGAGGATATTGCAGAAATGTACACACGCCACACTGACTCCACTGAGCCCATTGAGGATTCAGCACCATATGATGAAACACCAGAATTGGCAGGAGTGTCCTCAACCTCCTCACATGCCATGGATATGGATAATAGTCAAGATCATACAACACAAGATCAAACAGCAGAATGGCAGCAAGAGAACCAGCAGAATGTTGTACAAAGTCAGCCTGATAATCAGCGGCATCAAAGCTCAGATATCGGTGAGCTGTCAATTGATCACACATGGTCATTTATAAGCACCGGAATGTTACAACCGCATCAGGCAGAGCCCATGCTGCGCAGTTGGCTCTGAAACATGAGCCTCAAGTCTGCCCATCCAGGTTTATCTTGTGCACCCTGTGACAGCACAAAGGTCTTGCATGTACGCTGACAGGTGCATGATTGTGCAGAGATGGACGAAGTTGGTGATCTGTCTTTGACACTGCATGCCATGAGGGCACCTCCCGAAGTCATAACTCACTTTGAAGCAGAGCGGGCAAGGCAGGAAGAAATGCTCAAGGTGGAGATCCGGGCACGCCAGGAGCTTGAAGACATGCTGCTGCGGATTGAAAAGCATTTCAAGGTACACATGCTGAGAACATCATCCATTTGTATATCATTGATGCTCGGCCAACGCGGGCATCATGGCGCAGGCAACTCTATATTGCCACTTCCATGCATTCATCGGCACGCTGCACACAGTGCAGCTTGCCTCCCCAGGAAGTTTGGTATTTAAAGTTTATTTGCCAGAATTCCTGGAGTGAATATCATGGCAAATGGGTTTGCTTTGTTGCGGCCACATGCTTACACCAATGGACTGTGCACCTTCCAGGCTGAGCAAGCTGCGAGACAGAGTGCAGAGGACCTCTTTGCCAAGGCGCTTCAAGAACAAGCAGGGTTGAAGGCTCAACTAGAAGCAGAACGCTCTAAGCGCACTGATGAGTGGCAACAGATTGAGAAGGACCGGGCAGAATTGGATGCAGTGCGGTCAGAACTAGAAGCGGAGGTCAGCAATGCTCAGCACGCACTGAAAGGTGATATTTTGGCAACCATCAGGACATCCATGAATTATGCAAGGAACTGAAATAACATACATTTGGCATTGTGAATGAATGCAAAGGCAAGCGAATGACAGTCTTGGCAAAATAAATAGTACAATTTACCGTGTGCAGGCTCTGAGCACTACAGGTTGATGAGTGGGGAGCTGGTGGCAAAAGAGACAGTTGACGCTGAGCACCAGGCAACCATACACCACCTGAAAGAGGAGCTGGAGCAGGTCAAGTGAGTTGTTGCCAAAATCGAGTTGAATTCGGACATGGATACTGCAATAAAAAGCGATTTGCACTGAATAGCAACACAAAAATCCCACCACAATTAACATGAGGTGAATATTTCACCTTGACGCTAGCTTAAATTTGGCATGAAAAATCACATTTACAAGGGCGCTGCATTTTCAGGCAAGAACTGGTCAGTCGCACATACGTCATGACAAAAGAAATGGAAAAATGGAGACGCCATGCTGAGACGACCGCAAAATCTGTGCTTGATGCCAAGAATGAAGTCCTGGACAGGAAACGGGAGTTGGATTCAACCAAGGACAAAATGGATGCCTTGATTGATAAATTATACCTGAGCAGAGAAAAGGTGCAGTCTCACTGATGCTTTCATGTCATATCAAGTGAATTTTACTGCTTGAATTAATCACTCAATACCTGACGTGTGTGCTGCATCCACAACCATAACGTTAGGGTTGTTAACATTGTCTGCTTTGCATAAATTGGTGTACTGGAACATGCATCTTGTTCACCCTTGCAAGTGAATTCAATTGCCCTGTGCGATGTCATCTCCAACAGTCCTATTGTATTGCGCAGAACTTGGAGCTGCATGGTGCAATTAATCACACACTGAAGCATCAGAATGAGCAGAACATTAAGCGAGACACTGCGCTAAATATTAGCCATGACACCGTCAAGCTGCCAGCAGTAGATTCGCGGAGCAGGGATCCATCACCCAATGCCAAATCAAGAACCAGTCCACAGCGCCAGGCACCAGGTCCACGCGCTGGAGCAGGAAAGACAGCAGGTATCACAGCAGGTATCTTACCGATTATGAGGGCTTTGAGGCTGGGAGTGCATTCAAGTTGCTTATCCGTGCCCAGTTACAATCTGTGTGGGAGGTATAATGGCAGTGTATGTCATGTTTGTCAGACACTACAAGCATATAGCATGATATGATATTTGCATGTGTTTCTCAGATACCAAAAAGCAAATGCATCTAATTCCACAGCAGTCCACTGCGGTAAGAGCTTACCATTTGTGACAACATTGCAATCTGTCAATGCATATGCCCAGCTGTGTCCAGGCCCCACAAAGGGCTAAATCTACGCATCCTTGTCAGTTTGGCTGGCAAATGGCAGGCATCAATCTGCACACACCTTCACGGTCACCATCATAAGGATTTTTCACCACGTCATGTGACTGTGTGCAGGCGGTGGCCATGCATCCCCTCCTGGTCCAGCAGGTGCAACCATAAAGGCGGCGCGCAGGCCAGAACAGCCACCCACAGAAATCAAGAATGTGCGCTCACCCGATGCGGCCCACCAAAACAGCAAGATTGCCGCCGATGATGATAGCTCAGGATGGAACAGCTCAACGAGCAGGCAGCGGTCAGGTGTGATAACCTTGTGTTGCTGCAACAATGGCGTGTAATTGCAGCACATGCAACATGACAATTGGTGCAAATGTATCCAGATTAAATGCTAGGCTGCATGCTGCCAACCTTGTAGACAGGACTGAAATAGGCTGTGATACATCCCTGATTGTGGGCTGAATATTCCATATGTGTTTGTAGACAGTAAAAGCACCCGTGCTGGGCCAAGCGGGATGCGGGGGTCAATCAAGGACATTCCTTCCTCACCAGAGGTCAAAAGCCGAGGACTTCCACCACTGAACTTGCCAGGTATGCCACTTTTTTGAACGATAATTGCTGGGATGGCACCCAGCCATGCATTTTTAGGATTGTGGCTCCCTGTGCATATTGACACTCAAATATAGAGGTTTAATTCTGCACAACCTGAACCCAGTACTGTACACTTTGCAGGAGGTAATGCATTGGGTTCTTCAAAGGCACCCAAGCACAAACCAAACACAGATGTGCAGACTGGCATGCCTTCCAAAGGTGATGCTTCACAGCGTGGCGGGCAGGCCCGACCAGCTGCAGAAGGCAGACCAAAGAAACCAGCGAGGGCAAGTACAAGAGAGATGCGGCAGCCAAGGTAGTTGCAGCTGCCTGTTCTGCAAGCCTGCAGCAGATGTACAGGGACTGCTGGTATAACAAAACTGTTAGCCAACTACCATCCTGGGGCCGCTTTGTCAGCTCTCAACTTGAATGATGCTCCACCACATACAACACGGACTATCAGCTGATGGCACCTCCCAGCACGCAAACACAAACCTTGCCTCTGCCAGATTAGGTGTACTCTATTGTCACACGGGTACTTTATTCCAATGCGGTATCTGCCAAAACTCTGGCATTGCAGCACATTATTTCTCTAACGGGTTGATTTCTTCATGCAATTCAGCATGTCTGTGTTTGTGGTTTGATTGAATCAAATATGGCCAGTGTCAGTGCTATCACCGTGAGCCAAACCATGTTCCCCCGGCTGCCGCTACCGCCTTTCTGAGGGATGCACGTTGGTAGTTCTGTCTGATTTTCGAGGGTGCATACATGTCTAGGATGTCTATCAGTGCCAACAACACATGCTTTTGGTTGGCATTGATTTCTTACTTGTCCCCAAGACGTGGGGTCAGGGTTAAACCCTAACTTAGGGTTCAGGGTGGGAAACGGTTCAACACACCCTGCAATTGTTAATCCTTCACGCAGTTCATTAGCTCCCCCCATGTGCTGCAACCCTCGCTGCATCATGCAAGGTGCATGCACCCATCATGGCATAGCATGATGTCCCTTGCAAATGGGCAATGGCAGGGGCAAAATTTAACGTTTTAATTAATGCCGAGCCAATGCCCAAAGTGGAATCAACTGCCAGAGCACTTCTCAGCCCGGCTTAGCAATGGATACTACACACCTGTGAAATGTGGGGAACGGATTGAGATCTGCTTCTGAAAGGGGAGAGGGGACCCGCCTTCCCCCTTTCCCCCATATACCATCACTTGGAAGGATGGAAACGCAGGAGGCAATCGGGTCCGCACATTGCCTCGTCTGCAGAAGGGCTGGTGTTGGCATAGGCCATGTGCTTGCGTAGTTGCTAGCTTTTAATCCCTTAGGTTTGCCGTTGATTTCCTGGGAAGCTTGTGTGGAAATGCAACCTTTTTTCAAATTAATGTTTACGTTGTATAGTAGAAGACCGGGTCTCAATGAACTATTTTTTTTGTTCCTGGGCGGGTGATAGAAGCGTGCAGTCTGCTTGCAGTGTTTAAAACTGTGTTAGCTATCGAACTTCCAACTACCTTCAACACGGGCGCATCCTCTACAAACTGCCCCTCCAAGTCACAACCTTTCTGTAGGCTAGTACTGTTACAAGTAAGCTTAGTAGCTAGCATGCAGTACACAAACGCCCATTCTGGAAGCTGAGCGCAACTTTCTTGGTTTCGAAGCCATTGAGAATATGGCTAGGCTGTGTTGAAGCACTTTTTCAACATGCATGCATATGCACACCCTTCAAGCACCAGATGCGCTCAGTGTTGAAACACTACTCAGATGTTGACGTGGCAGATATGGGATCGGACTTTTGACCCTTGAACTGTTCCTTGGAGCAGCACAACCTTCCTACACGCTAGGTGCAGACCCAGGACAACTGCAAGAAAGGACTCACCCGTACTCTGAACACGCAATGCCAGGTAACCCCCTGCAAAGCTTGCACACGAGTGGCCTGAGCTGTAGGCCTTCCCTGCATGTTTCCTATCACAGGAGTCATATACCTCCTCTCCAGCTCACCTTGTGTAGGGAGGTACCGTGCTGTGGGCTAGGTAGACCGCCATCACTTTGCAGCCAGTTCAGTTGTGCTTGCTCAGCTATATTGGTGTTGGTGGTAGGCTGTGAGTGCACTTATCATCTCAGGAGCCGCTTGCAGTTGGCTGAACCACGTGCACGTTGAACCATGTAGGGGTTGCAAGGAGTCGTTAAGACTTGGACTAAGCTGTGCTACTGATCCCATGGGGGTGAACCCCGCCTGCCGACGTGCAGTTGTGGTGGTGGCACTTGTGGTACTATTCCAGGTGCGCGTGTTGAACTACAAGCCCCAATGACCAACCTCATATCCCGCCGCACCAGCTCTTTAGCGGCGCACCTTATTGAGGTCCGCCCAGCCTAGCAACATGCCCCACACCCAAGTCAACGCCTGCTTCCAATTTAATGATAACAAAAAAGCACCATTTGGTACACCAGAGTGTGCATGGCATGGATGCGTGGGTGAAAACTCACTTGCTTTTAATGTACTGACGCCCTTGACAGCTACACACCGCTTGCTGGAAGGCGCATCCAACATATGCATGGTTACAGGCCATCTCTCTGGTCTTACTCTTCAGCCCCCGCCGGCCATCCACCGGCGTGCACATGCTCCGCAAGGGCGGTGTGAGCCGCACCCGCACGCATACAGCCACCCGGCACAGGCTGAAGGTTGTTAAGATAGACAATCGGCCAAACTACAACCGCACACACCCGCAGCCCGATTTGGTGATGCAGGTGGGTGTGGGAATGCAAGGCGTAGCGCGGGGTCGTAGTAGTGTGTTGATGTGGCTGTTTTGAGGGATTTGGGAGGCAGGTGGGTGAGAAGGGCAGGGGGTGGGCGAGCCAGCGTTTCATGCATGGGTGGTTGTTCCAGGATATTGCTAGAGTTTTTAAAGTGCCAGCAAAAGCAAGTAATGTTGGTGTCAAAACCCACCAAATGGATATGGGGTGCAGGTGTCGCTGCTTTACCAACCAACATGGTCATGACCTGGTGCCAGCAATCATGATCACATGGAACAATCTCGAACGGGCAAGAGTGACAACAGGGTAATCACATTTGCCTCTTGGCCTGTACAGGTGCCAGGATGGGTACGAGTTGGGGAGGGATGGGTGCGATATGACCATCCTCGGCAGGCGCCGCATACCATCCCCTCACCAGATCTGCATTTCTACGCCCCGGGCCAAGAGGTGCGCAGTGTCCATGTACCATATTCCTCGCCACACACCATGATAATTCATATATGCATACACTGGTAATGACTTCCTGCATACAGACAGGCTGCTGGGTTGAAAAGTGAAGCTTAGCTGTGCGGAATGCTGCCAAAAGCAGGTATCCTTTGCATATTGCTGGTATGCATAGGATTGCAATGCCTAACTTGATGAACAGCCCAAACTTTGGGCCAAAGCCCGCCATTTGCAAGCACTTGCACACACCACTCGCAAGCGTGCACCTATACCCATCGCACTGAATTGCATGCACATTTCTGAAATGCGTGATAACCGTCATGTCTGTCCCGGAAATGGTTTCCCCTGCTTCCCATGCCATTTTCCCTTTGCCTGACTTTCCTTCCACATGCTCCCCTTCACTCCAGGATCAGTATGCATATGAGCACTTCTTCCACCGCCAAATGCATGGGTTCGTGGTGGCGGTCGGTGCAGCAAGTGGCGCGCGATCGCCCGCTCGTTTCTTTGGGGACCAGCTGGGCTGGCGGGGATTGTTAACGGAGCCAGTGCCCCTGGATTTCCGAGCTCTGAGCAGCAGCCAGCCGGGGATGCTGTGTGTCCAAACGGGGATTTGCAATGGCTTTCAGCAGGTGCATCTGCTGCCCAAGTCCGCAAAGTCACCAGGTAGAATTGGATGGATATGAATCATGCTGGTGTGCATCCATGATGTGCAATCCTGCTTCAGGCTGGGGCGGCCAGGAGCTTTGATGGACATGCATCATTATGCTGCTCTGCAATGCCACCTGGCAGCACAGATCACACATGCATGCATATGCACATGAATGCCATTGCCACCAGGCATGTTTGAAATATGTCATCCCTGCAGCACTCTGCCAACGTGGCTGTTTCATGTGTCTGCCAGGTGGCGTGTTGGAATTTGCGAGTGACAAGGAGGTGGCAAGGGCTTTGTGGGGTGTCAGAGCAGAAACCCTCCCTGGCATTCCATGCGTCCCCCTTGCTTACCTCCTGGAGATCTTTGGCATTTGCAAGGTGGATTTACTGGTAGTGTCCAGCAGTGGGGCATCGGTGGATGCGCTCCGATCCATCGACTACGACTATGTTCAGATTGATGTGATTGTGCTTGCCATTGATTGGGCCAATGAGGGCATGGAGGAGGATGCCAAGTCGCTCCTAGTGGGCCAGCAGGGCTACCTCCTGCACCGGAAGTCATCCAGCAGTATGTGGTTCACGCGCAAGGGCTTCAACCCGCGGGCCGCAAGGTAATGGAGCCTAGCCAGCTGCAGCACACCCTGCGTTTCCCACGTGAACAGTAAATGGCACCTGTGGGTGTTTCCTTTCTTCCTTCCTAGAAGGTGCGCTGAGCGCAAATCTTTCACAGCTGCAATGTCATTTGCAAAAGCAGTATTTGTCAGATACTGCTTGCCTCTTCTTTCTTCTGTCTGGAGCTCACAGTTTTAGTTGAAAAACTCCGCAAAGGTAATTACTCCGCAAAGCATCTCAGTTATGAACACGTTGCAGCCATAATGTGTCAATGCATTGACATCACAAGGACCTGGGTGGCCTGCAATTGGCACCAATATGGCTGCTAGGATGATTGGCAAGTCTCAGACTCAGTATGAACTTTCAACATTTTGTCAGACTGTCTGGCAGTGAGTCAGACCCTAATAATTATTCCAAGCGTTACAGCTGCAGCCTGAGTTCCCTAACTGTCTGACCCTTGGCGTACGTACAATTGTCACTCAGGCTACTCACGCATGCGAGTCTACATGTACTATATTTATATGTGCCCCATTAGCACATATTATGCTGCATGAACCGCCGGATATACAAAAACAAATGTCAGCTGATGGAACTACATCCAGGCTGCTACAGTCCCCACATGGGACCAACACTCACTGCACACCAACTTGAAGGAGTGGCCAAACACCCGTTCCTGAGCAGCTGTTGTAGACACTACAAAAACAGGTTGTGCTGCCTGGCAGCACCTGATTTGCAAAATCACAAAAGTCTTGACTGGATAGAGCAATCGTAGTGGTATACACATCTGGCACCAAAACAATTGCGGTAACATAGGTTCAAATACAATGCCATCACTGCTGGTCAGACCGGGTCTATGCGTCAAACATCTATCATATCAATTCAACAGTGCAATAGATTGCCCATGGCCTTCTGGGGTCTTGTCCAATGGGCAAACACTTGCAGCTGCCAAAGGCATTGGAAAATGGTTCCTAGTACAGCGGTGCAGGCTACTGCTCACAGTTGCCCCTCCCAAAAAACAATGTCAGGTGACAATGGCGGTGCCAAGGCTGAAATGAACCCTTATCAAGTAAAGAAGTTTCAACAGTGTTCAACCATGCCAGAAGGCTGTGATAAATGGACAACTGACTTGGACAACAAATTGTGAATTAAACAGCAACATATTTCCATCACAATTGCAACAAATGCTCCCCGTGGTGGGTGACAGTGCACAGAGGGTACACTGCACCCCGCATGCAAGTAAGCAGGGCAAAAATGGCGGACAACTTTGCACTGAATAAAATGCAATCTCAACTCTGTAGCTTGTCACGATCTAAAAAAGTGTGCACAAGCTAAACAAGGGCAAAATGTAGCTTTGCAGGCTGCTCACTATAATCCTACCACTGGTTAGCACTTTGGCACTGGAATACATTAGGAGCAAGCAACGTGCGTTGGCAACTCTGGACATGGCTCAGGCGCATGTCAATCCCCTGGAATAAATAACAGAAACTACACTACATGGCTGTGGTGGTGTTCAACACTCGGCAATTTTCAATTATTCCCAAACAAGTGCGGACCAGCAGCGCAAGGTTCGAGCCGAACCAACGCTGATAAACTTATTGAACAGGCACTTACGCAAACCGTGCTTGATCTCATCACCAGTGGCCTTCCGCAAGAGTCCAGGACCCCCCTAGCGGCAGGGACGCATCCACCCCGTCCACAAAGCTGCCACCTGGCACACTCAGCGGCGTCTGCGACAGGCGCTGCGAGCTCCTGCGGGACATGCGCCCCCCGCTGTCCCCGGGACTCGGGGCAAGCAGCGCGCTGTGTGGGGACCCAGTCCCCCCCCTGCACAAGCTGCCATCCTGGCTGGCGGGGATGGCGATCGCCCGGCTCAGGGACCGCTGCATGCCGTCGCTGCCTTCCCGGATCGACACTGGCCGGCTGGCGCTGCGCTGCAGGTCGAGGCTGCCGGACGCCGCGGCGCGGCTCAGGGACCGCTGCACGCCGTCTGCGATCCCAGAATTGAAGCTGCTGGTCCCCTGCAGCCCATCATCCAGTGCGATGATACGGCTGGCCGCGCGCTGCAGCCCTCCATCCAGGGCAAAGATGCGGCTGGCGGCCCGCTGCATGACCTCCCCCATGTTGCGGCTGGGCTGCGACACCATCATTGAGGGGGTGTCGATGCTGTCCGCCATGCCGGCGCGCGGCGTGGGCGACCGCTGCATGCCCATCTCGGGAGTCCCGGGGATGGCGACCGGGGTTCGCCCACAGGGCTGGGATTCCGCGGGGGCGGGGGGGGCGTCCTGCGTGGGGATGTCCAAGGGGCGGGCAGCAGAGTCAGGGGAGGGAACCCGCCTGCTGCCCACCCGCGACATGCTGAGCAAGCCGCCCTCATCCAGGCGTTGCGATGATGAGCGGCTGTTGGCACGCAGGATGCCGGCAAAGGGACTGGGGTCGATGGGCTCTTCCTCCTGAGGGGCGGGTGGCGGCACATATGCGTACACCGCGCGCTTGGAGGCAAAGGGGCTCTTGCTGGGCTGCGTTGGGGGGGCGGCAACTGCCGGCGTGGGGGAGCCGGCTGTCGGCGGCAGCAGTGACGCGGCCGCGGCCACAGGCGCCGGTTTGGCAAAGGCGCCCTTGATGCCCGGGCTCCTGAGGGCTTCAAAGGGGCTCGCGCGGGTGAAGCTGCCGACTGTGGCTGGGGAGGAGGACATGACGGTGGTGGGCAGGCTGGTGGTGGTGTTGACAAGCTCGAGCGAGCTTGCTGGGCTTGAGTCAGAGATGAGTGGCGCGGAGACCGGCTCATCCGATGGAGGGGGCTGCCTGGCCAGCCCAGCGTGCGTGGGGCGAGCGGGTGCGCCTTGTGGCAGGGCGTTCCAGTTGGCGAAGGGGGGCGGCTGCTGCGCGCTGGCGCCGGGCGCAATGAGGCCTGGCGGGGGCGGGGGCTGCTGCCCGGCTGCCCGCAGCTGCGTGGGGCGCTGGCCACCCAGCGGGAGCGAGCGGAACCCTCCCGAAGGGTACCGCATGAGCGCCACGTTGCGGCGGCGGGCAGCGGAGGATCCGATGCGCGACATGGACGCGGGGGCGGGGGCCTCCCGCCGGTACGCCGTCAGGTGCACGCGCAGGGTGTCCAGGATGTCCTCGTACGCAGGGCGGTCAGCTGGGTTGTGAGCCCAGCAGGCGTTCATGAGCTGCCGGTAGGGCTCCGGGCAGGTCTCCGGGACTGGTGGGCGCTTGTGGTCATATGTGAGCGCGATGTACAGCTGGCAGGGGGACAGGCTTGAGAAGGCCGCCTGGCTGCAGTACAGCTCCCACACTGCAAGGGGGGGACAGGGGTGTGGGTGAGAGTACTGTTGTGGGGAGGGAAGGGGCGTGGGGTGGGTACAAAGGGAAAGCAGGGATGTGTGGAGAAATGGGGAAGGTGGGAGGGGAGGTGGCGGGCAGTGGAAATGGGTGGACAGTGATGATTCTGTGTAAGTGATGATGTAAATTATATGCATAGATGCTAGATGGATCAGCCTCAAAGCATGTAAGCCAGTTCATTTTGAATTTATCATGTGCTGCAACTTGTGAGTGGTGCTATGACACCACATGTCGTAATGAATAATAGATACACTGTTCACCATGGACCACTTGACTGACCCCTGGCCTGTCAACAACCAGCTCAACACACACAGCCTGGCAATGCACTATCCACGATCCACACCAGCCGCCACACGCTACACATAAAAAAACACAGCCCCAGCCCCACCGCACACGTACTTATGATGCCAAAGGAGTACACGTCGGTCGCCTTTGACAGCTTGCCCTCAGACAGCAGCTCCGGCGGCATGTGGGTGAGGGTGCCATAGGTCTGCGTCAGGATCTCGGTCTTGTCCCTCTCCATCATGCGCGCCAGCCCAAAGTCACACAGCTTGCAGGCAAACCCTCTGGGGTTTTGCAGGGTCGAGCGCAGCAGCACGTTGTCTGGCTTGAGGTCCCCGTGCAGGATGCCCTCGGAGTGGAGGTACTCCATGCCTTGGGCGATGTCGATGAGGGTGCGGTAGATGGTGTGCTGCAGGGGGAGGGGCAAGGAGGGGGTCAGATGGCGTTTGGCGGAGGGTGGCGATGCGGGGAATGCTGGGGTTGTGGCAAGGGTGCAGCACACAGCATCATGCCTCAGCATGTGGCAAGAGTTTATTGCACAGTTGTATTGTCGGCAGGCAGTTTATACTGAAGAGCAGCGGTGTGACTGTGGCAGTGACAGGCAGCAATGTAGAAAAACCGGCAAAGCGTACCATGCATGGCTGGGGCTGCGTGTCCTCCGTCATGAACCGCCCCGCCTGCATGGCATCGGTCAGCGACCCCCTGTCGCAGTACTCCATCACCATCCAGGTGGCCAGGCGGGCGCCACCTGGCGCCGAGCTGGGCGCGCCAAACCCCATCATGTTGCTGGCCAGCAGGCTGTTTGACGACCCCGGTGACACCATCCCCAGGCTGTTTGGCTGGCCCAGCGACCCGTTTGAGCGCAGGCCCAGGGAGAGGGTGCCAGGTGGCGTGCGCAGGCCGAGCGAGCTGGTGGAGCCCGAGGGGGCGACCAGGGACGCGGTGGAGGGGAGGGCGAGGCTGCTGCTGGAGCTTGTGTCGAGGGTGTGGTGGAAGGGCATCAACCCTTGGCGGAGCTCAGCGCTGCTTGACAGCAGCCCGCGTGGCGCCGCCCCTGTGGTGGGGGAGGAAGCCACCTCCACCTTCTCAAACACCATACGAGGGCTGGCTGGTCTGGGCAGGCTGGGGGCGGGTGCGGCCCCAGGCGCTGCAGGCCCCGTGCTGCTGTCGGCAGGGGGGGTGGCGCCCAGGGGTGGCGAGGAGGTCTCCTCTTGCATGGTGGCCAGGCAGCTGGTGCTGGTAGAGAGCTCGCGGGAGATCCTCTTGCGCTGCCCGATCCCCAGGGGTGGGGGCGAGGCGGCGTCCAAGAGGTCATCAGCCTGCACGGTTGCCAACACTTCTCAGAACCTAAACCAACAGCCACTGCACCCACCACTCCTGACTACACCCACCACTCCTGTATTTCCTCCCAGGGTTTAGGGTAAACCCTCAACCCTCAACAGGGATGCGGGTTCAAGACAACTCTCCACAGTGGCTATGCACCACTGCTATTGGCTGTGCAGAATCCTAGCAAGTTCTGTGCGCTTCCTTTGCTTACCTGCAGCTCATCGAGGTTGCGCGAGATGCTGAGGCTGGATGCCAGGCTGCCCGAGGGGCTTGCGTGCGGGTACAGGCAGACCTTGAAGGTGGCCACGATGTTGGGGTGCGACAGGGAGGTGGACAGCGCGGTCTCGTAGAACACGGTGGCGGGGTCCACCTGCTTGTCTGTGGGGTGCTCGATGACCTTGACGGCCACTAGGGCCCCTTTCCACCGAGCTGCACACAGGGAGGGGTACCTTCAGGGGTGGCAGGGGATAGGGGCAGGGGGTTTCCACCAGTGAGGTGTGGGGAGGTGTTGAGCGCTGGGGACCCTGCTGCAGTGCACTTGGAGAGGTACAGGAAACAGTATCCGAGAGAGGAATGAGGGGGGGCTGGTATGGAAGCAGCCACTGAAAAGGCGAGGGACTGCCCCTTGGGCGTGCGAGCCAACAGGTCCCCCATGGGAGGCAGCACAAACATGGAGCAGGGGCCACTTTGTTGCAAAGAGGACAGAGCCTTACCTCTGTACACCTTGCCGTAGGCTCCCTTGCCCACAAGGTCTGCAAGCTCCACGCCCTTGAGCGGGCCGTACTTTATCTTTATGAGGTCAGTGGCAAACGACGCCTCCTCCGCGGTGATGGAGGAGGCTTCGTCCTCCGGTCCAGCATCGTCCTGCATAGCTGAGTCGTACTTTATGAAGCTGCCTCTGCTGCGGCTTGCGGCAAACTCACCCAAGCCCGGCCAGTCCCGCGGAGACAGCGCCTCGCGGTTGCGCGGCGGTAGGAGGGACTGGCTGGGACTTTGCATCCCGCGCGGACGAGCAGCAAGTAGACCACCGTTTGCAGTGTCATAGCTGGCCACCACAACCGCTGGCGGTGCTTGATCTGGAGCTTTGGTAGTGTCCTCTGAGTGCGGCGGCTGCCTTGTCACAAGCGCCACTTTGGGCGCCACATGCGCAAATGCCAGCAGCGGGCTCAAGCACACGCCGAGCAGAACACCCTGTAGGGTGTAGTAGTAGGGCGCCAGGTGTTGCCACCACTGGGAGAGCAGTCCGAGTAGCGCTGCAGGGATGGGGCAGACAGGTCGTGAGTAAGCCCACATGGGTAGGTGACAAAGCGGCACACAGGCATGGGCATCGCCAGGCATCCCTTGCCAAGCACAGCGCGCAAGTGCAACCCTCGCGGCGGTGCCATGCACGCAAAACGCAGCAAACCACCGCCACGAACGTGACTCGCAACAAGCGGCGACCCCGCAAGCCTCACCAAAGCTCATCACGAGGAGTAGCACGAGGACGGTTGTATGCAGCAAGGGACGGGAACTCATCCTTTGGACGGTTGACATATCGGCGATGCGAGGGAAAACAAGGTGCTGCACTGTTCCAACGTGTGTTCAAACTCGCAAACTTGACCTTTGACGGCTAAACTAACCAACAGGCAGTCGCAACAATCCTCTATGTACGTGTGGGTACCAGTCCTCCTGCCTAGAATATCCAACATAACTTGGTAGGGGCGCAGCACAGGTTAGTCAGGTGTGGAAACCGTGCTTTTGTAGGCAGGGAAACGAGGCCTCCAGACAGATAGTCGGGTAATTTACGGAGTACCACTGATATAGTGTTGCAGGTTGTAGCAACAAGTCGCTGAAGCGCTTGCTTTGCACAGCGAAACGACTATATGCTTGCGGAAAATGGGCACGATGCCCCTACTACTACCCGCAAAATTATTGGCCCGGGACACCAACGTCAGCCAAGTGCTCCACCTCCAACTACTCACTCACCTTCCATTAAAGAGCAGAGACTGGGTTTCCCTGTCCGCTGGCTGTACGTGCACAGTGCCAGAAGCACCGCGAGCACAACCACTCCAGCCCAGAGCCCCCTATTGCCGCGCGGGCAACACTTGCACGCCGAAACCATCGCACAAGGCTGAACGGATCTGCTACCCAACGCCCATAAGAGAAGCTTTGAGGCGGACCATCGGGGGCTATGGGCTGCTAAGAGCGTCGATGTAGAAGGCCAGTTCCCGGGCAGTGCACAGTGCAAGGCCAAACGGGCTCAGGCCCTGGGGGGTTGCCCTTGGCAGGGTCACAGCAGATACCTTGCGCACCCCACGTTGGCACACCAAAGTGACAGGAACAACGAACAACCTTGGCTTGGTTTAGCAGCACACCGTAGCACAGATGATGATAACAGGGCCAGCCACCCAGTGGGTGAGAGGGACCGCCCCTCTATCGTCACTGACTGGTACGATGAGGGGCCTGCAGGCTGCAGTACACACCAGGCGAAACCGGTCCGCGAGCTTCCAGCGTGGCAAGACGAGTGCCACGGGGATCACGCCCAATGAATGACGCTCCTCGTTACAAAACCCACCATCCCCTTGTCTCCCCGCCAACTGACCGCGCTGGCACCGCGGCATTTCGCCAAAAATAGGCCCCTTACGCAACTTTGGGTCTCTTCGCCTGACATGGTGCTCATTCTGACGTCATTGGGGCGTCTCCACTGCCCTCTCTTGGATGCATGACAAGATTGCATCAAATAACCTGAACTTTTAGGGCAAAAAGCAGCAAACTTCATGGCCAAAGCTCCAATATCCACCATCTATCAATTTGTAATATCTCCTAGGATTGTGAAGTTGCCTAAACCCAGTACAGCCCTGCTGCCTATTCACTGGGCGTAGTCCAGCTGCGTAATTAGCTTAGGTGTTCCAGTCAGTCTCCTCTGTTGTATTTTGCTAACACGTCAGGACATGGCAGTATCTTAGTTGTACAGTAAAAGTCAACCAACCACCTTCACTTGCTGCAACCAGTCTGCAACTAGTCCAATAGCCACAGAAATTTCCATGTGGTCAATCTGTACTCAAACGCCCGCATGGGGCTTCTCCAGGTCTGTTCCTCCAGAGCGCTATTGGCCAGCAGCTGGGGATGTGGCCACCAGCCGTAGCCGCGCAGGTGCAGCCACCGCCGCCACCTCCTCCACGCTCTGAACAGTGAACCCTGCCACTGCCAGCTGCGACACAACCTCCTCCTTCGCCTCGCTGCTGGCAATAGGGGCCTCCACACACAACCTGCGTGCGAGGCACATCCAGAGGGTTAATGTTGGTTGGCCCCCCTAGAGAAACCAGTTCAGCTGCCCCCCCATGGATGCTTTTTTGTTGCGGTGCTCCACTACCAACTGGTCCAGCCAATAGTATGTACCCACGCCACTGTTGTACTACACCAGGGTATTGGCACTGGAAATTCCGCTCGGAACAAGGCCTTAGCTGCCATTGCACGTGGCTGTGCAGCAGCAACGCTCATGCAGCAGCAGTGCCCCAGTCTTGCTGTTGGCGCAACAAAACACTGGAACAAGCAGCCACATGTTTCCACCAGATGGTGGCATGAGATATGGCAACCGCACCGCCCCTCACCTGCCACCTGGCTTCAGGATCTGGCGGTACTCATCCAAGCTCCTCGCGCTGTACCAGCTAGCCTCTAGGGGTCCCACGTCGGGAGAGCCATAGTACACAATTGCTTCAAAGTTGTGTGAACCCACCGCCGGGAGCAGTGTGCCCTCGCCACAAGGGGTGTTCAGAAATGTCACACATTTTAGCCCCCGGGTTTGCGGCACCACCACATCCTTGTCCGCAGCAACCACCTGCATGGAGGGAGGACAACGCGCATGAGCGCTGCATGGTGCATGGTGCAATGCTGCAGTGCAGCTCTGGCGGCACCGCGCATGACTGGCGGCTAATGGGGTGACAACAACTACCCAATCATTGCTGGCCATCCACCCATTCTGACTGTAATCTTTGACCCTCAATGCACCACCAAGCCCTTGCTCAAACTACATCTGGGACGGCCATCAGACAGCCAAGACCTGACGCCCTATAGGCTTCATCACGGCATGCCCTTAAGACCTCGGCCTAGCAAATCACGGACGTACCACAAGACCCTGGCTGGCCATCAGCTTGGTCAGCCCTCCCGGTCCACACTGCAGGTGCAACACCCTGTCCCCTGCCTGTGCGGCCTGCTGGGGTCGGTCATTGAAGAAGAGGGTCAGCTGTGGGAAGGAGCAGCGCGCACCCACAATGGCACCTGTGGCATGGGCAGTGAGGTCATTCGTGCAAAACCATTGCAATTTTGGTCGCGGATGTATGAGCATCCACAAGCAAGCAAGCCATCATTGAAGGCTACATGCAACCATTGCATTCGTCTCACAAACCCACTTCCTGCCTTCCACACCATGGAAGGACCACAGATGATTAATGAGTGACCGACCACAGTTCACAGCTGCCCCCATCTTAATTCTCAATTGAAATTGCTAACAACCTCACCTGAGCCAAAGAGCGCATCCAAAAAGTCCAGCCCGGGCGGCGCCGCCCCCGCCATGCCATCCTCCTCTTCATCGCTGGACGAGGTGCTGCTGGCAGCTGAGTACGCCGACCAGCCTGGCGCCACATCGCCCGCTGCCAGCCTGGCATTGAGCTGGGTGAGTGTGGCCACGCTGAATGTGGGCACCGCACCCACAGGCGCTGCGCCGCCCACCAGGTGGCAGGCCACCTCGTTGCCACCACCTGCGCAGGGAGCACAAGTGGTTATAAAAAGATATATTATATATTCAGCATAGAGATTAATCATGGATTCATTTCATGGACATGATTGCCATAATTTATGGACATAACTGCCATCCATGAATTATGTCCCCCCCTATGCCAGACGACCCCCACATTCCCGGCGCACCCACCAGCAATGAAGCACGTGGCTGTCCCGGCAGCGTTCCCGCACTCCACATCCTCAATGCTGTCCCCCACCATGACCAGCGCGGCAGGCGGCACCCCCCATTCCTGCGCCACGTGGCGCAGCAGCCGCGGGTCTGGCTTGACGTAGTGAAACTCACGCGTGAGTATGAGCGAGAACAGGTCCCTCCACTGTGGGCCAATGAGGTCAAAGAAGGCGTCCACGCTGGCGGTGGTGTTGCGGGTGACCAGGGCGATGCGCACCTGGCGCGGGACAACGTAATCACTTCCTTGAATAAAGGTAAGTCGCATAGTAAATTACATGGTATTTTATCATAAGAAAACGTATTGCAATGGAGCGTGCCTGTTCACGGGCAGGGGTGCGTAGTACTTTGTAAATTGTTGGCACAAGTCACTCATGAAAAACGTTTTGTAAGTAACGTAATATTGAAGCCCCCCACATAACCCAACCCGCAGGCCCCGCCAGTGTCCCCACCCACCCACCACCCACCTGCCTCTCCTTGAGCCACGTCAGCAGCTCCAGCAGGCCCTCCTGGGCCACCAGCTGTGTCCTTGCAGTGGCCTCAAGCTCAAGGATGACAGCCATGGCTGCGGCGATGTCCTCCCGCTCCTCCCACGACTCCATGACAGTGAAGAGGTCGCCCGCGGGGATCCCCACGCGCTGCCGCATATCCTGGAAGTCTATGTTGGAGACAGTGAGAGTGCCGTCCATGTCGAAAACCACCTGGGGATGGTTTTGCAAGGGGGGGTCAAGGAGAAACAAGAAGGAGAGGCGGATGGGCTGGTGCAGAGGGACAAGGATAATACCTATTCTAGCCACGACCCTCAGATCGCGCACGATCAACAATTGGTATAAACAGTGCCAGGACCAGAGTGCTGGGCGTCGCACATGCAAGACTGACTGCTAAGCTGGCTGCATTGCTGGAATGCATGTAGCTAACTAAGTACCTAGCTAGTTCCCCCTGAGGGCGGTGGAAAAAAGGCCTCCTGAGCTCTCCATGGGGCTTTGCATTGTGCCCACTGCCCAGTGCACCCACTTGACAGGCAGCAGCTTGCGTGAAGCAGCTGAACTGGTTTAAATTTTGCAGGCAGTGGGTTCACAGGCGTTTTGTCGTACCCCTTCATATGGCACCCCTGTGCTGTTTTCCCCGCTGGTGAGGGTATCTGTCACCCCTGCCACGCCTGCAGCAACTGGGTGCAAGCCACGAGGTCTGCAGTGCAAGGTGCAGCTTGGGTGCTGCAGCTTGCTTCCTGATCTGAGCGTGTTGCTGCCTTTGAACGGCACCCTGCACCCCCTTGGGCTGGGCGTGGTGTGTAGGGGAGCGCAATGCGTGCCAAAGGCACTGCACTGCTGCAAGTGCTGCGATCGAGCAACTGTCTGCATCACAGAGTATTCTTAAGCTTGACAGGACGTAGAGTAGCTGGTTAGGCTGCTGTGGCTTGGTGTTGTTGCTTCAGTACAAGAAGTGAGCACAATGCACTGCCTCAATGTTGAATGTTGAGAGAGGAGAATAAATAGAGTGATCTGAAGAGATATGGAGATGCCCAAAAGCAACGGGAACAACTGTTGATAAATACTTTAGCTACAAGTTCTATAAGTTCGAATAATTTGCAACCTGGTGAACCGTATATGCATGCATGCGATTGGGACACACTTGGTTCCCCGCAGCCTGTGGCACGAGCAGTAGACTTTAGCAGCGAAGTCACGTCGTTAGCAGTGCCTGAATTTCTTCTCAGTGTACACTGTGAACTATTCAAAGTTGCAAAAAGCTGCAATATATTCCCTGAGTGGCAGCCTGCTCAGGTCACCTGAGCCTCAGGCTGAGGCCCTCGGTATGTCAAAACCCTAACACCCTACATAAATACTATATTTCTCCGAGATATGGGCCATGGGTGCATGGTACATGGTGAGCTGCAAAAATTGTTGTAGCTGAGCTGGGTGAGGATGAACTGGAAGGCGCAACCCAGTATCACACTTGGAGGTTAGCTTCCTGCATAGTATGTGTCTCTGGTTCCTTTGCAGTTGAGCCTTTTGCGACCATGCATCACCTGGCTGGCGTTCAGTCAAACGCTAAGCGCTCCACCTGTGGTGCCCTGGTGTTAGTCTTTCAAGACCTCAGCAGACAGATACTGAGGGTACTGTTGGTGGATAAACAGTACCCTCAGTATCTGTCTGCTGAGGTCTTGAAAGACTGAGCTTGAGAGCTCCTGATTAATCAAGTTACAAGGCAGCAGTAGCCGGTGCCAATCTCAATGCAGTGCACACGAAGCCTTGCTGACGCCGGCTACGGTATACCTTGATCCTTGTAGTGTAGGAGCAAAATAGAGCCTGCAGTTGCAGATCAGACATGTTGCACAACACCAGGCCTGGCAATTTCCAGACAACAAAACAAGCTGCCCTCATAAATAATAAAATGTCAGGGAACAAACCAAGACGGCCCTACCAATTGTATAGGATACCAACTTATAACCATAATTTAATCAAAATTGGATTTTATCAAGTGCGGCGAGTCTGCCGCAGTGCCGCTTGTTATTACTTCTCAAAATCACCCAGTGAAAAAAAATCCCAATTTTCATGCATTTTTTGCAACCCCGTATTCGATTGCGCTTGTTGCGGAAACAACACAGCAATGGATCACCTGGTATATTTAGCCCGTTGTGTGGTACAATCATGCACACGAGCCCAGCTAGGTTGCCGGACTGCCATACTTGAAATCAAAACAATTCGTGCGCATCAACCACTTCCCCATACCAAATCGCATTGAAGGTGTTCAGCAAAGATGGATGTACACATAGCGTGCTGCAGGTGCATTTAGGTATCTCGTGGCAAGAGCTGCACTCAGCATCAGGCTGCCCATGTGGTTCTTGGAGGTGACGGTCGAGGACTGGGGTCATGAGCGTCCCTTGGGGATTTGGTAGGCTTGCTTCCATTACCTCTGCCCACTATAGCTTAGCTGTAGTACGTCGGTAGAGGGGTGGCCATCGCTGCAAGACATATGGCAAGTAGTCAGATATCAGCAGCAGGACTGCTGTGAGGCTCTTGCCTGTTCCCCCTCGCAATGTCCCCCAAAAGGAAGTGCTGTGCAATTGCTGCATGGCAATAGTGCACGGCTCCGAGTACATATGGTACGAATGAAGTGCAATCTGGTTTCTGCACTGGTTGCACCGCCGATTAAGCACACAGAAACCCTCCATGAACCCACACCGATTGGCCAACGCACAGCGCGTACATGCAGCACAGATGCTCAGCGTACCGTCTGGCTTCCGAGAAGTCCCAAAGATGCGCTTGCGAAGCGATGTCTTTTTCGAGGATTTAGCCTGCTGCGCCACTGACTCAGTCAACCCCACACCACTCATGGATGGAAGCAAGCTGGCAATCCCCGTGGCTTTGGTGGCGGCTGGCAGGGGAGCGTAGAACTGGAAGAACTCATCCCACTTCTTATCCAGGGTGACCAGTGCCTCTGAGACTGGCACAGCAGTGAGGGTACCCTGGAAGCACATCGAGAAGGTGTAAGTGGGTGCCCAAGCGCAATTGCCCACCGAGCACAAAGGGTTGGTAGCAAATGGCAATACCCGCTGCATACTATAGCCCTACTGCTCGGCACAGCAGAGCACCTGCTGACACTCGTGACTTAGGGAATTCACCTACTGCCCCATGGCAGCTGCGTGTGGTGATCCCTACTGTCTGTGAACGGGGAGGCAAGTAATCGCACCGTCTCAGGATCCTGCGTCACAATGCCATCGGAAATCAGCTTGGCAAGCGCTTTGTCCACAGAGAAATCCAGTTTGACGTCGAATCTGGAGCTCAGGAAGCTTTCTATCTGTACGTCCAAGCCTGCTGCATCCAATACCTTGCCTGCGCACCAACGACAGAGATGAAACCCTAGCTGAGGGCATGGATGCAAACCCTACAGCGAATGGATTGGCAACAGCTCCAAACCTTCCCTCATTGTCAGCACCCACAAACCCAGCACACCCCCTGCCCGTCCGGCCCCACGTCACGCCACCGCTCCCCAACCTTCACCCTACGTGTGGCTCACCACCCCTCACCTTCCACGCTGTAGGTCAGCAGCAGCGAATAGGCCAGCATGGCCTGCTTCACAATCTGCTCCTCCATCTCCTGCAGGTGGAATACACATGAGAAAATTAGGGTATCAGCTGAAGTCGCAAAGTCAACAAAATCCTCCAGTTGCAATAGTTTATTAATAAAAGTTAGTTGCTTACATGCACTCCAGCAATAGATTAGCAGCCATCTCCAGCTACATGTTATACCGTTAGTTGGTTAGTTAGTTACATGCATTCCAGCAAAATAGCCAGATTAGCAGTCAGTCTTGCACATGCGGCGCCACGCAGCTCTTTCCTGGCACTGTTTGAACTATCTATTGATCCCACGCGACTTGAGGTCCTGCTGGAGTAGGTCAGCCCACGTGGCCCTAGGCTTACATACCCCCAGCTACATGTTATACCGTTATACCAATACAAACCCCAAACCTTAAACCCCAAAACCCTATATATAGCTGGACAACTGCAGCATGACACACAGTACCTGCAGCACAAAGTACAGCACGCCCTCCTGCGCATCCAGCGTCTGGCTGAACATCATGCGGTTCATCTGGTCCTTGATGGCGTTCTTCTTGGCGGTCATGGCCGTGTAGGCAGCAGTCACGCGACCACCCAGCAGCGAGACGGCGCTGATCAGCAGCGTGGGGTTGATGTGGGACTGTGGGTGGCAGCAAGGGGAGTGACGGGGAAGCGAGGGACAGGGCATGGGGTAACGGTAGGGGCATTGCAGAGAGGAAATGAGATGGGAGCTACCCTGCGATTTCTCATCCACTTTGAACAAAAACAGCAGAAAGGTGTCAGTACACAGCTGCACAGAGCACTGCACATGGCGGCCATCAAGCCAAGATCCCTGCCATACCTTGATGAGCATTGTGATGGTTGCCACAATGCCTCCAATGAGCATGACTGCCAGCTGGATGAGCACCAGGGGCTTGATGTACACAGTCTTGTCGGGGAACACCATTTCAATGTCGGCGAGAGGGATGTCCTTGAACCGCTTGATGTTGATGTTCCACTTGGCAGCATTCTACATCGACAAAATGGGCATATACTTCAGGACACGAGGGGCATCCCTGTACAGGCGCAACTCCTCACATGGTCAAACAATGCATTAAATACCACTGCAATTACCAAGCAACCTGCCCTGCATCACAATGAGCCCTTCCATGCCATCACAGGTACCCCGTACGCACACATACCGGGTCATAGGGCTTGATTATCTCGTTCTCCGCTGGCTGGCGCTTCTCCGAAATTTTCTGGCGGTAAACTATTACCACATCCTTGAAAGAAGGCTCCATCAGCTCCACCTCCGAGATGAAACCCTTGATGAGGTCTTTTGTGGTGGGGAACAGGATCTCCAGGGTTTGCCGAGCCACAACCTTGGTGTGGACATGGGCAGGCTCCTCGGAAGTGGGTTCGGGTTCCAGTGTGGGTTCGGGCTCTGGAGCAGGGACCAGGCGCTTCTTCAGGATCTTCTTTTCCAGGAGCTGCAGGGCATAAGGTATCTTGGGGTTTGTGCTCGATCAGGAATGGTTGTTGATGGTTGGTACACTGACAAGCCCCAGTGGGTGTGACTGGCGTGCATACAGTGGCCAAGGACAAGGTGTAATACCTCTGAATTGCCCATTGAGAACTGAATGCAGCGACTGCCCTTGTGACCAGGGTACCATGCAGCGGTGCGCGCAGCCGTGCGGTGAAGATTGCAGTGATGGAGGTGAGCAGGCCAGCGGCTTATGCAAAACCCGGTAAATGCATTGAGGGGTATGATACCCTGCCTTCTCAGGCACCAGTATGCAAACAGTCCACACAAGTGTTGCGCAGTGCCATATGCTCCCGCACCTTGTCCTGGATCTTGTGCAGCAGCTTCATGGAGGGCTGTGCCACCACGTAATCCAGCAGCAGATCCACCTTCTCGTTGATGTACCGTCCCCTCATCAAGGACTGCATGGCGGGGGTCCACACAGACGTTCAAAGGCCAGGATCGTTGTTAAAGATTGATGTGGAGGGCACCTGACAGCTGATTAAATACCATACCTTGCAAGGGGGTGGCAATGGCACCTGTGTAATGCAACTAAATGAATAAATAAATATAGTGAGGGCAACAAGCCGTCCTCGGCTTGGAATGCCTTTCACTGTACCCGTAGCTGTGAAGTGGACTACTGGTAATTATGCATGGTCAAGGACACAAATGGTTCTGAGGACATCCATTTGATGAAAGAGAATGCACCACACTGCGTGGCATACAGCCTGCGCAACTGCCAGTGGGACCAGCACGCCTACCCTGCGCAACCCGTGCATTGGCACTGTGCCCCTCACCTGTGATACGCCCCTGTGGAAGATCAGTATTTTGTCGGCTGAGTCAGGCAGCTCCTTGCGGATGTCGGGCAGCTTTGCCCACAGGCCAGGCAGCAGGTTTGACTCCATCACATCGTAGTTGACGGCCACAGGCAGGTTGAGCTGCAATGGGGATGGGACATCGAAATGGGCAGGTATGGTGAAGCTCAGGGCAGGTTGACATTTAGAATGTGAACAGTGTAACCCCACTGAGCTTGGGCTGGCAAGTTTTCAGCCTTCACATACACACATGTGACCAGCGACATCGCACATCGTCATGAGTAACATAAAGTAAAATTTGATTTATTTAATATCAAATTATTTAAATAATATTTATCCCGCTGAGCTCGGGCAGCCAAGAGGCCACGTCCAATCACAAATATGCTAGAAAAAAATCATCCCAGGGTATGAATTGCCCCCCCGAGGCTGCCCCGCAAGGCCGCATTGTATTGTAATGCCAACGGTTCTGACCACACCATCCTGCGCACTCCCGGTGCACGTGCGAAGGCCCACTCACCAAGAACTCATACTTCATGGCTGCCACCCACTCATCGGCAGTCATCACCTCATACTCTGCACTCTGCATGAGCGCAAAGAAGTCCTCCATGAACTGCTGCTGCTGGTCCCGCATCACAGAGTCAGAAATCGGAGCTGCAGGGGCAACAGAGGATTTGCTTCCATTCTAACAGGACACGGGATAGGGGCACGGAGCCCTTGGGAGATGGTTGCTGTGTGATAGGTTTCATGCAGGCAGGTGGGGAAAACGAATCCGTGCTAGCAGTAGGCACTTGGCTTGGTTCAATGTGGAAGGTGCACCACAGCATCCATCGAGGACAGTGGTACCAGGGGTCACGCGTCAGTTCACCGGGCCACTAGTTACCTGCTCCCTTCCGGCGCACCACCTGCACTCCGTCGACTGCGGCTGTGAAGGGCTGCACAGTGGCTTCAAGGCGGCTGCAACACACAGTAAACAGATGTCAGCACATGAACACAAGCGCATCTGCGGCACATAGTAAAAAATTGTCGGCAAAGCTGTATCCCAGTGTCTGCGGCACAAGCTAGTGCTGCATGGCCATGCAAAATAGTTGCCACGCCCTTTGCAGCAGAAGGTACTGACAATGCATTGTGATTGAAATGAAACAAAAACGGGCATTTGAGCCTTGTAAAGGATGAAGATACAGGCACAACCCAAGTGACAAACCCTAAGCAAGGGTAATCAGTGTATGAGGACGTACTCCCTGACCGTCCAGAAGTCGAGCTTGACACTGCCCTCCACCAGACGGCAGAGGTCGCCAAACTTCACCACATCGTCGTTGGGAATCTCCTCTGCAACCGGTTTGACGAGTTAGCCAAGTGAGCTGCAACTGATGGGGGGGTAGTTTACTTCAAAAATTTCCACACAGGTATAAAATAAAGCCAAGGCACTGGCAGCAGGGAAGACTATATAATATCTTGACAATACAGGCAAACAGCGAGTTTGTATAGATAACAGCAGAACCACCCCTAAGGTATTGAGGTATACCGCTGACAGCCACAAGTGCGTACAGAGACAGGCACGGACACCGCTCCCAGTGGGCAAGCCCAGTTGGTGCAAAAAAACCAGTGGGTGCTGAACGACCTGTGCACTTGCGTTCACACCACCTCTAAGGAGCCTACAGAGGTAGCCGTGGGTCTGCACCCCCAGGTAAGAGAATGCAGACCCACGTTGAAAACGAAAAAAGTTACTGCCAGTATGAAAGGTAGCACTGTGCACACCAACCAGAACTCCCAGACATCTTCGGTCTCTCTACCCAGAAAGAACTGTCTGAACCACACATGGAACGGTTACAGGGTCCCTGGTGGGTGGGTGGCTTCTGGCACCCACCCAGGGACCCTGTTACCGTTCTATGGCAAGCACAACAGAGTACAGGCGCTCAGACACAAGGCAAGCAACACGAAAAACGGCGTTTGTCAAGCTCAGGCGAGCTTGGCGCCACAAGTGCAAACACAGCACTGAACAAAGCAGGTGGTTTATTGAAATCTGCGGGGGTTTCGTAGATGGCGACTGCTCTACCGACACCTGGATCTAGCTAACCAGAGTTCCATAACCTTACATCCGACCCAAAAACGCTCACTCGATAACTTGGGCGCTCAACACCGCAAGCTTTGCGGTCAGAACAACCGACTTGAGGCCCCAATAGGGAGGAACCGACCTAGTATCGCATGCACGCCAGGACACTTACCCACAAGAGAGGCAAAGAGCTCCGAGCTGGGTATAGTTATATACTTTTCCGGAGGTATGTTTATGATCTCCGCCCTTTCTGAGATAGGCATCTTGCTTCCGATACACTGGGCGTTGTCAAGCGACCTAGCCAGGGGGTGTGGGGGCAGAAAGGGGTTGGAGGCAAGTTCAGCACCGTTTGCACAAGACGATGCAACGCTGGCCAAGAAGAAGGGACAGACGGACTACTCGCAGAGGCTGTTGAACAGATCTGCTCCTTGCCATCTGAGTTTGAATCTCATAAAAAGCCGAAACACGCAAGTGCTCCCCCAGCCCACTCCCCGTGAAAGCGCGACGAGGATGTAAAAACAATAATGTATTTGATTAATGTGTAAAATCCATTTTGATCCATCCACTTTTTTAACCTGGACACCAGATGACTGTCTAGCATGCCGTATCTAGCATTGTTCTAATATATCCGTTTGGCAACTGAGTACAAATTCCAATCACCAACGTTTCAAACCAGCGGTTGAAGAGCGATGTCAACCCCTCCCATCCTCCGCAGTTGCAATGCATCCCCACCGCAGCTATACACTGTACCGCCAATGTACACGCCAAGTCGTGGTACCAGCTCCACTAATTTGTATGGCCTTGGGCAGAAGTTGCACAAACAAAAACTGACAACCTACACCGCCATGGTGCAAACTTTGCAAGGTCACAAGCTAGACATGATCCAACCCTTGCGATGCTTCAACCAAAGACAACTAAACCACTTGTCAACAGTCATGCTCGACATAATCTAGAATTTCCAGCAGAGGACAGTTGGCAACTCCCTATTACTATCACTATACTGTCGATACAAAGTTCCCACACAACAACCCTCCTTGCAGCAGGTTTTTACCTACAGCCGCAAACCACCCATGCACTAGGCATCATAGGCTGTGCCAAGCCGCGCGCGTGGCTGCAGCGGCGATGTGCTCTCCAACGGCAGCTTGGACCGCATCACAGAAGGCATGGCTCCGATGGTGAAGTCGTCACCGGTGCTGCGCGGGCTGTTATTGCAACTTTTATCTGCCATGGACATGCCACCCAGGGGCCCGAATGACATGCGTGACATGCCGCGGGACAAGAACCCACTTGCCTCCCGCCCACTGCCCATGCCCCCGCCCAGCACCTTGCCCCCGTTGAGGCTGCCCCACTTGGCGCTGATGGTGCGCACGCTCTTCAGGTCGCGCTGGGGCAGCAGGAAGAACTGCATGAGGGCACGTGCCGACTCCTCCAGCGCCTCCTGTGACTGGCCCACCATGGACAGGCCCTGCTCCAGTCGGTGCTGGCGGTTGAGGCGGCCCAGGTAGTCCTTCTCCTTGGTCACAGCACCCAGCTCATGGACCTTCTGCTCGAGGGCCTGCAGGGGGGAGTTGCTTCAATTCACATTGTGGATGCGCTCCTCCAGCATGACATCATTGTGCACATTCACTGTTGGAGTGATTGGCATGCGCATCGACAAAGCAAAAGCAGTGATGATGGTTGCCGTCTACATGAGCGACATGGGCATTGCTTCTTGGTGGGTGGCGTGGGTGGGGGCATGCATGCATGTACCCCTACCTTGCGCGTGCGCAGCTTCTGGGACATGAGGCGCTGTGCGTTGTAGATGCGCCACCGCGTCTGGATGAGGCGCGCAGCCCTGCTCTTGGTGTGGTGCTCCAGCCAGACCTGCAGCATGGCGTCGCGCGCAGCCTCCTGCTGCTGGATGCGCCGCAGGCATTTGGCGATGTGCTGCTCCTGACGGCTGATGGTGACCTGTAAGTGAGAAGAATATGGCAACTGGTGAGCCAAGAGGTAGACAACTTCAAGCACGTGGCATAGTCGCACATGCACTGCGGTAGTGTGATGGTGCTGCAGGCCAGCAAAATTTCTTGAGAAGTGTGTGGTGCAGGTGCGTGCAGTGCTAGTATGCAACGCGCACCTTCATCATGTGGTTGCTCTGCTTCAGCCCTGTCAGCTCAGTGCCCATGCACTGATTGCTGCTTTCCAGGCTGTCCACCTGGCGCTGCAGGTCGCTGCTGGTGGCATCCATCCTAGCGGCCAGGGCAGCCAGCTCTGTGCCACTCGCCGCCATGTCCTCCTGGTACCTGGCGTTGGCCTGCTCCAATGCTGACGTCAAGCTTGCCACCTCATCACTGCATAGGCAAAGAGCACTGGTCACAATTGGCACCACAATCGGTGCCACGTATGTTATTTCCCAATCCCAAATTTATGCACGCAACCCCAGCCAGCAGAAACTCCACTAAAGCTTCACCACAACCCCTGCCCCTCCGCCATGCCCAGTGCGCCCTACCTGTATCTTGCTTGCGCCTGATCCGCCGACTGCTGCGCCGCCGCCCGCACACCCGCCAACTCCCCCCTATGGTTGTGCACCAGCGCCTCCATCTCCAGCTGCAGCGCCTCAATGGCGGCGTCCTTGTGAGCCAGCACTGTCTCCTGCGCCTTGGCAAACAACCGAATCTGCGCCTCCACCTGCTCATGCACAACCTGCATGCCACGCCCAACATGTCAGCACCAATTTGCGCGCTTTTGTGTCAGCAACTCCATGCACTGTGTTCACAAAGACAAGACTGTGAACACTGGGGCCAGGGAGTAATCAGGGGTATCATGGTATACACCATCTTTTGTACCTGCAGCTGAGTGGAGTGGTCTGACCCAAGCTTGCGCATCAGCTCCTCCCTGGCACCCAGCTCCCGGGCGTGCGCCTCCTCCATCTCCCGCAGTGCCTGCTGATGCGCCTCATTGGCTGCCCGCACACGCGCCTCGGCATCAGCCTGCACCTGCTCCAGCAGCGCATCCTTCTCCTCACATTCCCTCTCATGCTGCATCTGGAGGACACCCAGGTCATCCTCAGCCAGGGCGCGTGCATCAGCCAGCGCCTGTGCTGCAGCCCGGGTTTCCTGTGCTTGGGCCTCCAAAGCAGCCCTGTTCATCCACATGGAACACAGGTGTCAAATGTGGCCAACTTTGGTCCAGGAAAGACTTTAATGCCTTTACGTCCTCTAATTGAAAGGGCCCCACATTGTGTACAGATTGTGCGGTTGTCCTTCCCGCTGCATGCATGTATCAGATTGTCTCAATATTGTCTGCATGAAAAGCAAGCACATGGTGATGGTTTTAGGCAAACTCTAACTGCACCTGTGCTCCTCCGTCAGCTGCTGGATGCTCTCTGCATGCTGTGCCCCCTGCGCAGCAAGCTGCTCCTCCAGGGCCTTGACGTCCCCTTGCACCTCTGCAAGCCGTGCCTCCAGCTGCTGACACGAGGTCTCAGCCTCTTGACGGGCAGATTCCAGCCTGGCTGCCCATGAGGCCTGCATGCCATCGCCAAGGTGAAGGACGCTAAGTGGCTCAGCAGTGCATTGCAGCATGCACAAGCTGACACAAGATATCTTGTGTATGAAGGTAACATGGGGCAATGACAGAAGGAGCAGTTTTCATACTTTTTTTCTCCCTTTGTTCCAGCAGGATGCACTATGGCCAGTATTCACATTTTATCTGGAGGCATTAGCATCATGGGCACAAGCTTTGTTTTGTTATTTTCAATAGAAATTATTTTAGCTGGTTGCTTGTCATCTATTTTCAGTTATCACGGCTGCAGCAAGCTCATTATTGGAGTGGCCACTTTTCAAATCCATGGGAAAACTGCTTACCTCCAGTTCGGCAACAGAACAGGACGCCTCCCGCTTGGCAGCATCCAGATTTGCTTGCAGCGCTGCATTCTGCTTCTCAAGGCGTTCTCCCTGCTCCTGCTGGGCTGCCAGCTGGGCCTCCAGCGCCTGCCGCTGCTCTGCAAAAGCTGCTGTGGCTGCCACTGCCTCAGCCTTCACCCTGTGCAGCTCACCCTGCAGCTTTGCAAGGCGTGCGCCCTGCTCCTGCTGGGCTGTGCGATGGCCATCAAGGGTGTGCTGCTGCTCCTCCAGCGCTGCTGTGGCTAGCGCTGCCTCCGCCTTGACGGCGCGCAGCTCACCTTGCAGCTTCTTGATGGTTGTGCCATGGTGAACCTATCCATGGTACAATCATGGCATCTGAGTGAGTATAATTGGAGGAATTACATCCATTCCCACCATTGCATGCACATACAAGTCAAGCCCCCTCCCGCATGGCCAACACACCATAGATAACGCACACCACAACACTGTCGCCACCCATTAATGACATTCACCCCGCTTAATGGACCCAGCAGATCACATCCAATGCACGGCTCATGCTGATATGATGCTTTTGCCACTGTAGTCTGTTAATATGCCACAACCACCAGACTGTGTTACCGCCTGGCTGTGCTGCTCCTCCAGCTGCCTCTCCCGCTCCCCCAGCAGGCGCTCCCGCTCCGCCTCGCCGCGCTCGCGCTCAAGGCGCAGCTGCTCCATTATTGCAAGGTGCTGCTGCATCTCAGCCTGAACAGCAATGGTGGGCGGCACTGACGATTTTGGAGGACAGGCCTAGCTGCATGACGTGACGGCATGTTGCTATGACTGGAATGAGGCATGGTGGGCGTGCAACGATGCATGCATGTGCACCAGCCAATTGCAGCAATCATCTCACAGAATTCTTGCCATTGCCCTCGGGCCCCGCACCTTATGTGCCGCCTGTATGCGCTCCATCTCATTATCTTTCGCCTGCAGAGTCTCCTGCAGCATCTTGGAGTGGTCATCCATGCCCTGGAGCAGCTGCGACAGCACCTCAGTGCTCTTGACATCATAGTCAAGGCGCTCATTGACCACCGCGCGTGTGCGCACACACATGGCGCGGCTGCCAAATTGCAGCGACTGGAAAGTCTCCTCGCTGTGCTCGCTGGCGTCTGCCACAGCAATCACCAGACTGGTCTTGGCATTACCATGCAGCGATTCCTACACAGATAGCACATGTGTCAAGTGCTGCTGGATGATACATTGGCACTAAGCAATGCAGCAGGAGTACGTCACGAACAGATACGCCAACGATGCCTACCTGGAGGAGGCGAGTCAGCTTGGAGTCGCGCACAGGCACAAACGCACTGTTTGGATCTGCACAGGCATTGATGCAGCGCCCCAGAGTTGTCAGCGACAGATTGATGCTCTTGGCTTCAACTGCGGTCACCCCTGCACATTCGAAAAAAGTTGTCTTTCACTGCATTTAAATTTATCGTGCATATTGCAAAGATGACCTATCCCTCAGCATGTCCCAGTGCCACACAGGTTCCACATTTCCTTGGTAGAATGGCAACACGTGCATATAAAAAGAAAAGTTATATCGGATGGTACACAACTGTGCACTGCAACAGTAACATTTTGCTTCCTGCACCATGTCAGTTTCTCACCTGAGGACTGTGTCTTCTTCAAGCGCTCACTCCCTGCAAGGTCCACCAAAAAAAGGCGCCCAACCTTCACACGCTCGGCAGCTGCACCATCATCAGCATTGCCGCTGGGGGCCATGCTCAGGAGGCGCTTGCGCTTGACCACAGTCAGCATCACGATGGCATGGCTGCGGCTGGAGTGCGCATTGGACTTGGTGGCAGCAAAAATCCTGCACCCGAGCCAAGTCATCATAAGCAAGGACATCAGCTTTCCTCAATGCGCTGTCTCATGTACTGATTCAGGGACTGCTGTGTGTACCCTGCATGCAGATTTGGATGGAGAGCATGGATTGTAGATCGCATCACAACTTTGCGACGGGTGCGCCTCATGCCGCTCAAGCAGGCACCTACCTGTTTTGCTCGCCCATGGTCAGCAGCTGCAGGCACTCATCCAGGCTGTGGACCTCAATCTCCTTTGCACCCACCACAGAGATGCCATTCTCTGTGTCCCGCATGCTCAAATCCTGGTCCGGGGTGGGATTCAACAGATCCTGCATGGCAACACTGCCAATTCAGAATGTAGGCGGACCCGTGGAGTGAGTTGCAATGAATGGCACAAACGTGCATCCTGTGTCACCATGCACCAGTGTTTGCCAAGGCCTTACCAGCACTTGCTCCATGTATATCTGTATGTATGAAAAGATGACGGTGTAGGAGTGCAGCGGATCACTGCGCACATACTCAAAGACCTCCGAGGCTGCGCGCGGCATCATGCCAATACAATCCGGCTGAACACTGGAGAGTGTATATGTCTTCCCTGCACCAGTCTGGCCATAGGCCATAATTGTGCCATTGTATCCGTTGAGCACATCGGCCACGATTGGCTTGACAGCGGCCTGATACACATCTGCCTGTGTCGAAGACGTGCCAAGCACCTACATACCAACAAATTTACGTCATGAACCAGTTCTGCCAAGTAAACAGCAGGCCAGTGGGCAGTGGCGGAGCATGGGAGTCAATGCGGTGAGCACGACTGCACTGACCTGGTCAAAATCAAGCTCGGTGACCCCATTGATGCTTGCCCTGCAGCCAACAGAAGAATCTTTAGACAAACTTGGGGGCTGCATGGGCGATCCAGACAGTAAAATCGCCATGTGACGCACTGGCACCATGCGATATGCCATGGCGTTGTTGGTGCAAGCCTGCAGATTTCAATATGCAATGATCCATACCCGCGCGAGACTTTGATTTTCCTGCCAGTTGGCTCCAACTCCGCAGCCCCCGCATGCTCGTCATCCCTGGGAGGCCTGACGCGGATGAATACTTTGACACGATCTGCAACCCAGATACTCTCGTTCATTCACAGGTGGGAAGCAATCCTTGGGCTGTTGGGCTGATAATACCAAGTGTGCAAGCACAGCCGTTGAGCATTGCCTGCTGCACATGCAATATTACCTGCTTGGGTGGGAGCTTCCGTAGATGGCGTGGCAGATGCTGGCGGTGGGGTTGTGTTGGCATAAGACAGCTTCCTGCTGGGCGTTCTCTGGCTAGGCGCTGGTTTGGGTATCCGGCTAGTGCTGTCTGGAGTTGCGCCTCGCTGGATTCCCCGTGCACCTAGCTTGGAAGGTGTTCGGTTACCCTGCTGTGAGCTGGAACTTGAAGTTACACTGAAGAAGGACTCGCGTCTGGACGTCATTCTGCTAGAGGTTGGTCCTGGATAGAAGATGAAACCATGCTCTGTAAGGTGGTTGACCCCACACGCAAGCAAGTGTTTTACTCAGTGCCTGGGTGTATACGCTGCTTCACCTGCAACTCACAGCAGTACCATTCATACCAGATATTTATTGGCCCTGGATTCCTGGGCCTAGAAGCCTTACCTCACTTTGTCAAACCTCCCAATACAGTCTTTCAAGTGGTAATGTGCGGGACAGAAAAAGGTCCTCTGGCAACAACACCACTCCATTTGGAGTCCAAAGGGCTAGATGGCAAACGATGCAGCTTATATGTAACCCATTGCCCCACAAATATACAGTTGTAGTGCAGACCCCCCACACTGAAGTGGAGCTGGTTGCAGTGGTGCATGTGTGACAGCCGCAGAAAACAAGAGGGACTGCATTCTGTTCTATCGTGTAATAGGACATAACCTTAAGCTTCCACTAAAGCGTACAGCAGCACAGTTTGACGTTGCTTGACAACGAAAACCTCCAGGCCTGTGAGGTGACAGGTATGCATAGACACTGAAACCATCTCGAGAACCAAGAAGGAGCACCACGTCGCCGCGGCTGGAAGAGGTATGCATGCGAAGGCAAATCGAAGAGGTTTCACATAAAGAACACTGCCTGGTACGCTCACATTGGTTTGTAGCTCGGGTTTCGCTGGTGGCTTAACAATGCATGCGCTTGTAAAACGCACCTGTACCTGGCAGAGGTCCTGTTATTGGTCCTTGTTGTATGCTTACTTTGGAGTGGTGTTACCTTTTTTAGCTACTGGGCATTGTTGGCTTGCAAGAACGCTTCGACTGGACAGTCATGATTGCCTCGCAACGATTATAGAACGAGCAACGGCTCGCAACAACGTGCACCACGCCAAGCTGTTACACAATAGAAGACGGCGAGACGATATCCCAAGTTGTTCTTTGCCAATCAGCGCTACCAGCGTCAATGCGCAACCATTTTATGTGTTTTTGCAGTTGCAGTCAAAGTTTGACTGGGACAAAGTTTAGGGTTTATCACAAACCTAAAACCCTTACAAATATCCACCGATTAAACATACTGACCTATTATCTTTTAAATGTTTTATTTTAAATAGCGGTAATTTTCAGTTGCACGCTGAGCAATTTTGCCCAACGTCAGGCAACCTCCCGGCGGCCCAGGTACGGTGCAGTATTGGCAATATTGCATTAAAAGGCCCTCAGCGAGGGCGGATAAAACAGTGGGGAACATTGTCAAAAGCAGTAAAGGGTCACACGCAAATTTGCTACCCGGGGCCACTCAGAAATGTTCATACCCTGCCCCACCAGCCCAACAGCCAGGACTTTGTGGATGCGGGCACAATTGCAAAAACAGCAGTCCTCTTCCTACCAAGTAAAAGATACAGTTGCAAACGAAGCGTTTTGATCAAACAACGCGATGTGACCAAATTTTTGCTGCACCATGCCTCAGGACAGGCTCTTTGTTGGCGTGTTTTTTCCCAATAGGGCTCAAAACCACACAGACATTGAAACTAACACCAGAATATAGTTCTAGTGCCAGTGCTGTAGATGGATCTCTGAATAGACGCTAAACAAGGGATCAAACAGGGCATAGTTTACAATGCAGGTGCCAACCCTTCAGCACAGAAATTAGGTTCCAATAAAAAAACCAGCGCCGCAACATACATGGACGGCCGAACCATTGAGAACCCAGGTGTGTTGCTGGGCACGTGCATCACAGCGGGTACGACTGCATGCAAGTCCCGAGTACACTCAAAGAAATAGCTACACCATGTACGCATGCATGCCCATCGATTCCACAGGCGCATTTTGTGACTTGATGCGCGACGCACACACTCAAGGTCTCTTCACACCACCCGCTTCAGTTGCACAGTGTCCAGCCACAGTGGCCCCTGCTTCCAAAAGTTGCTGTGATCTCTGCACGCCACCTTCACAGTGCCTTGCTGCAGGACACGCACACGACCTGCATGCAAAAAGCAAGGATGACATATGCCTCGTCCTTCCTTTGGTGCGGCTTGCATCATATGGGAAATACATGGCAAAGAGTCCATACAGTACAATGGAGGAATGCCAGGGAATGATGCGCAAACGCACTGACAGGCATGGCAGTTCATATCACTGCAGCAATGGCTCAGCACTGTTCAGATTTGTACACCCTCTCAAGACCTACCTGCGCTCAGATCGCCATACGCATTGCTTCCAGTGCGCTGCCTGAGGCTGCGCAGCTCGTTTGAGGCCACACGCCTGCCTACCTGAGGCACAAGGCAATTCTCACCTATTAGTGCTGTGCCTAGCATGCCATAACATCCAACATGCAACTGGTATGCAGCGCAGTGATCACTTGCAATTGATGCCTCCAGTCTGAGCAATTTTGCAAATGCAATACTGTAGTAACCAAGCACCGCATGCATTTACTATTGCATGCCACGCCCTACACACTGCTATCAAGGATTTGACACAACATGCAGTGCAACCACTAAGGCTCTAGACCTGGTCACTGACATGATGGCTGGTAAACAGGCAATGTTAACGTTAGCGGTGCAAGCGGCAAAGCTCTATCAGAGCACGCACTGGTTGATCCCCGGCCCATGTCACCAGCTCCCAGGGGCTTGGATGCGCCAAGTGCTGATCCAGCTTAATGCGCCACACGACATCGTACTCCCCAGGCTGCACATTGGAGAAGGCCCCAACCACGTCCAGCCAACACACAGCGTTGAGCTTCACAACTGCACGATGCAAGATAGGATGCTCTCACTGTACCCGCCAGCAATTGCATGTAACAAATCAAGAAAAGATGCACTGCGCCACCCACCAGCTCAGCTTTGGGCCTACTCACTTCAAGTCACCCGTTTTGCAAAATCACATCTCAGCGAATTGTACACATGGCTGTCAGCACTGCTGGGCCAATCAATGCCACGTGTAGAGCACCACATGCATCCCTAATTTCTGGGCCAACCCAGGAGCAACGAACTACGGCCCTGCCAGTTCAGCTGGCCTGTGGCTCACCTGTGCCTGAAGCACTGGATGGGTCCTGTACCAGCTGCAGGTACTCCTCTTGGGTGTCGATCCAAGCCACTTGGAACTTTGCTACAGGCAGTGTAGGGTTGAGCAATGAGTGGTACAGCTGCATGTAGTCCACAGGTGGGGCAGGTGGCTGTCGCTCAACCTCCGCCAGGCATTCGGTCCCGAACTTGTCTATGACCATCTGCTTCCAGAACAGCTGCTTTCCAGTGATGCTGTTCCAGAAGCGGCAGGTGGCTCCCAGCGACAACACGTCTCGGATCTCCATCAGCTTGCAGGCTACACACTCTGCCACGTGGGGCGGGAGTGACTGCAAGGACAGGGGTGGCGCCTGCACAAGCCACAAGCCACAGCTTGCTCACAAGCTCATGCAGGTTGGGTTTGGTGTATGATAGGTTTTGTGAAGAACCAAGAGGTCACTGGTGGTTCCATCTGCTGTGCCGATCTGCTGTACCCCTTACATTATCTGAGGCGCTCATGGGCGCACGCCTGCACAGCTCCCGCACTTGCGCCTCGAGCGCTGCCACCTTCTCCTTGAGCTTCTGGTTCTCCTGCTGCAGGCCTGACACCTGAGACTCCAGTTGCTCCGCCGACATCTGCAGATGGGGGCACACCATAACACGGTGAAGCACTCCTCTCTTTGGGTACTCTCCCAGTTCACTGGCAGAGGTGGTGTTTAAAAAGGTGTTGCACCAGTGCTGGCAAATGGGCTTTGCAGTACACAAAAGAAGCCCGAAGATGACCACACAGACTTGCACTTCTGTTACGTCACAACGCGACGTATCTCACTGACCCGGAACAGATTGGAACTCACGCAGAACCCATGCTATAAAACAGCGGCAGGTGTGTCCGAGAAAAGGGGCCTAGCCAGGGGCAGCTTGCCAACCACCATCGTCTGCATATATGTCTTTTTTAAGGTTGTACATATAGGCTTGACTGGAAACTTGGAGTCCGAGAATGTAACAAGGTAGGACCAGGACTAATCTGTGCATGCATGCATGTAGTGGGTCACCTTCCGAGTGCTTCCCGAAGCTCCTTATCTGCTTGCAGCAGCCCAGATACACATACCCTTAGAGGCTACTGCCGATAGTTACATGCTCCGACAGGCCGTACAAGCTAGTCAGCTGTCGACTGGTCCCTTTGGCATGTGCATGCATTGCAGTCTCGGTTGTCCCTCAGTCCAGACAACAGGTTGGACGTTGCTACTAATACACCCCACGTGAAATTTGCTTGCTTTAGTGTGGTTTCTTGCAGCACCCACAGCAAAAGGTCACCTATCATACGATGTCAGTGCCTGGTTGCTAGGGTATCTTACGCCCGGCGGGCCAAATGTTAGGGTATCTCTCATATTATGGCCGCACGCGGACGACCGACCGGGGTAGTTACCCCGCAAGCTTGCTGGCTAGAGCAGCAGATACCTCTCGTATAGAGAGACTGGGACAGTGTATCTGCGGCTCGTGGTGGGTGTATCTGGATGGATAGTGCTGCACGGGTTTTGTGCGTCTTCCCGAGGGCATTTTGCCGGTACTTGATGGTGCTATTGCAGGCCCGCCTCATACGGTGGTTGTAAACCTCACCCCTCAATCCAGTGCCAACCCGTAAACAACACGTAATGTGCATTATCTGCCACTCGTACTAGGGTTTCGGGTGCTGCGCTACCCCCACCCACCTGGAACTGCTGGGATCACAGACTACCAGTGTACTTTCATGGCCAGCGAAGCACCTGCACTCCCGGACGACTTCAGGAAGCTGCAGGAGGCCGAGCAGGTACCATGTAATGTGTTGCTGACCCTGTTGTGTTTGCAGTGTTTAGATGGCTTATGACACACGTTGCTCTATCGACCAGCCAGCGGAATTTCATTGCATGCATGGGCGGGCTCATGGGTGCCAGGTGGCAGTGCGGATTGAGTCCTTGGGTGGTCTGTTTGCTGTTTGGGCAGCTGGGGTCCGTTCATCAGGACTTTGACTGGGTCGTGTCACTGTCACGGTGATCGTGGTGAGCTGTGGGCTAAGCCGCCCACTTCCCCTGCCCATGCCATGCGTAACAAGCGACACACGGCCTGCAGAAAATCGTGCTGTGCATGAGGTTATCAGCTCAGGTCGTGGAGCAGCTGACAGCACTGGGAGGAGCGGACAAGGATACGCTCGCCCAGATCTGTGACTCCTTTCTGGTCAACCTCAAGGTAACATACAGGTTGCATGCTGACACACAAGAGCTCACGCATGCACAAGTGACAGCAGGCCACCTGGACGCTCATGTGCTCTCCTGGTGCTGTAGGAAGTTCAGCAGACCTTGCAAGAAGCAGTTACAAAGTACAGCGAGGGCCTGAGCTACGAGTGCAGTGACTACCTGCTTCGCTACCAGCACAAGCTTGTCACACAGCAGGTGGACCTGGCCATGCTCCACTTGGCTGACATGCGCGACGCTGTGCTGCCTGAACTGGGCAGCGAAGAACACCTGGAGTTCCCTGGAGACTATGCGGAGATGGAGTTGTCCCAAAGCTAGCGTTCTTGTAGGGTCACAGAGGGGAACAGGGAGACTCCCCTTGTCCCCCGGCAGCCGAGAGCAGCTTCAGCAACTTTCACCTTGATACGTATTTGGTAGCTACCTACAGCATATATGACAGACCTATCAGCTTCAGATGACAATGGCTATTTGCCCGCCAGCACAGCGGAGTACCTGCACATTGAGTACTGGGACAAACGCTTCGCCCAGGAGGAAGAGTACGAGTGGTGCAAGGGTTTCAGTGCGTTCAAACACCTGCTGCTGCCGAAAGTATCGCGGAGTGACAGAATCCTGATTCTTGGGAGTGGCAGCTCGCGTCTACCCTTCGAGCTTCTTGAGCAAGGGTTCACAGATATCACAGCCACAGACCTGTCAGAAGTGCTTATCAACAAGATGAAGCAAAGGCCTGAGGTGGGCAGCCCGCAGGCCAGAATAAAGTGGGAAGTGGCGGACATGATGAGCTTGCCGTTTGCAGATGCAGAGTTTGATGTGGTCATTGAAAAGGGCACTATTGAGGTGCTTTTTGTTGACAATGACAGCCCTTGGGACCCAAATCCAGAGGTCCGGGCACGACTGACCAAGATGCTGAGCGAAACGCATCGGTATGATCAAGTTGCCAAAAATTTTGGTGTTTAGCATCGCCCCCCTAGAGTGTTGTTGGTTCTGACAAGCTGGGTGGTCTGTGCTTATGGTTGTTGCCCCTCTGCTGCAGGGTGCTGACTGGAAACGGCAAGTTTCTCTCCATCTCCTTCACACAGCCTCACTTCCGGAAACCGCTCATACTGGCGCAGCCCTTCACCTGGGATCTTGGGGTTGAGACATTTGGGGAGTCCTTCCACTATTTTTTTTACACTATTCAGAAGGGGCTGCGCAGCTCAGACGCCGCTGCCCACCAAACCTGTGCACCTGACTATGACCTCAGCAAGTACGACCAGTCAATAAACCTTGAGCATGAGAACATTGACGAGGAAGGGTATTTGTTCAATATTGCATTGGAAGAGCTATAAACGGGGGGGGTATACGCTGGGGACTCCAGCCAGTTGTTATGTTCCAACGGGTATCCTGCAAGATTTCCTACCAACGGATGCCATATTGTTTTCCGGCCGCTGTTTTCTACTGATTTGGCGCAGTTTGATCACTGCTAGTGTAGGTTTCTCATTGTGATAAACAACGCTGCCACTTATAGTACAAGAATTGTGCCGTTTTGTCGCACACAATATCTGTGTGTTTCCTTTCGTTTTGCCACTACTGGCTTATCTTTGGATCTGCTGTCTGCTGTCCCTGGGGCTGTATGTGTACGTGCGAGTCAAATGCAGCTGATGCTATTTTCAACAGCTGCAAGGAAGAGATCCCTTTGCTTTGCTTCCTCTCTCCTCCAATCTTCCATGGCCTGTTGTATGTGCTCAATCGCCGCTGTGAGCTTGCTTGACCTGCGTTGGGAAGCCACAGTCTGTAATTTCTTCCCCTTGGGGTCCAACATCGTCAGCATGTGTACACCGCAAAGCTCTGGTGTGGGGTGAGTACCTGCTTTGGATTTCTGTCGCCGCTGAGGACCTGATCCTGCTGCGTGCTGACACCACAGCGTGCGAGGCAAAGAGTGCAGAAGTGCCAGCTTTTCTCCACGACTGGGTTGCGTGTGTTTTCTGTTGAGTGTGGGTACCATCCTGGCGGTAATTCTCGGCGGCGTGGGTTGCTGTTTCATGTATCCTGCAACCGCAATTATTAGTCAACACCAGCCATTGGGCAAGTCAGCTGAGCCGTCAGTAGGCTTGGCCAAAGCAACCAGTTTACCAGGCAGTCCAGCTTCTAGCACTGCAAATACGCACTCTCTGTTGGGTGATGGTGCGGCCGCAGTGAGGATACTCGCAGTGGCTTTCCTCCAGTGTTGAGCAGCAGTGGATGGCACCCTCTGCCTGGCAGGCTGAGTAGCACCTGAGCTCAAAACCAGGCTGGTAGGAGAGCGAGGTGCCAGAATTGGTGAGCTGGAGGCACCAGCAGTGTGGCTGTCAAGGGCAGCAAGCACCTCAGCCAGGGATGCCAGGGATGCGTCGCTGTCTTTCTTGCCATGCTGGGATGGAACATTGTCCTGGCCAACCTCGTATGGATCTTGCTGGGCGTTTGTCGCAAGATCTGTCAGGAATCGGCTGATAGCGGGGTTTGACGGGGTGAGGGGCTGTCTGCTGTGCTGAGCTGGTGCCGTGGTTGCACCGCTGAAAACTGCGCCATAGGTTTCACCTTGTGCACTAGTGGGTGTTACCAGTTGACTTCTGATGCCCTCCTGAGAAGTCCCGTACAGGGAGGTGCCAGCCGCTTGAGCCATCTTGGACTCGATAACCCTCAAGTAATCAGCCTGCCAGAAAGTAATCTGTGTTTTTTTTTTTTACATCATTATTGCAGCTGTTACACATCAGCAGCGCTGCCAAGTAAGTCAACAAACACCTATCCAGCCAAAACTAAAATTTTAAGCATGCACTAGGGACTTACTGGCTTGGGAAGGTCTGCCCCAAGGGCAGCACTAATGTCGTTCAGCAGGGACCTGACTGAGTGGGGATCTGACTTCAACTCCTGTGACACCGTGTTTTGAGGCGACAGGGGATAAGGCAAAGCGGAGGACCTTGTAGCAGAGTACGAAAGTTCCCCCATTGTGCAGACAGCGGCATGTGGTGCGGCAGCCAAGGAATGCCGTAAGATCGCCTCCCACCGCAGATCGCCACTGGCACTTTACTGAGGCAAATAGAATAATGAAGGGCGCAAATAGACTTGGGCCAAGCTGTCCTCACCAGATACAGTGTTCTGTAAAGGACAGAGTGCCACAATGATGCAGGGGAGCTTTATATGTATGCGGACAGGGGAAGGAAATACGGTTGACCAATCGTTAAAGTTTATTTGTGACCAGTCAGTTCGAGGTGGCTCCTGTTTTTAGCTGGCTTGGCTCGGTCCACTCAGCCCAATTCATACTTCCGTACTCTCCAAACCGAAGATGAACGCTTTGGCAGCTTAAAAACTGGCAACGGCATGCGGGTCAACAACTTGGCCACGACACAGATCTTCTAAGCCCTGGGGGAAAGTTTGTTCTATCCGTGCTGCGGTGCATGCATGTTCCTAAAAGCCAGGGCTGACTTTTTAGTATTGCAGTTGGGTGTGGAGAGTAGGCTTTACGAGTTAACCCTAACCTAGGTACCTACCACGTCCCCCCTAGCAGACATAGCAACAGATATGACACACTTTCGAGGCGATGAGTGGGCCTCCACTCCTGAGGAAGTGGAGCTGCAGGTGTGTTCCTTGCTTCCACGGGGTTTGCTCACACTGGTCCATCAGCATGGTGGTTGCTCAGCTCACACACCCTACACTCCACACACAGGCTCCCAATACCCCAAACGACAGCCCTGGAACCTCACGCTCTGTTGACCTTTTGAGACAGGTTTCGTACCTTAACACTGCAGTGACAGGTATGCAATGCTATTTCAGTTTGTAGTAATAGTTTGCACATCAAAGTGCCCACCTGAACCTGACCCTCTCCCCCAATCTCTTCAGCTTTTGGACTTGGTGGAAACCTAAGGTTGCTGTCAAACTTGCCACAAGACGTGTCCAACAGCTGTGGGGCCATTCACGAGCTTCTGCAGCTTGTTCAGCAAGAGAAAGAACTCAAGCAAAAGCTTTACAGCGATTTGGACAGGAGCCACTCGGACTACCACGTACTGCAGCACAGCGTGAAACGGGTAACTGCACAACTAGATGCAAAGGAGAGGGAGATTAAGAAACTCCAGTGCCAGGTCAGCGCCGGTGTAGCTTCTCAGGCAGTTGTCCTTTTGCAACGTGCTCTCAATAGCCCCCCTTCTGAAACCCATAAACTTCTAACAGCATGCACAACTGATGGCTTATGCAGCTAGACAGCAGAACCCAGAGTGACTCCAGACAACAGCATCGGCTGCAAGCAGATAATGCAGAGCTCCAGCGGCGGTGCAGCCAGCTTGAAGGCAAGATCAATGGCTTGCATCATGAGAGCAAGCGGAAAGACAAGGAGATCGAAGCTCTGAAGAAGAAGCTGAGGGAGGTTTTGGATGGGAAAGTGAAGGAGCCCCGGCGCAGCCTGGGTGGGGACAGCGGCTGCAGTGCCATGAGTGGGCGGCCCAGCACCCCTACTAAGATCAAGGCATACAAGGTACAGAAGCAGCTGCCGCTGGCGGCAAAAAATGAAAATGCAAGCCATTCCTCCTGTCGCGGCACAAAACATGAAAGTATCCCATATCCATGAATTTATCCCTATGAATTTGAAGCATCCTGATATGCACATGGCGCAGGGCCGCGCCTAGAGGTGCAGGACTTCATTGTCCTAGGCGCACCCCCGAGGGTTTGAGGGCATATATGTAAATGACTGGTAGAATCAATACAATTTCATGTAGTATACATGTTAGGAAATACAATTTGTACCAATGTGCTAAGGGGAGATTATTGGTGTACCAAATGGATATTCATATTTATATGCATTCGAATGTAATAGAAAATAGCGTCAACTGGGTACACCCCACGCTCATGTGCATTCCCAGCGAGTGCATCTTGCACCACCAACAACTTGCACGCCCTGCATCCTGGGTATCACTGGTTCACCAACATACTCTCCTGGCACAGGGTCCTGCGCGCATCAGCAGCCTGAGCAGCAGCAGCGAGGGGGAAGTAGACGAGTCAGCCATGCTGGACGTCATTATGGCGTCCAGTCGGCACACACAAGGGGAGCTGGCACACAAGCTGAAGCGGCTGCAGCTGCTGGCAGCCGCAGAGCAGCCACAGGTGCATACAACCCTCCGGGGCACTTGACTTCCATTCCATCCACATGCATTATCACAAGCACTATGGCATGAGTCTAAGAGTCCTGCTTATAGCTTGGGGTGTACATGCGCAATTGAATCAAGCGTTGTCTCTATTTACCACAAGTTACATGCAGGGACATTGACCTGCGCATTGGCATCCATGCAGGCGGTGAATGCAAAGAGCCAATGGGCCGTCCTGAGTCCAGATCTTGTAGCATCTGCCCGCCGGGCATCGCTGCCAGGATGACTGTGGATGCCACAATGGCATTCTTGCATTGGTAGCATGGTGCGGGAGCTGCTGAAGGGTCCAGGCCAAGCCATGCGTTGTCAGACGTATGGAACAATAGCGATTACCAACGGCCTGACCCTGTCCACCAGCATTGCAGTCTAGTCACATGTTTTCACACGTTGACGTTAACGTTGCAGGTTGCAGCATGATTTTTTCACGGTCACCGTATTGTGCAGAGTAGTTAGTTGGCATGCACAATGATTCCCGCATACAGCAGACTTTATTCAAACTGAGCAATCATTCTTGCGTCCGGCGCAAGGCAGATCTGTCCTGAATTTCAAGTAGTACTCGCCGTACTTTGAAGTAATTGCCCTGAATTCCACTGTGACAATAACCAGGGCAGCCTAATATTTTTCTCGCCCTAAACCTTTTTCAACCTTACAACATATGCACCATATGGCCACAGTCCAATTTACTAGTCTAAGAAGTCAGATGTCCAACACTCTCAGGCTGAGCAGTGTTCATTGCCCAGGCGCCACCGTTGCATGAGCAATCATGTTACCAAATTGGATGAGCCTTCATCATCGTCAATTTTACAACTGTCTGGTTGAACTCAATAATATCATGCTACCTGAGTACTATCAACTGGTGGTATCATTGCAACCGATTACGTCAACGTCCAACAGGCCAATCATTGGATCCAGCTTAAGATTAAACTTGCAATTTGACCTGCCGCTAAAAATCCAGCAGAGTACTTAACAGGTAAAAGTAAACTCACACAGCTGCAGATCAGTCCAGCAGTTGGTGCAAGGCGACATAATGCAGGTCAACGAGATAACCGATACTGAGTACTGACCCACGTCATCCAGCGTAATAGGCATAGCATGCCTTGGCTGCAAAAACTTGGCATAAATTGGAGGCATGCTCCGATACAGCAATATTGGCAGACTACAAACTAGTGAGTACCATTAGCCCAGGTGTGGCCGCCGTGCAGTGCAGTGCAGTGCGGCACACGTACTGCAGGCTACAGCGCACAGCATGGGCTCAACGAGGCCTCTGCATGCACAAGACCAGATTGCAGTGGCGCACCATGCCCAGGTTTCAAGCATTCCATGCAAACTGGCATCTGCCAATGCACTACAGGCCGGCGATAATCGTTGCAGCCCGTTCTCCACTCATTGCAGCAGTGCTGCGCTCGCCATTGCACCCTTCCAAGCTGTTAGCCTACTCAAAAGCATATCTTCCATGGTCAATAGCTGTCAATAGTGGCTCCGCAGCGCAGCATCTGCAGTAGGATATGCTCCCACGCCACCCCTCGCGGTGAAGTGAAGGTGGGTGCATCACCCCGCGGTAGGTCCACCTGGTCCCTGCTTCACAGCTGCCAGCACACTTGCTATTGCTGTTGCCACAGCGGTGCTCACTGATGTTGCAACTGCGTCGGACTGAGCTGCTGCAGAGCCAGGGCCTGCAAGGGGCCAGGGAGGGCAATGTCAGTCACTGGATGTCCCATTGTATTTGCAGTGACACTCATAATAAACAGCAAAGTTGTCAACCGAAATGCCAAGGGCCTATAACTAATTTGTGCTGGCTACTGGGTTAATTTTATGGGCCATCCATTGTGATGGGCATCCGATGCTATGCTACATCAAACTCTGAATAATGCCATTTGGAAAACTATTCAACAGGCGCACACTGTACCATCCATCCATGGTTAGCAATGCTCAATTGGGTGCTAGCGTACCCGTAGCTGTAGCCGAGGCACGTGCACTGGCCACTGCTTGCGCAACGGTGGTGGAGATGCTGTCGGCATTGGCAGCTGCAATTGCCTGGCTGTTGCCTGATGCGGCTTGAGCCACAGCGTCAGCAATGGCTTGTGCGGTGGCTGTGGCGATTGCCTTGGTGCTTGCTTCCGCTTCTGCTGAGCCAGTGCCATTACCTGCATGTGGCGGGTGCAGTGTCAGGCAACCACTGCTTGGTAGCTTGTATAAGATCGTCACATCCATTGTGCAATTGTCTAGATGGAACCCTCAATATTGCAACAAGTATTTGGTCCCCCGTCCCAGATTCTAAACAGATTGCAAGTCCGCGCATATTTCAACAAACTGCCTGCCATGCTGCATCCTTGCTTTTCTCTATTGTCTGCAACTCTCCTGACTGTGTTACTATTTGTATATCCCACACTGGGCGGCCTAATTACAACCTATAAACCCTTCTAACAAAACAATCTCCTGCAACATGATAGAAATATGGGGATCCAATTCCTCCAGATGCAGCACTATATTTGACTGCAAATACTGCTGCCCAAAGGTCACCACCATGTTGAGCGTACCTTGCACATTAACAGTGGCAGACGCATTGGCAACGGCAGTGGCTACAGCTGTGGCGACGGCTTTGGCGGTTGCATTGGCCACAGCTGAAACATCCTGCCCCTGCCGCACTTGGGCAATGGCGTTGGATATTGCTGATGCCACTGAGTTCTTGGTATCTGTGATGGATTGTGAGTTTGCCTGGGAGGTGGATGTCACACTACCTGCAAGCGGGCACATGTACCAGCATTCGCACGTCTGGTAACTTACGGTATTTACCGTAAAAGCCGTTTGCAACCAAAAATAAGGTGTCCAACCCAATTTTTAGATGGGGTTGTGACATAATATTGCCACTAACAAAACGTACTACAACCGTAACAGTAGCGAAGTTCAGGATAAGGCAACTTCAATTATAGTGGCAATTAATCCAGCAAGAAAAGCAAACAAAGTAAATAACTAATTGTATTCTGTAGCCTGCTTCTTCATTTTTCCAGTTCCTTCATTGGCAATTCATTTTATTATTGAATAGCTTACCTCCCAGTGAGTTGGCAATTGAGCTAGCCACTGCCTGTGTGTTGCCCTGCTGGGCTGCCTGCCCAATCTCATTGGATGCATTTGGATTGTTGGGAGCGACAACAGGGGCAAGGGTCTGCATACAGCACATGGGTGCACAGCATGTTAACCCTGGTGTAGTGAATGAAACATGAAATCCTCATTACTCCCTCAGTCACAGAGTAGGCAATATTGATCGCCAAAAAGCTGGATTTTTAGCGGCTGTACGCACAGGTGGTTTGAAAGTTGTGACCAGATCATGCAATGCCTACATAATGCAGAATCTAACCGTGCTTCAAAGGACTGGTATCAAATTGAATATGACCACAGCTAGTAGCAGTTCATCCACCAGGCACTCTCAGCATGCAGGTAGCCTGCACAGTATTGCAACATGTACTGCAAAAACCATTTCCATGGGCTCACCAGTACCCATCATGATCAACACATGCATGTGCCGCCAAATTGGATGGTGAACCCCACCTGTGCAAGTTCCTGTGGCTGCACGGCTGCAGCTTCTGGTGTAGGTGGCGCTTGCACAGCACTTGTCACAGCTTGGGCAGCGGCCTGCGTTTGCCTGAATAAACCATCAAACGGATTAATGATAAATTTATGGTTTATTAATTAATTTAGACCGTCCATACAACGTTGTCTGAGAATTTTGATCTGTGTGGTTTAGGCTAAAGCATCCTGGGCCGGCCTGCACCTTTGCTCAACAGCTTTGTAGTGACTCTCTGTCTGCCTTGCCGTACAGGAAGGTAACAGCAAATGCCTCATGCATCTTGCACATGTGCTACGGCCACAGTCCTGATCCTCATGCTGCGCCATCAGCAGTGTTTATCATCTTAGATGCGCACAACATGCACGGCTCCTCACCCTTCATTCTTCAGCTGGGTGAGTGCTGCAAGGAACGCACCGCTTTGTCCTGACTGGAAAGCGCGCTGGATGAGGATAGTCTGCAGATTTTGGAGTGTAAACGAATGAGTTGATTGATTTCAATTTGCAGGGTTAACTCTGCCAGATGGATGTGTAGTATGCAATCTTGGCCAACTTTAACGCCCTGACCTCAACCTCCACAGTCGTCTCATAGGAATCTGCACGATGTACATTGCAGCCGCTGCAGTGTATATTGTGGAGAAACCCTATGTGCTGACTGAGGTGGTTGAGGACAGGGCATTAAAGTTGGTCAAGTTTGCCGCACAGTTGGGAAGTGGAGAAGCATGAGCATGAGCAGGAGGCAGCAAGGCAGGGAAGGGGGGTGGGGGGGTTGTGGTAATGGTCGTCCATGGGCCACATATGCGATGCGCAATCGGCATGGAATTACCATTTAGGCCCTGGAAAGTTCATTTTCAGCGCCCTCAGGGTCTGGTCATACAAAACTGGAAGAAAACAATTCACACATTCAACTTTATTTTTTACTCCAATACAGAATTACAATGTACAAGGATGGCCCACTCTGTCATCATACTTTATAACACAGCAATACTTGTAGTTTATAATGTGTCCCAAAGAAAATGGCATTGCCCAGCTGTTTACACGAACAGCAGTCAACAGTGTACACATCCTGCAAGCCCTGCAACAGCAACCCTAGGTCCCACGGGACCACCCTAAAACCCAAACCCCAAACTGTGGCATGCACAAACCCTGAGCCCTGTAGCAGAAGCCCTACATCCATGAACCCTAATGCTCAGCCCTTGGCGCCCGCAACCCTTTCAGACTGTTTCCATACCGACTGGCTGACATCACCCGCCCTTGCAGCCGCCACAATGGCTGCCACAGTGTCATTGAATGAGGGTGCAGGAGGAGCTGCCGATCCAGGGGCAGGTGCAGGTGCCTGGAGCAGCCTCCGCACTGCTGTGACCTTGAGGGAAGCTGCAATGATGCAATTGATGCAACGAGTCATTGGAACAACCAGCACAGAGATAGAATGAAATTATACTACCAAGGCAGTTTCCATGCGCAGCTAGGGCTGTCAACAACTTGTGACACTGCCTCCAGAGGACATACTACCAAACAATCACTAATGCGCATCCCGCCCAGCATGCAGATGCATCAGTGGCCTTGGGCTTGTTGTGCAAAGAGCTGCCCTACCAAGGTCAGGGTCTGGCAGACTCTGAGCTCCTATCTCTCCCCCCAGGGCTTCATGATGGCTGCCAGTGAAATCACCATGCAAGCTGGTACCAGGGGAAGGAAGTGCCAAGCACACCACGAGCACCATGAGGCAGGTCCATCTGTGATTGCTGGACCAGGTGGATGACTTCAGGCACTCCATGGGACTTATTTGCCCTGCAGTAGCACTGGCCAGGCAACGCAGTTCCTGGTAAAGAGTACACAGCGTCCACTCAGTTTGGCAAAATCTGAAGAGCTCAGCTTGGAGCTGGTCGACCAGCCTCGTTTAAATCATAAGACTGAAGATACCAACTCGTCAGCAGGTTCCGACGCATGGAAGTTGGCAAGCTGGAGCTCACTATCGAACAGCTCCTTGCATGCAGCTGACGCGCCGCGTAGGGCCTACACACTTCACAGAAGGGCGAAGGTTCAAGGGAACCTGCCGCTGTGCAATGTTAAGCTTTAGTCCTTGGCAAGACCTCTGAGAGCAGTCTGGGTGTGGTTGGAAGTGCACGTTGTCCAAGGAAACACGATGCTTATGTGTAGTTGTTCTTGCAGCTGCCTGCTTGCAGCTGCCAACTGGCGGGACTCTCAAACCTCACAAGGTTTGATGGCCAGGATTGAAACCCTACCAATGGGCACAGGTGTAGGTGCACCCATCATTGGTTGCACACATGATGGCCCACAGCAGTTACAATTGTTACAGCGTTCAGCATAGAGGTAAATTAACAGGCAACCATGGTCCTCAGAGCAGGATATGGAACCCTACCAGGTGAATTTTCATCAATGCTGCTGGTGTGCACATGTCTCCGAGCAACCCAATGTATACCTATACCAAGCCACTCAGTGAGCAGTAGGGGTAGCATATTTAATATTGATCAGCTTTTAACGCAGGTTCCTTTCTCTGAGACTGATGCGTGGCTAAGAAAGGGAACCACCATAAGGTGCAAATCGTTTCAGTACGAGAACCCAGAAAACAAGGGAGGGTGAAGAGCGCACATCCTCAATCACATACCACAAGGATCCACAGGGCATGGCGGCCGGCACCAGCAAATGCAAGTGTAATAGCAGGCGGGATAGCTAAGATGTTGTGGTGGACTCCCCATTACCTTCAGGGAAGTGGTAAAGTGATATGTACTAAGTAAATGTGAATTGCTCTAGGTTCATTGGCCTGCGGCAGATTTTCTTGTGACGGTTTGAAACTGACACGTGTATTATTCCCGCCAGGCACTCAGTGATGTCCCTCCCTGCAAAATTATCCACCACTGGTTCATGCATGTCGAGTCCGATATCATCAGGCGCTTGCTCAGCCTGGCTCATGGCTGAATGCATCCTTGTCATCACGCCACGAGCTGCACCCATGCCGCTTGCAATGATTCACTGAATACCATCGGTCGTTGCAAACGTCAAGCTTTGCAGCATAGATCTCCAGCTTTTGGAGCAAATTACTGGCTCCATGCTGCTTGAAATCTGTAAAATGACGCTGTGTCTGTGCTGTGACGCTGTGTTTGCTTCACTCCAGGGACTGCCACATTGAGTCCACAAACTCCTTGGTGCGTGACTTGCGCTCCTCGTCCAACTCCTGGCGCAGTAACCCTTTAGGGTCATCACTGAGGTCTGTTGTCCTCGGCTCCTGTTGATGATGTGCACATACAACGTTGCCAGCTTGTTCAAAGAGAAGAAACCCATTTGATGCTTCAACGCACGCACGCAGGATATGTTAGTCATTGCATGGCACACTAGACAAACCCAATCTGCATTGGCCTCATTGCACTGTGTGATGCCACCTTGCAGCTTTTTTGGACAGCTGCATCAGATGCACGTCAGCAGTCTCAGTGCTGTCCATGACTCTTACCTTGTCTTCCAGCTGCTCACGTGCCGACTCGCTCAAAAGCTCTTTAAATCTGTGTAGACAACACTCATGATCACTCATAAAGCAAACCACACATTGGGCTAGTCTTGGGATTTTTCTTTGGCTGCAGTAAATAATATTGAGCTATGGAGATCTTACCTCCTCTCAGCGGCTGCAGCAGGCTGATATATTTCTTGACAGCCCTTGCCATATGCCCCTGTGACACCTACACCGAGGAAATTGCACATGTGGCCAATGCTCTACAGAAGGTTGTATTGCTGGAAACGCAAGTAAGCGCACCATGCACAGCAAGGTGGGTAGCAACCTCCAACGCATGAAGGCAACAGTTGATATTCCCAGCAGTGCCCAGACCGCGCTGTATGGGAATTTAAGACAAGTTTGATACATGGTGGCATGACAATCTCAGTCAGACCTTACCTGTCGAATAGAATCCTCCTTGGTCACACCCATTCCACGGCAGAAACCCTAGCACTGGAACAGAAAGCAACAGTTTTCGTCTCGAAGTGAGGTTCTTGCCAGGTTCAGGACCAGAGCTGTTCTCTTTGCACACAACGCGCTGAAATCCGGCATCCACCTGCTGGCACACTTGACACGGTCCAGAGGCAAAACTACAGCAGGAAGTTGATAAGTGCAACATGGATGCAGCACAAGCTCAGATGCAAACAGACAAGGAGGGTGTTGTTGGCAGTGGTAGGAAAGCCCACCCTTGAACTGGGCAACCTAGCTGGGGAAGGGCAACCTAGCTGAGATAAGGAGGCATGCCTGAGCTCAACGCGGTTGGCCCAGCCCACTATATCGTGCAAATATGCCCAGATGCACACGATGTGAAACGTTACCTTCAGGCTTCTGTTTATTGCGGGTCGAGTCGAAAGGTGCAACTGCAATGCCATCTGGTGCATGCATTACATGTGAAGGTTGGCGAGCCAAGCTTGCAAGCGCCCATAACAAGCTTTCAACCCAAGCAGCCTATTTTCCCCGTTTTCAACAACCACTAGCTCCGTATTCGCGCTTTCAACCTCTCAACAGGCTTTGTCCAAACGAAGATGCATGCATTGGGGACAGTCATCAAGGGGGAGGAATTGGGAAAACCACGGGACTGGCCGGCTCGGATCACATTCTGGCGCGAAGTGTTTCGTGTGTGTTTTCCTCGGTGAAATAAAGCTGTTGATTGCCGCTGGATCAACACACCAGTACGCAGAACACTCGCATATATACAGGGCTGTTGAGTTTACCATCTGAACCCTGCTTGCGTGCTTGTACGTGTTCAAGGGTTGGACCACCCCCGGTGACTGTAACCCTCATCCTGACGAGCAAACTAGTTCCGTCACACCCGCCTCCTTTACACCAGCCTCCAAGGGCAAAGTAACTTCAAGTATACAACTCTACAAGAGTTGCTGTGGGGTGGCGTTCACGGGGGAGGGCAGAGAATAACCTGTTTTCCAAAGTGGGGCTTGCCAGAGGGGCAGGAAGGCTCGGTTGGTCAACATGGTGAGCACACAGCAAAACAAGTCCTGCCTTTTGCCGTGCCGGAACATGCATATGTATAGGGATACTAAGGAACAACACTCGGGTGATGGTGCAGGCTTCAACTTCGTATCCTAGGGAGGTCATCAGCAGGCTTGTCAAGGAACTCAAGGACTTGGAAGGAAACCCTTGTGACGGAATCAAGGTGAGTGGTGCCAAACCACCACTCTCCGAGGCCTTAACTGAGACGTGATGTGTTCCTAAGCGACTTTCTTGGCCTGCAGATTATCCTGAATGACGAAAACATAGCAGACATCCAGGCAGAATTTGAGGGTCCAGGTACACACCTAACTAGTCACCAGCACCCTGTTTAGGTTTTGCCAAGAGCTCTGCAGCTAACACGTTGCTTGTTGTTGCAGCTGGGACTCCCTACGAGGGGGGTGTCTTCAGGATGAAGCTGGTCATAGGCCAAGAATTCCCCACAGTACCGCCCAAAGGTAACTAACCTCCTGGGCCAGGCCCATCGCCTGGCCATATCTGAGGTTGCCAGGTTCACAGCGCTGCTACTGTGCTACAGGGTACTTTTTGACCAAGATCTTCCATCCCAACGTGGCCAACGAAGGGGACATCTGCGTCAACGTGTTGAAAAGGGACTGGCAGCCAGACATGGGCTTGCGCCACGTGCTGATGATTGTGCGGTGTTTGCTCATCCAGCCGTTCCCAGACTCGGCACTCAATGAGGAAGCTGGCAGACTGCTGCAGGAAGAGTATGAGGAGTATGCTCGGCTGGCAAAGCTGATGACCAGTATTCATGCACAGCCACCAAAGCGGTGAGTAATTGCTCATGGCCAGTAATTGCTCATGGCTAGTAATTGGGTTGCACAAAATAAACAAAAAACTGTACGCGCCCACAAAAGCGGGCACACCATTTTTATTAGCTGACCCTGGCTTGTCACACAGGTCAATGCCTCTGACAGCAGCCGGCGGAGCAAACGCAGTCAACAGCGCCAATGGCGACAGTGGGGACACCGCCCCAGTGGTCAAGAAGCCCAAGGCAGAGAAGAAAGCAACTGACAAAAAGCGCAGCTTGAAGCGGTTATGAGTGTCACCGTAGTGTGCATAGTTGAGCAGCCTAGAAGTAGATAGGAATCACGTAGCGTTGCAAGGATATGGCTTCTAGTTTTTTCAAACCTAAATCTTATTTGAAACCCTAACGGTTGCATCCGGAATGAACAATAGAATAGTGAGTTGGATCTGAAATGGAGTGCTTTTGTGCAACAAACTGAAAATGTGCCTATCTCCAAACCGGCGGAAGAGAGATTGTTGATGTGAAGAGCTGCTCACAGTTCAAAGGAACCAAGGACTGCCTGTGTTGAACCACTTGGTCAGCTGACAACTAGCCGACAATGGCTACTGTCTGTAACGATTCATCTTTTGCACCCAGTACTGTGCCACCTTCACTTTGCACCTGCTGGAGCAGCTCAACGGCACCCTGTGTAATCAGCTCCCCAGGAAACAACACCGGTATGCCTGGTGGGTAAGGGCAGAGCAGTTCAGCGCTGACCTTGCCAACCGCGTCAGAAAGCCTTGCTCTGCAGGAGCACGTGGTCGTTGAGACGGCATCAACAATGTCAGCATTGATGGGGTTGCTTCTGTGATACTATTATGAAAGGAAAGAGCGCCATGTCGCCTTGGGAATTATTTCAACATTTTGGTTTGATGCCCATTTCCCAGCTGTCAACGCACCTTTCAAAACCAGGACAAAAAATTGCAACAATCCCACTCCAAATCTGTGACCTAGACAGGTTGTCTGTGTGGCATGACAGGGCCTAAGTTAGACAACGTACCTTTGCTTGCTGGCAAAAAAGGCATCCCGAGGCTTCAGATGCATTGCAGGAATGGGTGGAAAGGTGATGCTGATGCACATGGAAGACCATGTTCCAGATGTGCTGGCATTTCCCTCCAAGCTCATTCTGCCATCAACGATGCTTTGCATGGCCTCAAGAAGTCTGGTCGAGTCGTCAGGAGTTGTGCCAGGGCCCATCGCCAGTACCACCAGCTGCATGGCAAGGAAGTGTATCATGATGCCTAAAAATTGGAGTAGTCCAACGGTATACATTGCTCCATCAAAAGTAGAACACCCAGCGGGAAAACATGTTGTAAGTGGATTCCTATGTGCTATGTGTTACGCGCATGTGCATTCATTCCCAGAGACAATCGATTGCAATGCCATTGCACCCCACACGTGCGTAACAAAACACAGCTTCCCCACCCAGCCTTGCCTTGGGTGTTGCTAGCTCGCTCACAACTCCGTGATCATGTTCTAAGCAGGCTGCGGCTTCAAAACCTGATAACGGTAGGCATTGCCATCATGGTATTATACTATAGCTGTGAGCAGAAGTCATACACAAACTTTAACAAGCATACTTGAATGGTTGTAGAAAAACAACTGACCTGTCATTCCAAGTTCTTCAACGTTAACAACAATCCGCAGAGGATCAAGGCTGGCGACACCATGAAATCCTGCAACGCAAAAAAGGCTGCATGGTATCCAGTGGCCCACCACCATCATAATGCCGATCCCATCCTCTTGGTTCAAGGTGAGAACCAACCTTCTATGCATTTTGCACGGCTTTTTTGTTATTGTTTTGTAACATTTATTTAGATGCAAGTCAGAAAACATATATCTGCATAAACCATCCAACATCACAAAGTCAGCCACGAGAGTGCAACGATCTGCACAGGTAGTCTCACCTATCAATGTGCTATCCAGAACACCCACTCCAGCAATCGCTTTCAACCCATCCCTTGCGAGTGTTGCTGCCAGCAGAGGCTGATCGAACAACTGGGGATGCTCCACTTGTTGCCGAGCAGCATCAAGGGATGACATCAACAGATAGCTGGGGCTGGACGACTGCAACACAGGGTTTCAGGTTTCAGTATCAATAAATATTGTTTTGGTCATATCGCCTAATGGTATGGGGAGATCACGCAATGCGCTCATGCTGAATTAGCGCAGAGGATTGCTCAGCATATCCCCAGACACCCTGTGAAGTGGATGCTGTACTCATGCGAGCCTCTATGCGTAAATCGAAACACATTCACCCCACCTGTAAGATGTGCAATGACGCAGTGATCCTGTCAACATCCACAAGCTGGCTCTTCACGTGGAGCATGGAGGTTTGCGTGAGGGACGACAGGACCTTGTGCGTGGATTGAATGACCACATCAGCTCCACAATCCAATGCAGCCTGCAACATTTGCACACATGACCACCCCGACTAGAATCCTTGCAATAAAGATAAACATTTGGCTTTTATCTTCAGTTTGGTTCTCTCGTTATCATTCCCCAGAGGAGGGACTACAAGGGGATTGTCCAGGCAAACCCCAATCAGCACTCAGCACCAGGGTGGGGTTAGCAACTCACCGGTGGAAATTCGTGATGGAAGTGGAAATGTGCCCCATGTGCTTCATCCACTATCAACGGGATCCCGTAGCTGTGACAAACGTTGGAAATTCCTGCACATGCAAACAAATGTGTTAGATGACACTCCAGCCTGCAGTCAGGTCTCTCAGTAATTGTAGCAGCGTTGCTCCGGCATATGAAAGCTACCTACCCGCCACATCTGAACATGCCCCATAGTAAGTCGGTGAAACCAGCAACACCGCCCCAAGTTGCTGCCCATTGCTTGCTGCACGTTGTAATGATGCTTCCACCGTCTGTGCTGTCACACAATGGGCAACTCCATACTCTGTGTCGAGCTCCGGCAGCATGTACATGGGGCTGCAGCCTGAGGCAGTACAGCAGGGGTGAGTTGCAGGAAGTAAATTCACAGGCTAGTACACAATTAGACACTGTCACACTGAGCGCCAATGACGGGCTTGAGTGCGTAGGCAGCCACATTGATGTCACGTTGATGCCACATGTGACGCCATGCCATTAGGGTATTCATGGATTGTGGGCATATTTTGGCCGTACAATTAGGAAAACAGGCGGCTGCTGTGTCTGATCGTAACCAGCCATTTGGGTATTCAACCTACCAGACAGTACCATTGCTGAGAAAGCTGCAACATGGCAGTTTCTAGCCAGTAACAATGTGGTCTCCGGGCCGCATGTCGCCATGATTGCGGCGTGAATGCCCACGGTGGTACCATTGACGAGGAACCACGTTCTCTCGGCGCCAAATGCAACAGATGCCAGCTCCTGTGCTTCCTTGATGACGCCATTTGGGTAAGCCAGGTAGTCAAGCCCTGCAACCAGGGCATGTCAAGATTGGAGCGGTGCCTGGCAGGCTGGGGTGGCAAACACGTTGAACACTGAAAGCCACAAAATGATGAAATTTTCATAGGATGTTAGATTGCAACACCAGTCTGCTCACCTTCAACTTCGGTCAAGTCATACTGTAGAGTGGTGCTGCTAAAGAGTTCAAGCAGTGGCGCTGGTGCACCCTTGCCGCGCTGCAACAGTTTGCACTAGAGTGTTTAATCCCGTAGATAGACTAGCACTGAAGCTGCTGAAAATATACATAACAACACGTGCAGGCTTACCTTGTGCCCAGGGATGTGGAAGGACACCTCATGCAGCCGGTCACCACGCTCCTTCACAGCTGTGAGGAGGGGGGTCTGCGCCGCTGTTGCCGGGACTGGGTGGTTCTTGGGCAGGCTGCAAACAAGTCTCATTGCACCCACGCTGGTACGCTACTGCGCATGGGCAGGGCCTGGAAGGGCATGCATATACTGGGCAGCCACCTAGCTAGCCACTGACAACTGACATGCCATGCGCATGGCCACCACAACTTTGTTCAAACGGTTCTTGCACTGAACCAATGAAATTGTTCAGAAGTTGCCTGTTTGGTAACGAACGATTGAGTACGCGACTTTAAGTGGATGCACGGCATTGAGTGGTGGGATATATGGAACGGGGAGAGGACCCAAAGCGACAAGGTTTTTGAGCTAACCACGGTATACAAGTACACGTTGGGCGCCCACTGCTTCACAGTTTAGCTTAATTATGCTGTACTAGCTTGTCCTAGCCTGCGGCTCGAGTCTGAACTGTGTTATTGCTAGCGCACTTGAGCACCATGGCAAGCCCTCTGAGCCTCACATGCATGCACACCCCAGTGGTGAGGTGTGCTGCGCTTCCTAGTCCTGGTGGTCGCGTGGCTAGGCACATTCGCGCTCCTGCAAAGCTTGCGAAGGTAAGTCAAGGGGACTGAATGTTGTTGCTTGCCTTGCACAACTCCTTCTGCAGTCACAAGCTGATGCATGCATGTGTGTGTCGCAGAGGAGTCTGTGCGCGCCCGTGTGTGTGGCTGCTCCCTTGAGGGTTGAAGCTGCGCCAGCGACAGGTGGGTGGTTGTTGGGACACAGTGTGAATATTATCAGAACGCCTGCTAGTTGAACTGAATGTTGGTTCCTCCTCATGCCCACCTGGGATTGTTGCAATGGAATTGTTTTAGATGGCAGCAATAGAAAGGCTGCTAGAACGCAGATGTTTATTCCAGTTACACAGATGTTTATCCCAGTTACATTTGATGACTTTGAACCCATCTGTTTGGCAACCTGGGACTAAATTGGGGACCTTGTCCATGCCGTAGCCAAGAAGGTTGCGCTGCCAACCCTGATTAGCCACGAGACCATCAAGAGCCTAGAGGTAAGTTCCCCTACGATGCCACAACGAAGCACAAACAGCTTAGGGTTTCAGAGGATGTTGTGCAGTGTTTGCACAACATAATTGCTGGTCAATGTGACACTGCGGTACTGTGTGACCAGCTGCACAGCGCTTGACATCATGCACATGACAGCAACACTGACAAGCTGTAACCAGATACATGCACGTTCTTAAGACCTGCCTTGCACTATTCAGTCATAGGTTTGTGTTGAGTGGACACTTATGGCTCTGACGCCTGTTGTTTTCCCTTCTTCAGGCTGAGTTGGACAATGGCGCCTCTGTCAAGGCGCTGCGACGCTTCAACGACAACTTGGCAGCACTGACAGCAGACAACTGGGGTGAGTAGCGGGCGCTTGGGGTGGTGCATCGGCGCAGCGTAGTGTAACACAAAGATTGGCGCGCTGGTCTTTGGCGCAGTTGACCCTTTGCATGCTACGTTCGCTGCCACGATGTTGCACACCTACCGTCCATCCTGCTGCAAAATAGGAGTATCGGAGGTGCATTGGCACTTGCTGCAGCATGTCCCATCGTCGTCGCATAGTGCGGCGCTAGGTGTAACAATCACGAGCCTGACAGTAACTGCACACTTACTGCTTACTACACTTCTGGCATCTGGTGTAAGTTTTTCTAGGGTGGGCCAACTCGTTGCACTCCTCTCTCTTGCATTCATGCAACTGCGCGCACGCAACCTGCATTAAGTTTGCTCTGCACACTCCTCGTGGTGGCTTGCTCAAGGGTGCCTTGTCCATGGCGAGCGGACCCTGGCAAATTTGCCATTGCACTGAATATTTCCGTTGCCCACACTGCAGAACAGCGGCTGCGCCCCGTGATGCACGAGCTGGCGCACAACCTGGAGTCCTTCAACCCAGCTTTCACAGCTGTGCTGCTCAAGGTAGGCTTTGGAGGGGTCTTAAAGAAACCCTAGCTAGGGCTTTGTCCGGTTCTGTGGGTAGCTGGCATAGGGGCATAGTGTGCGTGGCATTAGAATACCCACAGAACTCCCTATGTATTCAGAGATGCTGCAAATGCAGTTGTGATCCATGTTCCTTTGCACGTCATAAGTCCAGTTGCATTTGGGCTGAAGATTGCGCCGTGCGCCGTGACATGGCTTCACACCAACCCCCACGCTACACGCACACATAGCCCGCACTCAAATACTCTCATTGCACATAATTGGTGCCATTCCAACAAAAACCTATGTGGCACTTGAATAAAAATGACAATAAGAATGATAATGAGTACCATCCGCGCCTTGATTGAAATGACATGCAGTTGATTGCATTACTATGGCACTTGCACTTGCAATTGTTACACATGCTCATCCCTATTGTGTTTCTCCAGGTCCAGTGCACCATTGGCGTGAGCGACTATGTGCGCCGCGACGCCGCTCTCAAGAACCTGATCCAGCCGCTGGCAGGGGAGTACGGCATGCACAACGGCCATGAGCAAGGTGAGCGGCATGGCAACCCTGTAGAAAACAGTGTTTGGTCTGCTCTCTGCTGCTGTCCTGCAAGGCCGTGGCGTCGTGGGAATGCAGTAGCTGTTCGGCAAGGCATTTGCGAGAATTTGCTCTCCCAGTGCGCGCGGAGTATTGGTGCCGGTCAGCAACGAATGTGGATCAAGGCGGTGGTGGCGGCAGTGGCGGTTACACCAAACCTTAGGTGGAATGTTGGTGTAAGGGAGGTGATTGAATGCCAAGGATGTCTTCATTCAGCAAGTGAGAGCCCCATGTGTACATGCATGCCGTGCATCTGGTGTAAATCTTCACAGCTGCAGACTCACCCCATCCTCCAACCTCAGCTGCACCATAGGCCTCATCATCAATCTGTTGCACACTAGCACTCTGCATCAGCAACAGGGCTTGCTCCAAACCCTGGGGCTCCCCCAACCCATGGGTACCCGTGGTCTACCCAACACAGCGCTGGATGGCTCACCCTGTGCAAGGGCAACTGCTCAGCCAGCTGCGCTGTTGGATTGCAAGCAACAAAACCATGGGAGCTGTTTAAAAAGCCAATCGACAAGGGGCTTGGCCTCTTGCAAAATGTTCCTCTCGTGTTTTGTGTGTCTCCCGCCTTGGTCTATGCCTTGCTGGGGGCGCTTTAATAGTCGGCGCCGCGTGGCAAAAATTTAAACAATTGAATTAAATAATTAGAGTAATCAATTTATTGATGAGAGCTCCTCCCTATGATGCAGCCAAGACCCACCGTGAGCTGTTCTCAGAGTTCTACGCTGACCTGTTTGACCAGCCGCTGGAGGCGGTGCTGGCGGTGGACCCCGCGCCCCCCGTGTCGGAGCGCTTCTTCAACAGCATGCTGGAGGACATCCTGGGAGGGGGGGAGTGCGCGCAGGGGCCTATGGAGCAGGTAGGGACGACTCACACAATTCCCATGCAATGTCTTTGAGGGCGTGTACTTTACCACATGTGCTTGCATCCTAAGCGCGTTCACTTGTAGCTTGCATTGAGTGCATGCTCCAACACATGGCCCCCAACGCATGTGCCCCCAACGCCTCAATTTGCAAGGGTTTGGAGGGTCAGAGCTTGGGTGTCAAATTGGGTTTGGGGTGGACAGGCGTGATCATGCTGGATTAATAGACATGGTAGCGGTTAACAGGTTTTGTGCTGGCTTGGGGAGAGATGTGTGCGCACGGCATAGGACATTTCTTGCACTCAATAGCAGCGCATTGCGACGGCCGTAAACAATGTTCCTTTTCCAGACTTTTAACATCCTTGCTCCCAGCAGCCAAGGACCACAAAGCAAGTTGCATTGACTTGGTAACCCACTAATGTCTCACTCATCTGCTTTGTCAGCTTGTACTCTGCATCCCGTGACCCTGAACAGTCACTCCTCATGCATCTGCTTTGCCACCCATCAGCGCATGGCCTGCATTCCCTAGCCTCCCCTGCCTCGCCAACCTCCCCATATTTCAATTTCACCCCTTCCAGGCCGCCTACGCCATGGGCTACAACCTGGCCATCGAGTACTTGGCGGATTACGAGAAGACCTGGATGCTGGACAGCTTCAGGGCGCTTGATGCACAGGTGCTGCAGGCGCAAGGGAGGGCGCTCAACGAGTGGCTGTTCCTTGAGGTGGGTTGTGGTGCTGCGGGTGGTAGGGTTTCTGAAGGGTTTGCAGGGTTAGTTAGTGCAGGGTCAAGGGTTGTGGACGGTACGCTTTGGATGGTTGTGAATGGGGGTTTGGATGCAGCAGGTGGTTGGGTTTCTGAAGGGTTTGTAGGGTTTCTTGGCGTAGGCGCACTGCCAAGATGTGGGCTTGCATCACAGTAGTGCGTGCCGAAGGGGCAGAAGGCAACATGAATGGCGGCTGGGGGCGTTTTCAGGGTACTGTAGGCGCAGGGGTCCGGGGTACATGTTACCAATGGGCGCTATTGCATGTGCAAGGTGGATTCTGGTGGTGGGGGTGGATGGTGGTTTGGGGCACGGCTGCGCGCCATGCAGCATGACTCATGCATCGGGATACAGGAGGCCTGTAGTCAGTGCTTGTGCACTCTCGAAGCAGGCGGTGTCTTGGGCGCCAGCTTGTTGCTCTCCTTTCCATTGCACATGCACCCTAGTTTGGGTAGTCCCCCTTCCACATCCAGGGATCTACAGTCATTGCAACGTAAATCGAGACATGACTTCCCATTGCTCATCCCCCCTAATGCACGTGATAATAGCATGGTCCCCCATTTCCCCCCCCCAGGTGCACGCTGAGGGCGAGGCTGAGCATGCTGCCATTGGGCATAGCGCAGTGGCAACTCTGGTGCCTGCTGCGCACGAGCAAATCCTGCGGCGCGCCATGGCCGACCATGATGCTGACATGGCAGCGTTCTACAACTACCTGGCAGACCTGCTGGAGTGAAAACCCTAGGCAAGGGAAGAGGAGCATCCGTGACCCCAAACACCTTCCCGTGCAGCGCAAGGCATGCTTGCTGAGCATGCTGGAGGGAGTGCCTGGCAGGTGATGGGCTTTGCAGGAGCGGGGTGCATCTGCTGAGGATCAGGCTGTTGGAATGGGATTCAGGTGACTCATTGGACGCCCGAGTCGATGGTCGTTCAATCAAGCTGCCTGGGGGGTTGGGTTGTTCTGGACTGTTGGTAATAACATTGCGTTGTCATCAGCCTCAGTCCCAGTCTAGCCACAGTGTGTGGGAGCTGCAAACATTTGTTGTGCTATTTAATAATTTAGCAGGTAGTACCAAGGACTGTTTTATGAAGCTCGCCACAGGGTGTGGGAGCCTGGCCCATGGGTTTTTGGGTACTTTGCCTAACTCATGTTTTCCATCCAGATTTGATTTCAGCATGTCATACCATGGGCGCGGCGCCACACCACTGCCAGTGTGGCACACGTTAACGACCTGCTGCAGTCTGTAAAACCCTGCTACGCTTCAAGCTCGGGCGTTCACATTGTTGGAATTTTCGATTACTTTCGGCATGCCAGTGGACCAGACAGGGTGCATTGGCGCTGAGCATGAGGGGAGGCACCTGGTTCCAGTGCCAGGAGCATGGTGCAGAGTCAACATTGTGGTCAAGGGTGATGCATCATGCAGTGCGCACAGCTGGCTGGTGTTCCTTCTAATCAACCAGACTGGGTGGGGTGCACCCCAGGGGCCAAACGGTCAAAGGCTGTGGCTGTCATTCCAAGTGGCTTCTCATTGACCAGGCGTGTGGTTGCCTAGGTTCCTATGTTACAGAAATCAATAAATGGTATACAGGTAGGGAATGATCCGTATGCTGAGTCAGCCAGCAGGAAGCAACAAGAGTATAAAAATGGGTCGGGCAGACAAGGCCCTGGGGTGATCTCGCACGCAACAAACAACACACCCGACCCCCTCACGGGCCGGGCAGTGCACTGCAGACGAACAACCGTACTGCTCACAGCCGAAGGGCAAAATCAGCAGCTGCGCACAGCGGGTGCCGCAGCCGCACACGTGGCTAATATCTTAGTGGCGGCTAGCTCCACTAGTTTACAGGAAGGGGAGGGAAGTTCCATTGGTTGAGAAGTTCACGTTCCATGGGTCAGCCAGGTGGTCGGCCAGGTTGTCAAGTGGGCCCTTGCCGGTGGCGGCGTGTTGGGCAACGAAGCCGATGAAGGCGAGCATGGCCAGGCGCCCGTTCTTCAGCTCCTTGAGCTTGTACTCAGCCAAGCTTCCGCTGCTGCACGGGGGGGATGAAAAAGTAATTGGGTACGTGTTTGTGCGAAGGTGGCCTGTAGAATGTGTTAAGGCGATAAGGAGATGGCTGTTAACAGTGGTGCAGCAATGACAGACATTATGGAAGTGACAGAGTAGCGTGCGTCCATGGCTAGAGGTGCTACGCAATGAATTGTAGCATTCCGGGCAATCAGACTGCAAACCACATGCTGCCTGGCAGTGAGTGGCTGTGTTATATTTGGAGGTTTGAGCTGGAACCACGACTTACTTGGAGTAGCCCATGGGGTCGAAGGGGCCGCCGGGGTAGCCGTTCTCGCCGGTACCCTTGAACAGGCCCTCGAAGCCAAGGAAGCTGCCGGGCTCAGCCTGGCTGCCGGGCTTCTGCCAGTCGACCAGCCTCTTGATCTCAACAAACCCGAGGAGGATGTGCTGGATCACCAGCAGGGTGGCTGCAGGAAAAAGGTCAAGGGGTGAGCTCCTGACGCAGTGTGGGTTGTGGGTTGTCCAACTTCGTTGTGTGGGTTATTCAACCAGATATTGTGTAGGACAATGACGGGCAGCTGAGTTCAAGGCTGATAGGAAATGGGGTGCAAGACTTACAGAATGGGATGGAGGAGTCGTTCTGGGCCACCAGGCCAGCATCGTACCAGGCTGGCACGTTCAGGGCACCGAGCTTGGTGAGCAGCTGCAACAAGAGGTGGGTGAGGAGTCAGTCACTTTACATCTTACTGTTGGGGTCATGCTAGGTTAGTGCCACCTGGTACAACAGCAGTGTATCCATGTATAACCAAATGATACAGCAAGGCTTGTGCGCACGCATATTTTTTATTCTAAAGAAATTTAGCCCCACTTACCGCTGGGATAAGGATACCCGCCACACCGGCCATTGCCCAGCGGCAGTGGATCAGCTCTGCTTGGACGTACCTGCGGCGATACAACCAAACAGCTCAGGAGGCAAGCATACCCAGCCCCGGCGCGCAGAACAACTGCAAGAGCATGACCGCAGGCAGACCATATTCAGGGCATGCAACGTACCATGACAGAGCAGCGGGGTTAGCGCCCAGGCCGAGGGGGTCGAACCCGTAGTCACCAGCCAGGCTGCAAGCGAAAGCGGAAAGGTTAGGCCACAAACCCCAGCAAATAGTGCACCACGCGCCACCCAATGCACTTGGCAACCGTGGCGTACCCTACAGGTTCTTGCAAAAAACGAGATAGGGTTGGGATGACGGATTCCTACTACTGCACGTGCATACCTGCCGTCGAGGTAGCTTGGGGTGGACTTGCCGGGGAACCACACTGGGCGGGCGGCTGCCTCGACTGCGAAGCCCCTTGTGGCCTGTGCAAGCAAAAACACGGTAAGGCGCAATGGAAGAGCGCAAGACATATCATGGTGCAATGGTCCCCCGGGCGACCCGGTCCCCGAACTCCGCCCCATACGAACAATGCCAGTACCCAACAGGCGAACAGCGCTCATAACTGCACTTCCTAACCAGCTCGCGCTGCACAGCTTGCGCAGGCTTGCGCAGAGGACGGCATCGAACACCAACCTTTGCGCGAGAAGCCCTGACAGCGATGGGCCTGCCAACAAAGGCGACCTTGGAGGACATAACGCTGGAGGCTGCCATTTTGACAAGTGACTAGCTTACACGGGCAAGGTTGCACAAGAATCTGGCAGTGGCATTGCTGTAGGCTCGTGGGCCTTTATGGTCGACCTGCTGCAGCACGGCAAGTTTCGCACGGAAAGGGGAGTTGTCGCTATCAGATCAGATCCGCTGGACCCCCACTGCACCAATACCGGACCAGCCGCGTGGCAAGATATCCACTGCTACAAGGGGGAGTACGCCTAGAATAATCCTCTCCCGGACACGAACCCTCTTTAAGGGTTTGCCACCAGCCAGGCCAGGCTGGCCAAGCCATTTACAGTACTTCTAGCCAAATCTTACAGATATTTCTGTCAATAATGTTCAAGCTGTCATGGCTGCAAGCACACACGTGCATTGATGATTGGCTACAAAGCAGCATCCATCTCTCACGACCGGCTAGCAACTCTGCACCACTGTGCTGACAAGTGCAGCGCACCACCCCACACATGCCCAGGCTTAGCATCACACAGCAGGCTTCTTTAATGACCTGAACCCGCTGTACTCTGAAAAGTACGACTCGGTGCCCTCCCGCTTGTCTAGGTCCATGCCCTGGTGCCCCGTGGGGTTCTCCAGCTCAATACCCTGGATTGGGGTAAATGCCAGTGTGGACGAAAGCCCGTTGGTTGCGCCTGAGCTGCCAAAGAACTTTTGTTTGTACTTCTTTTGGGTCTTGGCGCTCAGCTTCTGTTTCGATTGCTGCGCGGTGATGCGCAGCCGCCCACTGCCCTCCTTGCCCAGCACTCCCAGGCCTGCAAGGAAGGGCACATTGTTTAGCGTGGAAGCATTTTTTGCTGTTGTGAAAGGGGGAACAGAAACGGCGCAGGTGGCTGATGACACGTGGATTGGACAGAGCCAGCAGGAGGGCAGTGACAATAACTTGAGACGTGCTGCGTGAAACATTATCACACTAGGGGCCAACAAGCACAGGTACCCATGTGCTTAGCCGTGATGGGTTCCCTGTACAGCATGCCTGTATGCATGCATCTGGTATCATGAGCTCCTGGTCAACCTCGTGCTGTGCACACCTCGCATCTCCCTGCAAAATCAGCATGACACTGCCACCCCTCCCAAAACAATCATCCACCCACCTATAACCTCATCCCCATCTAGGAACTCCTCCTCGGGCTGGTTGAAGTTGACCCTGTTCACCGCCTTGCGCACGTCGGTGAGGCCATAGCGCTCCTGCACGGAGGGGCAGGCGGGGCGATGGTAAGCAAGCAGGGTGGGTGGGGAGGGAACAGGTGCGCCGGGGTGAGGCACGGCAGGAATGGGCCAAATGATCCAGTGACCAGGCTGCTGTCCTTGGTAATCATCCCCAATGACTGCACTGGGCATCCCAGGACATGTACCATTTACTTGTTTTTTACAGCCGTTCCCCTGGGCAACACATCCTGCAGGTTGCGCATGACGTTAAGGTGCGCACAACTATGTACTCAGCTGCTAGCCATTTGTGTTGTTCAACACCACCCGCACCTTCATTTTCCTGTGCCTGCGCCCCCCTCGCCGCTTCTTGGGCTCCGCATCTGGCACCGGCAGCGGCTTGGCAGTCTTGGCGGGGGGCGGCTCCTGCCACTTTTCGATTTTCCGCTGCATTTCCTCCCGCATCTTCATGCCTGCGGCGCCCGAGGGGTCCTGCCCATATGCATCCACCCGCGCCAGCAGGGTGCACTTGGCGCCCACAAGCCGCGCTGCTCTGCCGCGCAGTCCAGGAGGGGTGGACTGGACGAGCTGCGAGTTGAAGATGAACCTGCGGTAACATGCAGAGGGTGAAAAGGCATGTGGCAATGCATCACCATCCACCACTATGGTGATATGGAAACATCATGTCACATGATTCATGTGGCCGTGAACGTGCATGGCAATGGGCATATGTCACATGGGAGACCGGTCAGTGATATGCGACTGCCAGCTGGCTTCCCAAGAGCATTAAAATCTTGCACATTTCCCTAGACTGGCCCTGCTATCATGGGGCTATTGGCAATGCCGACTAAACAAGCACACAGTGAACTCGTGAGTTTGCTACACATGCATACGTGAAATGCACCTAGAACCATGACATGCTCTCAAACTTCATGGGTCATTAGGACCATATTGCAGTCAGCAACCCATCCAAGCACATACCCTTGATGAGGCTGCGCCGTGGATGTAGAAAACCCAGCTAGGTTTTTTCGCTTGGCGCCCAGCACTTGCACATTGCAGGCCGGCATTTTTGACAGGTTGGTCAGCCCCCCTGCCACCCCCATGAGCTGAGCAGCAATCTCAGTGCCCACGCATTCCGACAGATTGGGCGCGATCTTGTGCATCTTCAACTGGACAAGCCTGGGTGCATGCATCACAAAGTGTCAATCGCAATGCCACGGCAAGGGTCGGTGACACAGTGCGCATTTCACAAGAGCAGCTTTTGAATGGGATACCAATCCTGTGGAGAGGCTTTGGCGTGCGTGCAAATTTAAAGCAATGCGCAATGCCTGCATGTCCTACACACAGCAGGTGACAAGTACAGCACATGCATAGGTGTAGGCAATAGGATCGATATGCAGAGCCATGCACTTGCACCCATGCATCTGCTCCTGCCCCATAACGGCTCCCCTGTCTTACATTACCATGCAATTGCACACCCATTCATGGTGTCGTGAGTGAGCCATGGACCATGAGTGCAATTTTCTGCAAAGGCTGGGTGCTAATCCAGCTACATTTGTGAAAATACATGCGATTAACCATAGGTTTCCTGCTCCAGTCCGCTATTCCCACCTGAGGATGAGCTTCTTGTCATCATCCAGCGCAAACTCCATGTCACACGCCGCCATGACCTTGCCCAAATCCTCCCCCCTCAGCTCCTTCCCGCTGGTGGTGGTGGCCGTCACTGTGACAACCATGATGGTGGCGGGAGGCAGGATGCTCTCCAGGTCCACAGTGGTCAGGTCCATCTCATTGCCCACTGTTTGCACCACCCGCGCGTACTCGATGGGGTTCTGCACCAGCGACTCCAGCTCGGGGAACTTGAGCTTGTACTTGTCCCGGATGAAGTTGTGCACCACGATGATCTCGTTGTCGATGTCCACCGCCAGCTGGTTGCAGTCCACGAGCAGCCTGTGGTGGCGACAGGTGGCAGGTGATACGCGGGCCTTGGTAGCACTGCCATGCCGCAGCAATAGGTACCACTACAGCCTAAAGCAGGGCGCTTGCTGCCATTCCTCATAGATTACGGCGGCAACAGGGTGGTGTGTTGCAAAGCAGCAGTGGTTGGGGTACGTACCTGTACACCGGGTCCTCTTCTGTGTTGCCAGTCCATGCCCTGTCATCCGCGTCATCGGGCCGATCCAGCATGGCCTTCACTTCCTGATGGGAGGTGATACGCATGGCAGGCAATCAGTCTCACTTTGCTGGTAGCACAATGAGGATGTATATATGCAAACTGAGGTGCGCCTTACAGCCCAAGCAGGAAAGACTAGTGGAGCATAGCAGGAAGGGTTGGTGTCCCATAAGCGCTGCACAGCTCACACGCTTGAAGGTGGTTACACTCCAGTAACGCGGGAGTGAAGCTGGCAGTGAACATATGCAATGCACTCTCGAGCTTGGCTTCAAACTTACCCTCATGATGTTTTGGTATCGCTGCGTGGTTGTGAGCTTTGCAACTGCCTCCAAGTTATCATAGTTAAGCTCTTCAATATCCTGCAAAACCTCCACAACTTATTAACACGCTCACTTCATATGGAAACAGCATGAAGACTGCTGACAGTCAGCCTCAGCAATTGCTGCAGACAGCCATGCACACCCACCTCGTCGATTGCTTCTGTTTCCAAATCCTGTTGGTCCTCATCCTCGCTGATGTCTGATAGTTCATCAAGGTCAGCGAGAAACGATTCCGCAAGAGTAGCCATTGTCACTACCCTGCCTGGCCCCTCAAAAGGCAGCTCCCCCAAAGGCTTGCAGTAACTGAATCTTATTGCTGTGTATCCGTGTGCTGTTTCAGCCCTCAGCACGTTGAGTGCAGATAAAGCTGTCTTATTACCAACCGTTTTCTGGTATTGGAACCTGCCCAGCAGTATCAATCAAAGTTCAGAAGCACTCTCTCCTTTGTCCCCCAGTGCAGCGCAGCAGGCTATATGCATGCATACGTTTAGCAGACCTGGGAGTGTCCTGAGAAATACAGCGGGTGAGTTTGTCGTCTGCTTTGCGCTTGCATTACATTAAACAAGTGGGGCGTCCGTTGATAGGTATGCTGTTTGGCTTATTTGGGTGATGGGCAAACGTTTACGCAAGAGGTATGTCATGAATGGGATCACGGGGAGGAAGATGCGAGTGCACTTAGTAGAGCTCGCTAGGGTTGATGGATGAGCAGCCACCAAGGCATAGAGGCGTTTAAAAACACCACGAAAATTGGTACCCTGTTACTCTCCTCCAAGCATGGGCTCAGTTGGGAAGCGAACAACTGAGATTATTATGGCGGGAATACTGTTTCACTGCCTGAACCAGCATGTTCCCTCCTTGCCCAAACAATCTAGATCCAAATATATCTTTATTGTAGTGTTGTAAAGCAGGTCCACGCAGCTGAGTTTTTGGGTGCCAATGTGCTATGCATGCATGCACTTGCATTTGCATGCATTGCATTTGTCCTGTAAAGGTGTCGTTTTCTACTAACTAGCCGTCTTAGGTATTCTTGATCCTCACCCATTATTCTTCATGTCTGATTATATGCTATGCTGAAATACTGTTGCATTTTTCAGTAGCGAGACCGATATTGGGCCCGAAGCATAAGTGCCTGGAAGTCGAGCTGGGCTTCGTTGCTTCAGCTTTCCGTTCCCAAGCAAAGGCCCACTTATTCGAAATTAACACAAAGTAACGTAAACTCACAACTGGGCATTCGATTACCTTGTGCGTTGCTATAGGTCGAGCCTTGTGCAACACCTGCTGGGCTCGTGGGCATTGGTATTGAATGCATATGGACATGTGTGCCCTCAGACCAACAAGCTGAAGTTGAGCACTGTTCCGCTCGGCACTTGTTTGACAAGTAGCAGTTGAAGATGGCTTGGCTCAGCTTCCATACTTGCATACACATTTGTGTTTTGGGTACGATACTGCTAGTCGTGACAGAATGCAACGGTCTCATGCAGCCCCCACAAACTCAGTTTGGCAACAGGCGAGTCTTGCTACAAGCAAACAGCTCATTCCCCGGCCAAGGCGAGGATCTCACGTCTGCGCCTGTCAACTCTTTGGCCACGATAATTGTGGCGGACACTCTTTCGATTGTCAGTGGCAAAGGGCTGATTCCGCTCACACCCAACTTCACCCAAGCACACCAATCTGTCATCCAAGACTTCTACAAGACGCTCTCCGCAACAAGCTACATACCTTTCCTGGCCAAAGTGGGTGTGGTTGTTGCACTTGAAGTTGCTGTTGACAAAACTGTAACCTTCCACCTATATACACTCAGGTAGCCACATGCACTGTGCCTGACCCTATGGTACCACAGCCATGCATGCTCAACCGCCACCCTTATTCATATGTAGGTGCTGGCTTTTGGACAGGACACTGTCAACAGTGAGGTATGCGCAACTGGGTTTGATCACCTTTCAGTGCATTGGGCAAGTGAGACATGGTCTTGCACTCACTGTCTGTCTCAAATTCTTGCTGGTTACCTGAAAATGGTGTGCAGGTTCAGGTTGTCACCAGGCTCTTTGTTGAACGTCTAGCCAACGCATCATTCAGCCGTATGAACTCTACATATGATCTCAGTGACACGTATCGTCGCAAGATGGCACTTCTTGGCTTCAACGTCCACCTGAGGGAGGTTAGCAACAACGTGCTGGGCAGCATCCCAGATGTAAGCAGTTGGGGCACGCAGCAGATGTATGATTACTTTCCCTTGGTCCCAACCATACCTTTGGCAGAGCCACCAGACAACAGCCAAGCTCAGCCAGCAGGCCCAGGAAACCTCATGGCGCTGCCTACCAACTTGACGCTGTTGAACATCACACTGCAGCTGGTGGGCGACGCAGCGCTCCCCTTCACTGGTGAAAAACAGAGCACGGTGTTGTCAGCACTCTCAATAGCCCTAACAGCGAGCGGAGTGCGCGCTGTCCACATTGCCGCGTTCACTGTGAAGGACAGCACAGGCGCAGTTGCAGGGTTCTCAAGTTCAGTTGAGCCAGGAACCCAAAGTGGGGCACAGAACCCAGCCCTGCTTCCCGGACCAGTGCCTGGCGACCCCAATGCTGCACAAGTGGTACTGCAGGTAGGTGGTGGTTTTGCATGTCTGGCCATTGGAATGTAAGCAAGGGGGAACCCATGGTACAGCAACCCTAAACCCTAAACGCTGACTCGTGCACCAGTCAACCTTGCACAGCTTGCGCGCAAACGATTTTGTTAGTACTGTTTTCTGAATGCATGTACCAGTGTACTGGTCCACCATGCATGTACTGTGGTACTGCAGGTTGTGCTGGGTGTCAGCAAGGGGCAAACAGTCAACCCACAGGTGTTCATTGTGGGATTGTCCTCGGTGCAGCAGATACTGGCCGGCAGCAACCTTTCAGTAAAGGTGAACTACCTTGGCGGCGACATCCAGGTGTCTGGCCAAGGTGGCACCCCACAGCAAGCCAACGCAACCACCACTGGGACACAGCCACAGCAATCTGGTGACTCCTCGGACACTACCTCGGACACTACCGCCATCCTTGCCGTCACATTGGGTGTGGGCATCCCTTTGATCCTGTTGGCCATCTTTGCTGTAGTGATGTACTGGCACCACAGGGACAGGTCTCATCACCGCGAGGCAATCACACACAAGACATCACCCTCCACTATACCCAACCCCTTCAGGGAGTGGGCAGCCTACCCAGAGTGCACTACTTCCGAGTGCAACTTCTCAGACAACCGCTTCAATCGGCAGGTGGATATGCAGGCGATGCCGGGCATGATTGGGAGGACCAGCACTGAGGCCAAGCAATCGCACCTGGACCTATCTCAGCGGGTTGAATTCTTGAATCAGATTCTCCAAAAGTTCCAAGGCACTGGTCAATGAGGAAACAGCGTGGCTGAAACGTTAAAGCGTATGCAAGGGTGGCATTGAGTGCCACTGCAGTAGCAACAAACAGGGTCTAATCAGATGCGCATGCAGGTTAAATATGCCAGCAACAGTCAGCACTTAAAATCAACCTGACGTCCCAGCAGGACTTCAGTTTTGATTTAGCAGACTCAGGCAATGCCATTAGTGAGTAGTGAAGTCACTAGTCGTAGTCAGCACCCATCGGGTGATTCACCAGTAGAATCATGCTTTGCATCTTGCCAAGCAGTGGGCTGGCCAGATCTTCAGATCATCAGGATGGTTGACCATTTGTTCATTAAATGAAATTTTGTTCTTTCAATGAATCAGTTTAGATCTGGTCAGAATTTTGTGTGCCGCAGCATTTGACTCTCCAGTATACTGTATGCCCTTAGAAGGTCATTTGAACTCATGCAATAAAGTTAATTCATAGTGCTAGTTCACACGAATATTGTGCGTCCTCTTTTCTACTTTCTTTCAAAGAGTCTGAGGTCCATGCGGTACAACCTGCAGCTGCCACGACTGATACTCTTGCAGTCACTCTGCCAATAACTGAGACAATAGTGTACCAGTGGCTCCAGAATAATAGCGGCTGCTCCATCACGGCCCATGGATGCAGCATAAGTAAACTTAAGAGACTTTGTAACATCTCTGGTTGTGACGGGTGGAGGTAGGATTTTCACTGCCTGTCCTAAAGCCACAATATTCCCCTGTATACAAGATCATATTGAGGGTGATTGGTCACCATTACACTAGTGGCTGGCAGTGTCATTACCTTTTATTATGTGGTGATCAACGCAACCACTGATAGGCACATTATTGCTGCAGCACCTACTGCGCGTTCTATTGCCCACTGGCATTGCAAGGGGGGAGTAAGCCTGAATTGAACTAAAAAGCCCTGGTTGGCCAACTCTAAAAACCCTCACCCCTCCACAAAAAATATATCTCTACACAGATGAAACTCAGTGACTGTTCAGTAGGGTCACCGCGTCACCCGGGACAGTGTTGGCTTATCCACCCATTTATGATGGCCAGTTGTCACTACCAGCAATTTGCTAGGGCTGTACTGTCAGTAATTGCCCTAGGAAGCCAACAGATGTGAACTGGACCTTCTGCTCATGGCATACCCTCGCGCGCGTTGTCCCCACAGCGGCTCACTCATCATCATGTTGCCTTGGCTGCAATGAAGTCAGCAATAGCATCCAAGCCCTCGTAGCTGCGTTTGCCTAGCACAGGTGCAAAGCAGGGGAAGCAGTGAATCTGATTGATGCCCACGTCAGCTGTCACCTCCACACCAGCTCGCTGAGCAGAAGCAATGAACTCCTGAATCTCCTCCCACAACAGCTCAGCATCACCTGCACCGATCAGCGAGCGATAAATACCAAATCAATGACAGAATGAGCACACTTACCATACCGCGGTAGAGTTTCTAGGCATTGCGTCGTGCAACATGCTGAGAGGTTTCACGTGCAAATGTACAGCATACATGGGTGCACTGCACACACTGCATGCTACTGCTCAGTTCCAATATGCAGTGCATACATGAACTACCAACAGATTTCCCCTCGATTTGTGCCTGCACCTGTGCTCAAACATTTCACCCAGTGTGCACATCATCCTTTTGGATGCCATCAAAATCGCACGCTCACCTGCCGACACAAACATGGGTGGAAGCCCCCTGAGCTCCGCTTTCATAGGCGCCACCAGCGGGTCGTTGAACTTCATAGAGTCCAGCTGCACATACAGCAGCGACCACAGCGCGGAGTTGACCTCAAACAGCATGTCGGGATTGTACTTGATGAAGGAGTTGTGCTCACGCCCAGGGTCCGCCCAGGGAGAAATGGCCACCAGTGCCTTGGGGAGGGGGATCCCTGGGTACTCGTTTCGGAGCTGGAGGAGCGCGGCAATGGCCAGGTTGCCGCCTGCGCTGTCGCCGCCTGCACGCATTGGCATGAAATACGCCTCAGATGGTAGTATTACATGTGTAAATGAAGTGTGTCAAGGGCGGTGGTGGATGAACGCTATTTGCAGGCTGGAAATGTCAACCAAGGACTTGCAGGATGCCTTGTGTACTGCTGTAACTGCGCTGTGCATTTGCTGCTTAACATCACGCAGTTTGCAGGCCATGCAGCAAAACAATGTGATTTACTACCGTGTAAACTCATGAGCAGCATCATGTCATCAGTGTGAACGCCCGATCGGCATGATCAATGCGCAGGGCTGCGCTGACAAGCCCACTATTTGCAGAGGATTCCCCAACCTTCAAGGCAGTAAAATAACAACGAGAACAATACTTGCACGGGGAAAATATATATAAACCTGGTTCATATACCAAACCTGGTTATATACCAGGTTTATATAGTAACAGCCCTGATACTGATTATTCAATTCGATTACTTTAAAATTCAATCTGATATACATTTTCAAATTGCATGTCAGGCCCTTATTAAGTCTGAGGTGGAAAAACAATTCCGCGCCAACGCGCCAAATTTGAATCTGCATTCGTTCAAAGGGCAATTTCATTCCCGCTCAGGGCGATGCATGGCACTGTACTGGTACATGCAGGGCGGATGCCATCAGCCTGAGCATTGTTGTAGGCGGTCTTCAGCTTTCTCGTGCTTAAATTTTGGAGAATTTGCGGGAGCCTATATTCCCGTGATGTATTTTTTCCAACTATAAATCGCTGGCCACAGAACCATGGGTATCCAGTGGTTGGCGAGGGTGGACATTACGCATCAACCACCATGTTGTGCCGCACCAATGCCGCACCAATGAGTATGGGCACCTCCGGCTCCTTGTCCTTCAGCCACTGGTAGGCTTGCACCACCTCCTCCAGCGCCGCAGGGTAGGGGTTCTCGGGCGCCAGGCTGTACCCCACTGCCAGCACCTCCAGCTGCAGGTGGTGCCTCACCCTGAGCGACGTGATGAGGCTCTTAAAGGTGGGCATGTAGAGCAGCGGGGACCCCGAGACAAAGCCGCCACCTGTAGGTGAGGCGGGTGCTGTCAAGGCAAGGGTGAGTGAGCGTTGTGCACGCAGCGGGTGAGCGCCAAGTCAGCATGACGGGAGCAAGGAGGGTGATCGTGGCGAGGAGGTCTGACATAAACTCAAATTGTAAATTATGTCAAAAAATTCAGGTGTTGCTGGTTGCTCAGATTGGGTTGAGCCATTGCATGCATACACGCATGCATTGCAGGGTGCTGGCAAACAAGACATGCGGGTATGCAACTCCTGATGGGTTTGCGTTTGGAACACACCATGCACGTATAGGAGCACACAGCGTGGTTTCCCGGTGTGTGGAGGAGTATCACCAGCAATCCAGTAGCTGTTTCTGCCAGGCTTCCCAGGCACATCTGGGACGGCATGCACTCGGTACCCTTGTGTTTGGCTGGGCTTGAGGGCTCGTCTCTCCACCAAACGGGTTCTCCTGCACAGTAAGTACGTAAACACTCATATCCCCTGCTGCAACAGTGAGACTGAGGCCACAATCGTTGCACAGACCATACCTTCGTTTATCAGCAATGTCCCCAGTAGAGATCATGATCCTGACCAGTGCTATCCGCAGCTCCTCTTGGAGGCTCCACTTTGAAGCGTCCCAGTTATGGGGGTAGAGATCTACTAGCCAGGAGTAGACAGCAGCCCCGAAGTCCCTGAACGGCAGAAGTGGCAGCAACAGAAGGGCAGCCCTCCTGGTAATGATGATTGCGAACACAACCACGATCCTTGCAACCGTCGGCAGCAGATACACGGCAACCTGAACAGCCTTGGGTAGGTAAGGCATCAGGCTGGATAGGAGCATGGTGACGGTATGTCCCACTATATGGGACGGTGCGCAAACACCTCAACGAGGCAAGGTCTGCATGCTGCAGCGCGCTGCGAAACGGCGCACGGAAAACGCAAACGCGTGTGTTGGGCTAGCAGTAGTATTTCTTGCAAGCTATCTACGGAACCTCTTCGCCAAGCGCTACAAAGTAGGTGCCTAGCAGCCACACAAAGGCCTACTTGTGCAGTCCAAGTGGCAGGCATTCTAGGCTATCATAAAACTTAGAGGGGAGGAACAACTCCAAGCAATCGTGACTGCAGCCAGAATAGCAGCTTCCTTAGGAATACATACCTAGACTTATGCCCAACCTAACCATTGCGGCCAAAACGCGCTAGGTCTGTAGCCGACGACCACTTTATGGCTGCGGCATCAACTGGCATGCCTGCTGCTACGCAAGATACAGGCCCATATATATCATATGTGTCGTTTTACTGCAACTGGGTTTCTTTCAGACGTTGTTGGCTAGCAGTGCACAGGTTTAGCAAGTGCATGCATGACTGACCTCCTGGGCTAGAAAGCGGCCAACTGCAAAGGGACTTGTGTCTTGCTGCAAAACTTTGGTACCGAAAAAAAACTTATATTAGTTGTGCAAATTGTATAAAAGTTTAAAAGTGTAAGCTACCAGGACTGCCTCTTGGTAGCGGGGGGTGAGGATTGCATGGCGGGTGGCCACCAATAGTGGGTTCACCCCGCGCGCTTGTATATCAGTGGCGCAATAAGTAAGCTGCCAGACACAATTAATCCAATCCCAACCAATCTTATCATCCTGTATCTGTGACAAGCGTTGTGTGCATATGCTTGCCAACCAACATCTGCTTGTGACTGCTGTACCCATGTCTCACCAAATAACACATCGTTGGTGCCCCAAATAGCAGGGGTACACATTTCAGGTTCTAGGGGTGCGTTGGGTATGCAGCACAATTATAAATTTTCAGCATCACATCAAAAATGGCAATGCGCAGGATTCACCTGGCAAAATGCCCTGCAGGGGTGGTACTCAAATGCAAAAGTGGGGTAGCTTTGCAGACGGGAGCATGGAGCATCACATCACCCCTCAATCTTGGGGTTGCAATGACGTATCAGCAACCATGGACTGTTTTCTGACAGCGCCGTGTCATCTCAATTCCGCAGCTGTACTGATTGCCTAGATTGGATCCATCAAATCCCCAGCCCAACCACTGATGATCCAAGGGCTGTGCAACCTTCTAGCCCTGTGGCATGGCAGCAACAGTTGATGGCCATTGCAGGTCAATAAGCAGCCACAGCAAGTGCGCCCAGGGATTCCCCAGAGCTTGCGCCACAAATGGACCAGCGCCAGCAATGGTGAGGGTGACTTCTCTACCCACACCTTGTCAAAGCACCCAGTCTTTGCCATTGCATGCATATGCCCCATTCTTGCAACTTGGGCTGGTAGCGCCCGTCCCTTTCAGCTTATAGGAGGGCCCTTGCGCCATTGTAAACCCCAGGAGATCTTGTCGACCTTTCATGCCAGGTCTCAGGCCGCACGTCATTTTGGCGTGATTGGCTTCCATGCCAATCCTTGCTGACTGGCGGAGGCCAAGCGGAGCGCCTGGAGCACGGTCAGTCAGCAAAGAAATTTGCCCATGCTGTTTGCCTAGCACAACATGGAGGGCACGTGGGTACCCATAATGCCCCACCCCCTTACCCCTCCTCCAGATTTGTGCTCGCACATGTGACAGGCAGTCGCAGGTGCAGATATATTGCCATGCACAACTGCGTCACCCACAATGCCGTGCCATGGTCCCGCTGATATTGAATGTGTACACACGGCCTCAACACAGATTCGTTGAGAACCAGGTTTACTGATTCACAAGCATTCGCTGACAGCCGTGCAGCATTAGCTTCAAATGGTTAACAATGGCCATTGCATGCATATCTTGCAATAATGTCCCCACACCTCATTTTTTGGCAACTGTGCTGCAAGGAGCCTCAGGCTGGCATCATGCATGGGCGTGCGATCAGTCCAGAGTTGTCCCCATGTGTGTTGTGATCATAACAAACTTAAGGCGGAGGGGCTTGCATGGCATGATTTTGCTTCTAAATAAATGGCTATCGAAATTATCCTCTGATAAAAAAAGTCCTTGGTGATCAGCTCTCGAAGCCAGGCATGCAGCTGCAGCAGTATGTACAAGGTCATGACAGTGGGCCATCATGATGTGCACATATGTGCACATACGACCGTGCTCCTCCCGCCGCGTGGCGAGCGCGCAGCGTGCACGTGGTAGTTCATGGGCCATGTGGAAAGGATCCAGCGTGGGAACTTTGAAGGTCCACCCCCACCCGAAACGCTTGCGCGGGGCTGGCAGCTTGTGATACATAAGCTGCCAGCTTTGCGAGTCGACTTCAAAACCTCCCACCTTTGCCACTTTTTTGCACTGCAGGCTGCATCGAGTAATAAGCTGTCTGTTGCGCCGACGAACTTCGCCCAGTCAAGTCAGCGCCAACGTCCGCCCTGAGGCTCAAACAAGGTACAGCTCAAGCACACATGCCTGCAGTAACGTATTCAAACTTAGCTCACGGAAGAAGCACTGGACGTCGACAGGCTAGCTCACAAGCAGCTTTCCCTTGTAGGTACCTCAATTGCCTCCAACCCTTGCAGGGTCACCTGGGTCAGGGACACAGACAGGATGGAGAAACTCATCTTGCCTAGGAGACTCCTGCAGCCCATGTTGTGTGCACTTCTGGTGGGACTGGTGTGCACTAGCACCAGGGCTCAAGATTCTTCATCAGATGGCTCCACCGGTAAGCCTCACTGGCCTGCATTGCCACCTACTGCGCATTCCTTGGCTAGCCTGTCCTAAGCAAAAATAGGTCATGGAGTAAGTAATTTGCATGGAACAGCTTTTCATCCATTTCAAAGTCACACACCAAATACTGTACAGCCCGTCATCTGTAGGGATATAGCCTAGGTGCCATGCATGAGATGACCAGGTATGGGTGTACAATCGGTGCCGCATGCGCATATAGTGTAGGCGCATTGCAATGACCATACCATGCATGAAATTAGTTGTAGGCAATTATGGTACACATGCCTACAGGGCACTTTCAATTTTACATAGCAATTTCAACAATTGTCAACACATGCGGTATGTGGGTAAAACTCCGACTTGCAACAAATGACCTTGACTGCATGCTAACATACAACTTAATTATAGGGTTTGGAGTTAGGGTCAAATTTATATTTACAATCCACTACCGCGCACCTGCGGAGCGTCTCACAACCCCTAATCCTGACTGTTTGCCTGTTAATAGGAATTGTGCATTTCATGCAGGGACTTCAGATGGTCAATTTGACGGCCTTGGTGACATACAATACATCAGTGTGTCAGAGCTGGTGGCTAACTGCCAGGCCAAGTGCCCCAATGCGCCCAACCTGCCGGGCTGCATTAACGGACTGCTGGCATCCCTGGCTCAGACCTCAGACACTTGCTTCACAGTCAACAGCGATGACAGCAGCGATAGCTCATCAACCACCCCTCCCGGTACCCCACCAGCGCCAACGACAGTAGACACAGCAGCGCAGTGCAACTGTTTGGGCACGCAGCTCCTGGCGACACCTGCTGTCAGCGCCGCATGCAACACGCCTCTGGCAGCGCCATGCGATGCCTGCACTGGATGCATCATCAACTACATCAGCAGGGTGGCAGACTCACTCCCTACCTGCAACATCGACTGTGGGCCAGGAACCTAGGGAGGATACAGCTGGATGCATATCACATGATTGAAACCTAAATCAACAATTTGCTGTGCTGTGGTGTGTGGAACAAATGATGGCATAATTTTTGTTGTGATATGTGTGTAATAATTTTTACCGTGACAGTGTGTGGACAGATCCACGGGTTAGAATCCATCACCCCCAATCATTATGACTAATATCTTGCTTCACTTCGATCAACCCCAATCATTATGACTAATATTTTGCTTCACTTTGAGCAGCGCTGCATCAAATGTGCGCACATTTGATGATGAAACTAAATATTGTTTAGTTTGTTGATTAAACATTATCCTTGAACTCCTTTGAAATCTGATGGTAGGGTGCAGGAGCTCATGACTGTACGTGGCATTTCTGCTGATGTTTTGAAAGTGTAGCATCTGCGTGAGCAACCGTGTGCATTTTTGGTTTGGGATAGCTTGTAAAGTATTTGTTATAAAGCTGCAGTTGACATACAACATCCATATAAAAAACAATGCACTACTAATTGCCACTATTGATCTCATTACTGTCACTTGCCTTGGATGTGGGCGTGGGCCGGCCACCTGCAGGTCGCTCAAGGTTGACTGGCTAACAACAATATTCATCAGTGACACTGGCAATGTCCCGCACTCGAGAGCCGCACACACAATTGCACCTTGATTTGAAGCAGTCTCAGCAAACAGCAGCACTGTCAACTCCTGCCTGCCATCATACCTCTAGGTCAGGGTCTAGCACGGTCGGCGTGAGGCTTTTCCAACACTTGGCAAGCTGTGGCAAGCTGGCTATCATACAACTGGAACGTGCGCTAATCCAGAAGAGCATCTCTGGCAGCATGGTTGCACTCAGCGCTGAGTAATAAAAGATTTCTGATGGCCTGGAGCGCCTTTTGCTTGTTACCTGGTGATGTTGGTGGTCACCAAATTGGGACACAAAACAGACGTCTGGAAATTTCCAGTCTTAAAATGTCTTTGAAAACATTCCCCGCCGTCATCGTCAGATTGCGACACTGACTTAGACTGTTACATATCAGGTACACCCGTGGCTGTACAATCCCTGGGAATGCAAAATTTGAAACAAAGTTGGCTTCACTATTATTCTGCAAGGGTTGGTTGTTGCTCTGTGCATTCAAAACCACTGCTATTGAGCACGTTTGCTGTTCTTGCAGCAGCTGTAATAGATCAAGAACTACAATCAGCTACAATGGGACGCACATAGCGCAAACTTGCTTTTTTCATACACTCTTACCCACCCATTCTATTGTAACAAGACAATGCTTAACGTGGGTAAGAATCCAAAGTGGCTCATGGTGTAACAGTCAGCTAAAGGCCGTGAGGAATTTCCGGAACATATGTACCGATATGTTACACATAAAGAAATTTAGCTCAGGTCGGAAGGCAGGAAGTGAAGAGGCAACACTCAGAAGCAGACCATCATGGCCAACTGTTTTAGTAGCAGCAGCAGGTGAGATCATCGCAGCCTTCTCAAATTGCCTCAATCATCATTCATATATGAACTGCTTCACGTGCCACCATGGGCAAGGCTTGCATGGCCGATCTCCTCGCTGTGCCTCTCTCCTCACCTGCAAAGAGAGAGAAACAAGATTCATGACGCCAGTCAGGCATACCTGCTGACCACTTGGGTAAGCAGCAATTTAAAAACAAATCCAGGAAGGCATCACATTTTCGGTAAGCAGCGATTACACTACATTATGGACAATAAGAGACAGTCCCCTATGCTTGCATCTCAGTCAGTGGGGAGCGTGCCACAACGGGGATGGGCTGCACACAGTGACAAGCATGCGCCACGCACGCACCTTCTTGCTCGCATGCAGCTCATACCAAACAAGCTGATGATACTGGTGCAGAGCTCGCTTCTCCAGGCTATCTATCCACTCATCCCGCTCTCTCTTGGCAGCTGCGTGGGCGGTGGTCATTGCATCCCTTTCAGCCATCAGGTCTTGCTCACGCGCACGCAGCCTCGTCACCTGTTGACCAAATACTATTCCTATTAACAATCCTGGCATTGCTTCTATGGGACAGAGTGTCGCAGAGGAGTGACCGAGTATGAGGTTGGGCACATAACAATGTTGCTGAGGACTGAGAAATAGGATGTCAGCAATTCAATACCATTATGCAGACGCCTGGTTATTTCTTGTGACTACCAGGTAGAAGTTCAATGCAGCAACGTGCAAATCTGTGCACTTTTGTTCTTTCTGTTCAAAGTCGTCATTGAAAATCAGCATGGGTCACAGGCCCATGCATATTCCACAGCGTATACAAAGAGCTGTTGTGCATAGGTCACCTCCTCCCTCTCCTTGGCCAACTCGTTCCTTAGCTCCTGAGCCTCCTGAGCACCACCACCCCTTGTTACAACAAGGTCCTCCTGTTGTGCTTCACTCGTGGTTGTCAAGTCCACCACCTCCAATGTAGCAACCCGCTTGCGTTTGCGCGCCAGCTCTGCCGACAGGGCAGCATTCTCAAGCTCGTCCTCATCCAGCTGCAAGGCTGTGCCACAGGCAATGATGGAAGGCGCCTGCATGATGGTATTGGTTATGGCCGTACCACAAGATGCGACGCAAGTACATTGAGTTCCATGCATATCCTCTTCAAGTCAATATACCATGGTATTTGTTTTTAGATTTATATAAAAATACAAATTTTATGGTTTTAAATTGGATGTATCCGTACCAATGGCTGTAAAGAAGAACTTGCTGAACCTTGTAATTTACACCATGGCATGAATGTTTTTAAAAAACATTTATGCCAGTTGCAAAGAAATTTGTCAGACTGTCATCAATGCTGTCACGCATATAAAATTCAGCAAAATCTATATAGACTTAGACTATGGTGCAGGTGGGCGCCAAGTGCATGTGGGTGAGGGTGCCATCAGGCAAGCAGCGGCAGGTCAATGCTGGCACTCACCCAGCTGGGGGTTGCCCCTGCTTGATGCCCAGTGCCACTTGGGTGTGCGCCCCATGTTGCCGGCGCACGAGGCTGGGGGGCGGCAACCACTGTCAGTGTCTGCTGCATTGCTGACAATTGCAGCACAGTATGGCCTGCAACAGGGCTTGGCGTTGGCATCTCTTCTTTTATCACGGTCGCTGAGTTTGAGTCTGGTGCCGCTGGCGTAGCTGACTGGGCTGCTGACTGCACTTCCCGCTGGGATGGCAAGGCTTGGGGCAGAGTGACCGGGGCTGCCTCCTGTTGACAAAAAACTGGCGTCAGGCACTATTTTCGACTGCAGGCTTTATAGCATGCGGAACAATGCACATGGCGCAAGGTGCATGCCAATGTGCTGACGCACCAATTTCTTCTTTGCAAAGATATTCCTGTGGGGGCACTTCCCCCACCCGTTCTCATGCGCCCACTCGTTTCGGGCATCCATAACCTGCGAGCAAGAGTGTGCCATCAGACAACGGGAGAGAAGATGCACGTACCCACAAAGATGTCTGGGGCCAAGTCTACTGGCAGCATGTCTCCAAGTACTACCCAGACCACTGAGAAGCAGAACGCAAACACGCTGAAGTGGATGTGCAGTATTGTGAACTGCAGCAGTGCCTGCAAGGTTTTATATTATATCAAATTGGATTCATAACAGAATTAAGGTTGGTGAAAAATAGAACAAAATCAGCAGCGGCAACGCCACAGGCAGGAAAAGGAATTTACATAGAAACACTTGCCCTATCCAGATATTTTAGGGCCATTGGTGAGCAGTGTGTGCACTTTATGCAATAAAAAGCCACATCATGCCATTTTAGCATCGGACGTCAGCATTTGCCCAAGGCAAGGGCTGTGCAGTATCAATGCTTGAGCATGACAGCACTGCCTTCACGCAGTACGTACCTGTACCACTGTGGCCTTCTCATCTTTTGAATGGTTGAAGATGCCATCGCCGGCATCATGCTAGGTTCACGGACTGCCAGCGCTGCTCGGATGACAAGAAATGCATGCCAGGTGTACGCCAAGGGAACAGTTGTACACCAGGAAGTGAAGGCATTTAGAGATGGCAGATGCCTGCATGGCATCAAACAAAACAAATTTGACTTAGCTGGAGAACCCAACAAAAATGGGAAGTCAAGGTGCTACAGGAGGAGAGACAGGGGACTCCAGAAGAGCATTCTCCATATGTCAGCTACGTTGTGACCACACGGTTCTAGTGAGTGCAATACAGGAAGATACAGTGGGGTCAATAGGGGATATTGCATGCAGTGCAGTGAGGTTGACTGACCCCAACTGGGGATATGGCAACTGCTGCCTGGTCACTGTGCAGTAGGACACTTGCAACTGCAGTCAGTGCACACCTTCTGACTTGCGTGGACAGTTGGGATGGGCCGAGGGTTTCACCCACTATGTGTGGCTTAGGCACACTATGCCAGCCATGGTGTGAGGTGGACACTTTCCACTTACCACAGATTAAGGGGTGATCACATGCAGCGATAGGCAAACCAGGAAAAAAACTGGATGCTGACCAAAATAACCACAGTCATGTAAACCATCGCCGCAGGCCCGGTCGACACGTATTTATCCAGCAGGTGGACTACCAACATCACCTGCAAGCGGACTATTGTCAAAAGTGGCTCAAGCACACTATGTCAACCATGGTGTGAGGTGGACACTTTCACTGAACTTTTCAGCTTACCGCAGACCAGCAGGCCCGCTTGCAGAGCCCTCTGGCAGGGTATGACAATCTCAGAGCCTGCTCAACGAGGGCAACCACCACGCTAGCAGAGTTGTTCTACAAAAAAACAAGTATATTGTCAGTGAACAGGTTGTGGTTCAGTACTGAAGCACTATATAATTAGTTATCACAGACCTTGCGCTGGACGCTTGTTTGGTTGCCCAGGCCTCTCTGGGGAGCAGAATGGAAAGTTGCAGAGGTCAGGATGAGTCGTGGGCGCTTATTCGTGTAATAAGCTGCTCGGAATGGCTGGTGCAACAGGTGCAGTGGCCGCCTGCTTCCTCTGAGGGCACTTGGCCTGCTGCTCTGAGCAACAACTGCCTGCTGGGGCGGGAGACAGACAGCCCTGGCTGGCTGAGACATGATGCTGTGTTCGCAAGAAATATCCTGCGGCGTTGGTCCACACTGCTGCTGTATTTTGCCAGGGTTGTGCTTGTGCATGCATGCAAAACTTTATTAAAGGGAAACAAACTCAGTTGGCATAGGTAAACAAGAAACCCTACGAACCCTAACCCTTTGGTCCGGGCCGGGCATTGCGCCTCCGCGCAAATTGGGAAGCCCGGGGAATCTGCCGGGACCGCGGCAGTTCAAGTTCAAATTCAAACGCAAGTTCAAAAGTTTGCTTGGCCTATACCTTGCCTTTAAACGCAAACACTGGCACTCTTTGAAACGTCTCCTTTGCTGCTATCAACTTACATCGCCCGCTTGGCCTCTGCGTTGTATTCTTGCGCAAAGCCGTGCAAGTGGGTGCGTTCACTATGGATGAATCAGCAGACCTTCGCCTGGAGCTCCGGCGACAATTCACCGAGTTCCTGGACCAGGACTCTGGTGCAAGCCCCTACAGCACCAAGGTCAAGGAGCTGGTGGCCACCTATGGCAAGCTGCTGGGTCAAAAGGCGGCGGTGTACAAGGAGCCCCGCCTGAAGGTTGACATTCAGGACTTGGAGGCGTTCGACGAGGGCCTCTTTCGCCGTCTGCTGCACCACCCGGCGGACTGCATCCACCCCTTTGAGGAGGCCCTGCAGGAGCTGGTCAGGAACTACAGCGACGAGAAGACGGTCCCCAACAGCCTGACCTTCCGCGTGGGGTTCACTGGGGAGTTTGGGCACAATGTGGTGTCCCCCCGCCAGCTCACATCAGAGCAGGTGTCCAACCTGGTGAACGTGCAAGGCATCGTCACAAAGTGCTCCATCGTGCGCCCCAAGCTGGTCAAGAGCGTCCACTACTGCGAGGCCACCGGCCAGTTCCTCAACAGGGAGTACCGCGACGCTACTTCCTACGCGGGGCTGCCCACAGGCTCTGCCTACCCCACTGATGATGGCAGCGGCAACTTGCTCACCACCGAGTTTGGGCTGTGCACCTTCACGGACCACCAAACGGTGGTCATCCAGGAGCTTCCAGAGACGGCTCCACCCGGCCAGCTTCCCCGCTCGGTGGATGTGCTTCTGGACAATGACCTGGTGGACTCCTGCAAGCCAGGTGACCGGGTGAGCATCGTGGGTGTGTACAAAGCGCTCACCAGCTCCACCAAGGGGACCATGAGCGGCACCTTCAAGTCCGTGGTGATCGCCAGCAACGTCAGCAAGCTGTCCCACGACGTCAACATCTCTGCCCTGTCCAAGAACTTTGAGCAGGTGGAGGTGTTCAGGGAGTTTGCCAAGGGGGACAACGTGCTAGAGGAGCTGGCTGACGCCATAGCGCCCTCCATCTATGGCCACCAGTGGATCAAGAAGGCGATGGTGCTGCTGCTGCTGGGGGGCCAGGAGCGCAACCTGCCCAACGGCACCCACCTGCGTGGGGACATCAACATGCTCATGGTTGGTGACCCTGGTGTGGCAAAGTCACAGCTGCTGCGGGCGGTGATGAACGTGGCGCCGCTGTCCGTCAGCACCACTGGCAGGGGCTCATCCGGTGTCGGTCTCACCGCTGCAGTCACCACTGATCCCGAGACTGGTAGGTGGTTGTAACTATTTGTGCCACTGCTGTGTTTATGTTCTGGCAGTTGCCCTGTGGTGGCCTGACCCACATGGTTTAGAAGCTGCCAGATGGTGCTGGACTACTAACACCGCTATGACCCTGTATTGGTATCATGCTTACAGCAAATGGAATGTGCCATCAGATAGGAGCATGGCAATATGGCATTTGAAAAGGTCGAATACAAATCAATCTCTTGTGTTTCAGGTGAGCGGCGCCTGGAGGCAGGTGCCCTGGTGCTGGCTGACAGGGGAGTGGCCTGCATTGACGAGTTTGACAAGATGAACGATGTGGACAGGGTGGCAATCCATGAGGTAACCAACATATACTGCACAGTGACTGCTCTGGTGTTGACCCAGCTGTTGATCTTGTACTGCAGCTGTTGACCTTGCCATGCCGCAGTGCATACCAAACCACTCATCCCAGCATGGCCAGCATGCCACCACCCAGCACCAATAGTGCACTGAAACAAAACCAAGCGCTGTGTCATGCTCTTTATCGCCCCCTGCCACCCACCGCTGCTGCACGTTCCCATGCACACCCCCACACCCCCACACCCGCCCCTCACTGCCTCCCGCACCCCTGTCCAGGTCATGGAGCAGCAGACCGTGACCATCGCCAAGGCCGGCATCCACACCTCCCTCAACGCGCGCTGCAGCGTGGTGGCGGCCGCCAACCCCCTGTATGGCAGCTATGACCACAACATCAGCATCACCAAGAACATCAACCTGCCCGACTCGCTGCTGTCCCGCTTTGACCTGCTGTTTGTGGTGCTGGATAACATGACACAGGAGCGGGACAGGGAGGTGCGCGCAGCCAGGGAAATGGATTCTTGTGTTTTTGGGCAATGTATATTGCATTTATGTCAAGGTTAAAATGTGACTTCTTCCCCTTGCATGGTGTACCGGTGAACCTGCATGCACTTGGCGGGGCTACGGGTGGAGCATGCTGGTGGCGTATGCATCATGTTAAGGCAGCGCAGCAATCATGATACCAATTGCTTTCCTAGGAGCAAGATGGCAGTGTGACAGGGATGCACATGGTTTCATGCAATGCTCTATTTTTCCGAAATCTAATGGTGGAACAGGCTGCTGCTGCGCACAATGCTGCAGGGCGCAGCATAACTTGCGGCAGAACTGACTGTGTGCTCGATGCCTGCAGATCGCCAACCACGTGCTGGGTCAGCACCGGTACAGACTGCCAGGCGATGATGGCAGCAAGCCTCTGGATGACACAACCTGCGAGAAGTACGCCCCCGCACCCATCCATAACCCTTGCTTTGGGTACACCATTGCCCTTGGGGCACAGCAACGGGCTGATGCTACTGTCATGCCAATGCACAACGCGCACATGCCAATGCAGAATGCACACATGCCGCCAACCTATTTACCTGCCATAAAATGCATGCCAGCAATCCAATTACCACGACTCACCAGCGTCATGCACACTACACAAGTTACCCTTGCGCCTTCCCCCCCTCCACATTCCCAATCCCTCCCCTGTGCTCCTTAGGCTGGATGACGACATGGATGTGGCGGAGGAGAACCACATCCCCATGCGCGTCAAGTACGATCCCCGCCTGCACGGCCCCAGGCAAGAGGGCAAGGTGGAGCCCCTGTCGCTGCCCTTCCTCAAGACCTACCTGCAGTACGCCAAGGGGCGCTGCGAGTACGCACCAACCTTCCCAAATCCTAAACCCTAAATCCACACACTTACCCTCAGCATGTGCTTAATCCAAAGTCATGTTGATGTGGAACACCTGCCTTGCAAACACGCTATAGCATGACCGCTTACATTGCCAACCCACCATTATGGACCACCTGGCATGTGCACACCCAGCCTTTGTGGGCACCAAAACCCTTCCCAAACCCTAACCCGCCCCGCCCCTCCCGGCACAGCGACGTGACCCTGACAGAGGAGGCCATGGATAAGATCAGCGAGTACTACTCAGACCTGCGCTCAGCCGACAACAAGAAGGCGCTGCCCGTCACCGTGCGTACCCTGGAGACCATCATCCGGCTGGCCACCGCGCACGCCAAGGCGCACCTGCATCTGGAGGTGACGGGGCACGACGTGGATGTCATCACTGTGCTCATGGACATCATGCTGCGATCGGATGGGACTGACGAGGAGGAGGCGGCGCCCAGGAGGTGAGGCGCGGGAAATATAAAAGTGAAAAGCACAGTGGTTAGGGTTTAGGGTTCTGGGTGGGTACGCTGTCTGTCCTGGAGCAAGGAAGAGGGGCTGGCAAAGAGGGGGTAAAATCTCCTGTCCACTTTGTCTCCTGCCATTTGAAGAGTTAGTGGGCAAAGATGCAATTTGGTGGGGTTTGGCGCGAGTAGCAGGAGGTGGTGTGGGGGGGCATTCATACTGCGGCAGCTGTAGCGGCGCATGGGTAGCAATTGCGCCGGCCAATTGGCCAATTTGCCTGCCCTGCAAAGCCCTGGGTGGGGTTCCTTTGTCCAGTTTCCCCACCTACTCCTCAGCAATGTGCCCTGCTGGCTACCCGCATATGTGCTGATTGGGGGGTCGGGTGTGTGCAGGGCCCGCGCCGCTGGCAAGGGCGCCAAGCGCGTGAACAGGGAGCGGGGCGGTGATGACAGCGAGAGCGACGGGGATGACGACATGGATGGCGGTGCGGGGGGCCGAGTGGAGGAGGAGGAAGAGGAGGAGGAGGAGGAGGAGCAGGGTGAGTGGTGGATGGTGGAGGAGGAAAAGCATGTGCCGGGGCATGGAAGCAGACTGGGATCCTTTCTTTTGTTGATGCAGCTCCATTTATCTGTGTCATTACATGATCTATCCAGTCTCGTCATCATATTCTAGATGATGCACACATTTGCAACACATTTGTGATTGTCTTGGCCATCAATTAAGTCATCTGGTTTCCTTTGGCTCCTAAACCATGCCCAACAACCATCGCACGTGTAAATACACCAATCCTTTATGGGCTATCCCTACACCCTCACTACACATCCCCCACCCCTACCTTGATCTACCCAGCTTTGTACTTATCTGACCCCCATTGCCTGCAGCATTCGAGGAAGAGGAAGAGGAGGAGGCAGCCGCATCTGGGCCAGACGCTCCACTGGTGCGCACACACCATCCACACAACATCATGTGCACCCTTCATCATGCGCACCATTCATCATGCGTACACATCATCATGCGCACACAGCAGCTGCCTGTAGTGCCTTCGCCTTCCTCTGCTTTTATGTATCAGTGCCACCCTGCATTGTTGTTAGATAAGATGGTTAATCAAATGCTTTCTAGCAGTAGAGCAAGGTCAGCAATCATGCCTGCACAGCTTGCACATTCAGCTCTGCCTCGGCAGTCTCGACCAGTATTTGCACCTTTAGGCTGAGCTGGCGCTGGCCATACTCACTACTTCAAATGTCAACCATAGCTGCATGCCCTGCGCCAATGCATCCCTCTCCCTGCCCTGGTACCTCACAAAATGCACTCGCCACCGCCCGCTCCCCAACCCCCTCACGGCAGCCTGAACAACCCTTGCCCACACGTGCGCAGACCCTATCCAAGCGCCAGCTGAGCGTGATTGCCGATGGCGTGAAGGAGCACTTCCAGCTGCACGACCAGCAGGCCGATGGCCACAGCCCAGACTTCATCAACCAGACGCTGGCGCGGCGCGGCACGCGCATCAGCAGCGGGGAGCTGTTCAAGGTGAGGAGAGAGGAAATTGGGGGAGAGGTTCAATGGGGCGAGGGGCAGGGTCATCCGTTGATGGGCGTTTTGGGGGAGGGTTTGGGCGAGGGTTTCAAAGGGCAGGATCTTACACTTGTGGCAGCATTGATCACGTGGGTTGGTCCAATATCAAAAGGATGCACCGGGAGTGGGCAGAGGCATGCACCCTACTGCAGTTACAGTACCATGCGTGGCCCTGGTGGGATGCATGCACCAACAGGTGCCACATGCAACGCGTTCGTTCGTAAGCCGCTGCAAATCTCATCCTGAGGGACCTCACTAGGCGGTTTCCAGTGTATATTAGCATGAGAAACTTGCATGCAAGGTTGCTGCGGAAGGCGCATGGTGCGTAGTGTGCCGCCAAGCACTGACACCACCTTGCATGTTTGTATGTGCTCCACATGTCATGCAAGCGCATCAGTACTGTCCTGCGCCACGGTGTCTGACCTTGCCATCCCTGCCTGCAGGCCATTGTCCACCTTGCAGACCTGCCACCAGAGCACGACGACAGCCTTATCCAGATCCTGTATGCGGATGGCGGGGAGATCTTCAAGATGTAGAATGTAACCTGATATGCATTGTGGCAGCTGAAGGGCCATGGGTTCGCAGTGAGGCAGGGTGGGCACAAAGGCAAGGGTTTCATGGGGATTGGGCTTAGTTTGGGATGATTGTGGCAGCAAGCCATGGTGGAGGGTGCACCGCTTGCTCACGAGAATGCATGGGCACAGCGCTGTTGGTGCATCATAATCCTACAGTAGTGGATGGCAGCTGTGCAGGTTGGTTCGTGATTGTGAATGCTGTTGAATACGTGCCTTGCAGGAATGGTGGCGCCTAGCTTGGGGCCGGTTGTTGTATGATAGTGCAAGTCACCCATGCATGCTTGCGCCAGTTGCGTTTGGGTGTTTTGTGGGTCACGCACTGGGAGTTTTATCATGCTGAGTGTCCTGCAGCCTGGAGTTTATTTTATTTTGAGCCTTGACAATTTCAAAACTTACTCATTGAGCACGCAGTGCAGCTTAATACAGCCACACAACCTTCACAGCATTCGACTGTCAGTGACGTGTTCTGTTTTGGGCTAGTTTGGAATTCAGCAAGGGGGAAATGAGCCATGGTGGCAGCAGTTTGTAGTCATTCTGAGGCCTTTATAATTTTATCTCTGGTTGGCTGCTTTCTGCATCCAGAGTGTTGCCCAGGGTTATTTTGTTTGTAATATTGCGACAGCCTTTGATTGTCAACAAACCCTTCCGCCGGCATGTGGGCATGCAGCGAACTGATCTCGAGAATTCCATCTGGCAAGTGAAAGTAAAATTCATGTTGTGTTGATGTTTCGTTACAATCATAAATGTGGAGTTGCCAGCTGGTGGGACGCGCCACCATGCGATGTGGTCATTTGGGTTGGGTTTGCAGGGCCTTCATGGCATTGCGGGTTGTCAGGATTGTCAGGCACCAACAGAACTGGTGATGGAGGAACATTTTATGCAGCTTCCCCTCTCCTCTGAGCCTAGGGGACCAAGGTAACCCGTTTATGACCCTGTCACTGAACAGCGTTGAGGCTGGAAGCTTGGGAAAGGAATGCAACAGTCGCCTCAAAACGGGGACGAAAAAGTAGGATTTGGCGCCCTTTTTTGTGGCAAAAAGCTGTAGCTAGGACCACACAGTGATATCTACAATACACATGCACCCAAGAAGGCTGCTCCATTGTGCCACATCTTGTGCAGTACGTGCTGAGGTAGTTTGTCACGATGGCAACCGCAATGGCCTCCGCCCTTGTGCGCCCCACCGCACAGGTGACTTGCACCAGCAGCAAGGCCTCTGCTCGTGCGTTTGCTGCAGCACCTCGCGTTGCCTTCCGCGCACCCTTCAAGGGCGCAGCCCTGAAGGTAGCATCAGTGTCTGCAGCTCGCAAGCAGATCAGCACCGTCTGCAAGGCCAGCGGGGTGAGTATATGGCACTGTCTTGGTTTCATTGCCCGCACATGGTCCTGGCTGTGGCAAGGTCGATTCTGCGCTGTATCTGAGCTTTCTGTGTTTGATGCTAGGCACCCCTGGTCGGCAACGTGGCTCCCGACTTTGCAGCAACTGCTGTGTTCGACCAGGAGTTCCTGGACATCACTCTGTCCCAATACAGGGTGAGGACGATGGCAATGAGTGCTTTCTGTACCGCACAAAAACTGTCAAAAGTGTAACCTCTCTGCTTCCACATTGTAGGGCAAGTACGTGGTGCTCTTCTTCTACCCACTGGACTTCACCTTCGTGTGCCCAACCGAGATCACTGCCTTCTCTGACCGCCACGGAGACTTCGCAGCCATCAATGCTGAGGTGGGTGATGGCTCTCACTCACCCACCCACCTGCCCAGCACCGCACTGCTTATATTTTGACTTCTGGTCGCTAACCCCTCTCCGTATTGCAGATCCTTGGTGTGTCTGTGGACTCCCAGTTTTCCCATCTTGCCTGGATCCAGACAGGTGCGAAAAGAGTGTGTATCAGCTCCATTAGCTATGTGGCAATGGCCTAGTGCTTACCTATCCCTGTCAACTTGCAGACCGCAAGGAGGGTGGTGTTGGCGACCTGAAGTACCCCCTGGTGTCTGACCTGAAGAGGGAGATCTCCTCAGCATACGATGTGCTGTCAGCTGATGGTGTGGCCCTGCGTGGCCTGTTCATCATTGACAAGGAGGTGGGTGCTGGTCCCCAGCTGTCCTATGCACTGGTGGAGTACACCCTCCTCCATACCTCTTTCTCTTCATCCAGGGTGCGAAACTATTCTAGACTAGTCGTTTCCCATCCATGGCAACTTATTGGTTGGTTTGGTGTTGCGCTGCAGGGCATCATCCAGCACGCCACCATCAACAACCTGGCGTTTGGCCGCAACGTGGAGGAGACCCTGCGCATCTTGCAAGCCATCCAGTACGTGCAGGAGAACCCCGACGAGGTATGCCCAGCTGGCTGGAAGCCCGGTGAGAAGACCATGAAGCCCGACCCCACCGGCTCCAAGGAGTACTTTGCTGCCATCTAAGCTGCCACCAGCAGCCAGCAGTGGTCAAGGAGTGTAGTGAGAGGGTGAGAGAGGCCGGTTCTGTATCTGCCACATGTGGCATCGCTATACAGTGGCCCTTGGGGACCATTCAATGTGTTTTTGCTGGAATGACGGGCCTTGACGGGTTGTTGTGGAACTATTGACATGCACCTGGCGTAGCTGCTATGGCAGGATTGCTGGACACAGTGTCAGCGCTCCTCCATGTTGCTGGCATTGCGTTTGTACCTTGTTCTGGAGGCAGGAGCAATACCATCCTCTGCATCTGAAGTGGGTAAACATGCTCAGTGCATATGTGTCACGCTGGGTGACACCGTCACAAGATTCTTTTTTTTGCAACACGCTTGATATGCTTGCAAGTCATAGAGTCACATAGTTGGGCCTGCATTGGTGGACAAAGCCGGCTGTAACACAACAGCAAGAGTAATCCCTGCATATGGACCATCAGGTTCTACAATACATCATTAAGCCCCGGTACGCCGCGGCGCGCACCAAGCCTTGCAATTTAGCGCAGTGCTGTTATGCGGCAGAAAGTTTCTACAGAAACATAAGATCACTTTCCCCCTGGCCTAGGCTGCCGTGCGCAGCGTCTCCAAGAGCTTTGTGCCACGCTGGCAGCCCTGACTTGAAATAATTATTTAAATTGATTTATCACCAAATATTGCAATTTGTTTTATGGTTGGAATATAACCATAGCACTAGAAAGACAGCAGCAAGGGAAAGTTCAAGCGATAATAGGGAGCTCCTGGCCCGTAATAGTACCCTCAAGTTGGTCACCTAAAAAGAAAGAAAACAAGGGAAATTCAGTGCGCAAAAGGAGGTTCAGGGTCCACACCCATTGCATCTGCGTTTGCCAGAAGTTATCGTTTTTCCTGGTCTAGATCTATTTCTCCTCTCGTAGTGTTCTCAATATAATACACGCTACACCCTCAAAGCTGCAAACTCTTTCAATGCAGTGCACTGCTCACAATGATGCCAAGCTGTAATGCCCTACCAAGGCCATGGTGCGTTAGAAAAACCCTATATCCTGAATAGAAAATACTTATATCTTGTGTTACCCTTTCCCAAGTGATCCCAACATAGAATTACAAACAATGGAGATCCCAGTTATTGTAAGTCCCATAGATGATAGTACACACGCGGAAGCCAAACCCACAAGTGTCAAATGACCAGCACCCAACGCTGTGGTGGCTGTTTATAGCAGCTGGCCGGACTACTGCGAATCAGCTGGCGGCCGTTGCGCACAGATTATGCTGAATAGACTCTCCTGCTCCTCGGAGTCTGGGATGATTTCATCCTCTTCTGTCCCCGGCCGTTGGATCCCGACATTGCTGGGGATTGGGTCGCATGCGCCGCCTCCACCACCACGTGGCACGGCGTGTGCTGCATGGGCGCCACCATGTGCGATGCCATGGATCCCCATGCCATTGGCGCCTGGAGCCCCCGCTTCTGGTGCATGCATGGAGGTCGATGGCCTGGCACCACCTGCTACCCCACTGCTGGTGCCGGGCTGCTGCCCCCTCACGCCTGCCGCAGAATAGGCACCAGGCGCAGAAGCAGGCGCCACGTGGCGGGTTCCGATGGTAGCCACACCCCCTTGACCTGCAGGCGCGCTGATTGATGCCTCAAGCATGGTCATGGTGGGCTGGGCGGCGAATCGTTGCCTGCTGGCGTTTGCTGGCAGCGCAGTGGCGGCTGGCCTGTGATTGGCCTCTGCAGGTGGACGGGGTGCGGCTGATGTGGGGGCTGAGGGTGGCGGAGCAACCATTCCCTGTGCGGCATGGCACCCAAGTCAGTGTTGAAAATGTAGCATGCAAGTAAGTGCTGGGTCTGCACTGGAGGAGTACCACTCAAAAGGCACATGCGCTGTAGTCTTTGGTGTTGGCCATGTCTGCTTACATGGGCAGTTGGCACATGCATGGTCTGACAGCTGCCTCCAGTGCGCCAGGCGTGCAGCTGGATCCTTCGCCGTGACTTTGAGAGTGGAGAGGGCCAATGCAGCAGCAAGCAGGGGTTGCTGCGCGTACGTGTACGTGCACATGCATGTGGCCCATTGGCACTGCTCCCAGTGCACATGAAAGCAAGTCACATGCCAACGGCATGATTCCCATTTGTACAAGCGCTACACCCCCTACCTGGTCCTGGTTGACAGCCAGCGTCGTCGACTTCGTGCATGCGAGCAGGTGGAAGTCATCATCGCTGCCCTTCCCAATGGCCTTCCCCTCAACCCACTGGCTGTACCTCAGGTGGGTCAGGGTGACCTCCAGCCGCGCATGCATTTTCCCGGGGTTGGCAATCACCTCCCCCTTGTCGGGAATGGGCAGCTCCTCAATCTGAAGCTCTAAAGCCCTGGGGGCGCTGTTAAAAGCTATCCTAACTGGCATCGTCCCAGCAACAAGCCCAAACAGCCAGAGAACCTTGGAGTCCTTGAGGGTCCTCCAGGCTTTGGCGGTGACCACCACTGTACCAGACAGCGTGTCCTGATTTTTGGCAGCCTTGATCATGTTCATGTCCAGGTGCTGGGGGGGACCCTCACGCGTGTCCTTCCTGCTGACTTTCTTGGCAACCTCCCCTGCTGCCGGTGGTTGCCGGACCGGAACCGGTGCCTGGTTTTGGTTGATTGCTCGACCTCCCTTGCCTGCAGCGGCCGCCTTGAGCGCCCCCTGGCCTTCACCACTGGTGGGCACCGCTGGCATGCCAGACCTGACACGCACAGCCCCCTGCCCGTTACCAGGAATTTGCACTCCTCCCGTTGACCCTTGACCCCTGCCGTGGGGCGGCAGACCGGGTGGCACCTCCACCCCCGTTGCCTTCCGCTGCACATTCCCCCTTGTCATCCCAGTGGTGTTGGCACTTGGAGCTGGGGGTGGGACAGGGGCTTGGTTGCCTGCTGCAAAGTAGGGTGCAGGGTCAGGTACCGCGAGGTAGGTCATTGGGTGTGCAGCCTGGGGAATAGGGTTTCATGGAGGGTTTGGTCACAGGAGGATGCCAGCTGTCAGCCCTGCATGGCCCCATTCATAGTGAATGGTTGGGAGCGATCCCCAGCCAACCGGCAGAAGCGGTCATTGCAGCGCGCTGATCGGCCGATTGGTCAAGCTGACCGATGCATTGCCAATCGCAGTAATGCGTACTGGGTACTGCGTGCGCACTGCTACCAGGCAATGCAGGTGCATATGTCCTGCATGCCCAATAGAGCAGGTGCACACATGCCTGTGAGCCCCCAGAAGGGGTCCTATGCACACCCAAAGGTGTCACCATGCACACCAGTCACCCTGTCCTAACAGCACACAGACCACCACAGGGATTCGCAGCCAATCATGCTCATCGTCACTGAATTTGCTGACAGGAGCAGGGTTACAAACAACCGATTACAGCAGCCTAACCTGATCTACTACCACTACCAGCGCCGCCCACAGCAGCGCTGCAATCGGCTCACCTGGATTTGCTGCTGCGCTGAAAGCTCCGCTGGGTCCAGCTCGAACGTCCTGATTGGCTGCCGGGGCCCGCAAGGGGTCGAGCTTGTAGGGGTCAAACAGGGGACTGGCGGCGATGACAGCCGCGTACCCCTCCCGCATGTCCTTGACTCCCCCCTTGTCCAGCAGGCGGGAGAGGAAGGGGAGCGTGCAGCGGACCCACTTCACACCCTACAATAGGGTAATTGGGAAGTGCTCAACAAAAAAGAAGGGAAATGATATTACTCGACTACAATCAATGGCATCGTTTCTCGGCTGGCACGTGGAAGAGTAAAATGCACTGTGACTGGAGTGTAAAGGGTTTGAGCACTTTGGAAACACAACACACTCAGGATGGTCAGCATAGAGCGTATGCTCTATCTCAACTTGAGGTCGAGACCCAGGGGCCCTGCCACAGGTGGTTATGGTGTTAGCCCCTGCGGTGTGGCCTCATAGAGGTTACACAGAGGCAGTCACATGACACTCTCGAGTGCACAGGTGCCGCCCATTTGGCATCCCATACTACAAAGCCATCACGCAAATGCCAGTATGATGTTCCAGTTGGAGGCCTTTGCCTCAGAGAGGCATACTACCCACCGCTTCCCCCGACTGGGCCAGCCGTGTTAGGAGCTTCAGCCCCTCCTGTGCGGTGGTGCGCTTGAAGTCTGCCCCCCGCCACATGCCCCCATCGCCCTGCTTAGGGGGCACGGGCCGCCTGTGGTACACGGCCTCCACTGGTGGTGAGGATGGCACGCCCAGCAGGCCCTGGAGCTGGTTCTTGGCCATGGCAACATCCTGGGGCAGGGGGCATGCGTGGTGTTAGCAGCCATATAAAACAATGCTGTTCCCCATCGAGAAATATTATAGAAATACCATTTTAAATATGCATGCAACTGAGATATGCAACACCATCAGCGCCAGATGGATGCAAATGCAGCAAGTGCGAGCATTTAGGCATCTTTTCTGGCCCCACAGGGCGTGCCATAAGCAGTGCATGTGGCGCCACGCATGCCTCCTGGTGCTGATGGACCTATGTGGAGAGCAGGTGCAGAGGGGCACATTTTACGCACCGACTGCATGAGTGGCAGGAGGTTACTGTCTTCCACGGCTGTGAACCCAATGTTGACAGCCCCACTGGGGTGCCTGGGGCCTTGGTCGCTAGTGAACAGGCCATTGATGCACGCCAGCACATCCTGCGTGGAGAAGGCAGGTCACATGAGCTAGACACATGGAAAATGTAACTTTACATTTTGCATAAATTTAGTTTGTCTTATATAATCATTAAAATCTGCATTTGATTATCTACGTTTTTAATTCGGATGATGCAAAAGAGACACAAAGTTGTAGCTTTTGAACTATTGCTGAATGCGTCAACCTACAGACAAACATCTCCATGCGTGTCTAGGCTATTCATGTTCTTGCAATACCACCATTAACTCCCCTCCTTCCCGCATGTTTCTCCACCCACCTGCATCGCAACCTTCACACAGACCTTCATGACCGCAGCCACCAGATCCTCCCCGATGGATTTCAGCACCCCATTGGCCACACTGCCTATGGGGTGCACAGCCAACACCGCTGGCATGCTGAGGCCCCTCAGCTTGGGTCCGTGGGTTATCGTAATTGCGTCAGGTGGTGGGATTGCCATGTTGCAGGTGTCCAGGAGGGCCATGAGCAGCTGGTATGCAGCGCATCGCACTGAGGCGGGGGTGGGGGTGGTACTGCACAGGCAAACAGGCCATGGCGCACTATTAGCAGGATCGTACACCCTAACCCATAAGCCCTAAAGAGATTATTGCGGAGCAGGATCAGGGACCTAATTCCTGTGCAGGTCATTGCGCACTACTAGCAGGAACGGAAACCCGAAACCCTAACCAGGGAGGTTCAGCACCATTTAGAAAAGTCACCACCACTCACCTGTCCAACCCACTGAAGCAGTGGGGCATGAGGAAAGCCACATGCACCAGCACCACCCAATGCCCCTCAGGAGCCAACACGCAGGCCGGCATGCAGGGCTGCTGCAGCAGGTGCCCGATGAACCGCAGCGCAACCACCGCCGCACGCTCCAGAGGCTGCTGCTGGGCGCTGGAGGCCAGCTCTGGCGGCAGCGTCTAGGACAGCAGTGAAAAAACCATGATAATGAGTAAAAGAACAAATGAAGAAATATGCAGTCTCTCATATGCCCAGGACAACAACAATCATGAAAATTTGGGAGGAGGGAGGAGGAAAGAAGGAAAAACAAAAAAAGCTGACTGTGCAGGGAAAACAAATTACTGAAACTTGCAGCCTGGCCATGAACAGGTATGTTGGCAAAGAAAGAGGAAAAGAAAGGCATTGGCATCCTATACATTTTTTCCCCCATATTTCTCTACGCATGACTGTTAAATTACCTGCGTGCCCTTGTACACGTATCGCTTCACGTACACCCCCAGCAGGGCATGGATGAGCAGCGCGCGGTCTTCGGGGCTCACGCGGGCAGCTGTCAGGCCATGTGCCAGCATCTTGAGGGTGGTTGTGTCTGCCACTGAAGGCCGCTCGTTGCCTGGCAAGGGAGGGGTGCAAGGATCAAGGGGAGGAACGAGAGCATGTGCCCATGTAGGGGATGTCGACGGATCATCCGATGGATGCTGGAGTTGTCGTGGTGCTCTTTTATGCTTTGCATACATATACCACCCTCCATTATCTGCCTTTGATTGTATCCACAACTGCCACCGCCTGCACTCACCAACAACTGTCACCCCCACATGGCCCACCGCAGACCGACAACTCCCCCCCCCCTCCTCCCACCCACCCCCACACACCTGCCAGCGTCTCAAACCAGGGCGCCACCAGGTGCACCACCACCTCCACCACCTCCTTCTCCACCATCCGCAGGTGCAGCCGTTGGTGCACCAGCAGCTCCACCAGCTCAGGCACCGCGCCAAGCACCGTCGCCTCCTCCACATACTTGCGGGCGGTCTCCTCCTGCCTCAGCTGCACCATGGTGTCGAATTCAGCCGCGTCTTGGTCGGCATCTTGGTCCGGGTCGTCCTGGAGGGTACCTGTGGCTGCTGCGTCCTCCAGGCGCTGGCAGCGCTGCAGGTAGGCGCAGGTGAGGCCCACCCAGGAGAAGAGCTCCTTGAAGAGCGGGGCCAGGTCGGCGGAGCCGGCCCGCAGGGGGGCTGCAAGGTGGGAGTAAAAAACCCTAAGTTTAAACCCTAAATATAAGTATTGATTGAATTTAAGTACTAGTCTACAATTAGGCGCATTTGTGGGGAGGAGGAGTCGGCGAAGAGAAGGGCACAGGGTTGTGGATTTGCTGCAATTTGCTGCAATTTGCTCCAACACCCCGCGGTGACACATGGCAGCGGTTGAGCACACTTGCAACGCTTTCAACAGCACCGCATCCTACATGCAGCTTATCAAACAACATCGCACAACCAACAAACAAGAATGGAATGCCTCAATGAATAACCAGTCTGCAGCCAAGGTGCACTGCAGGTTGCCACCTCACCATTGCTCTCTGCCATGAGCAGCATCTCAACCACCACACGCATCGTCCCCGCCTCCCATTGCCGCAGCTGGTTGGCTGGGAAGCTGTACTCCGCATGGCGGCAGGGCAGGGCCTAGGAACATGCACCAAAGTAAGCATCAACACCAAAGGGTACGCAGCTGTGCTAGATGATGCACAAGTACGAATTTTAGTGTGAGCCAATGTGAACAGAACAATTGTGCTTGGTTACATTAGACATTCTATTTAGTTTAGGAATCAACATGCAAGCCAAGGTCCCAGCCACGCGATGGCAAGTGCCATGACTGCAAAGTGTCTGCAGCTGGTGCAGAGTGCATAATGGCACATGCAGTGGGCCACAGCAAATTGCTTCATGAGCAACAGCAATGAACATTAGCAAAAATGCCTGCTTTGAATGTGTACACGTAATCAGTCATACTGCTAGCAAAGTGGTTCAATTTGGTCACCTGCTGCAGCTCTGGAAGCAGCTCCATCACATCGCCATGGAAGGCTGAGGCATTCCTGATGAGTGCTGCACGCAGCCTGCCACTCACATCATTGGCTGCGTCCTGCAAAGCCAGTATTCAGAGTCAGGTCCCAGCTAATGTCTTTCTGCAACACAGCTCATGTGGTTAACGGCCACTGGCCATGCTGCATTTCAACCCATCCTTTTTACGCCACTGCAAAGGAAACGTGACCCACTCCAGACCCAGTTTCAATTTAACCGTTGCCCAAACCGCTCACAGCCACCAGAAAAACGCTAAGAAACGCAGACAAACGACTGGACGGTTTGAGGTTTTCGCAACATACACTATGCGCCGATTATGCAATTTGCTTCTCGAATTGTATTTCGTATTATCTGTTGCCGCTTTCAAGGCAATTGTTCCCAATTCAATATTCCCTAGTTGGAAGCATTAAACCCTAAACCCTGGGTGTTGTGCTCACCAACCCGTTGAGCACCAGGTCCTCCCCCTCCATCACAGGCCCATCAGGCAGCAGCGTGGACAGGTGGATGTCCAAAAAGTAGGGCCCAATGTCCAGCATGCACATGAGCCACATCTTGCGCAGGAAGGTAGGGCAGTCACGGGCCAGGCCTGGGTAGCTCTGCAAGGGACAGGGGATGGCCTGGGTCAGCGACTGAGGACTATCTTTGGCACTCAACTTGTGCTGGCTGCTGATTGGGGAACTTGAATGTCGATAGGCAGTTCAGGAACGATCTCTGGTCATGCTGATGAATGGGCGTTCAGACAAACCCACTAGCGTGCCATCAGCAACATGCGCATGGGATTCACACAGACAACGTGTCAACAACAATCATTATGGTATTGATACGGCAGGATCGATGTGTTGGCCTTCATGTCTAGCATGCTCAAGATGGGTGTGTGATCACCTGCAGGGCATAGATGACCAATCGCAGGGCCAGCCTTCGCACAGCTGTGTGTGCCTGGCGGTAGAAATCCGTTGCCGAGTGGGGGCCCAATAGGAAGCCCTGCACGTGCAGCCATCCTGCCACTGGGTGGGCAGCACCAGGCGGCTTGCGCTGCACCCAGTTGCCCCACCCGTGCTTGTGCGCTAGCAGCAGCAGGCCGTACAGCTTTCCCAGAGGCTCCTGCACACACATTTTATTAGGCATGGCAATGGCATACTATGCTGAAGAAGGGTTCCAGCACACTCATTTATCAGGCATAGCAATGGCATATTATGCTGAAACACATTCCTCAAATACACACACGCAAACTGCCTCATTTGAGGTGCCTGATTTGACGGTATCAAATGGCAGAAAATGTTGACCACAATTGCTTGCTCCTCAGTATTTGTGACAAGCAATTGGATGGGGCCAGTGCTGTTGAGCTATCCCTACCTTGGCAGCTGCAGTCATCATCTGCCAGTCGTTGGTCTTCATGGCTAGGTTGTCTGCTTCAGTCCTGTCTGCAGGAGCCTTGTTCTGCAGCGCCATGGCAATGCAGCACTCCAACCGATACACCAGGGGCTGAGTGGCATCAGCCAGTTTGTGGACATCCTTGATCAAGGTGCTCCGCTGTGCATCAGTCAACTGCAGCAATATTTTCAAATCAGACAATTCAGAAGCGCCATCGCAAATGTGTTTATCAGCAGTGCAGCAGAGGTCGCACATATGAAAGTGCGCACACAGGTATGCAGCAAGAAAAGAGCTCTCCTCCAGGGTATCTTACCTCAGCAGCATTGCCACCAAGCTTCTGGCATACAGTTTGCACGACAGTTGACACCAGATTGAGAGCAGACTGCCGGATCTGGAGTGGCACAGGCTGAGTAGGCTCCAATAAACTCAGGATATTATCCGGCAGAGAGCCATGCGACTTGAAGAATTTGTCTGGGGGAAAGCTGCCCAGTGCCTCGCGTGCAAGGCTAGCCAGAAACTCCAGAGTCACTTTCAGCAGTATCGCATCGCTCTGCAACAAAGGAGTCCGTTAATCCTCCAAGAACATTTCTTGCCATATTTGGGTATTACTTCCAATAGATTGCAATGCGTCAGCTCTATCTTACAGCATTATGCATACATATGGCTAGCCAACAGATTTACCTGCACAAACATCTCACAGTACTGGGACAGCTCAGAAGCCTCTTCCTCATTTGTGGGTGGGCCTTTGTTGACATATCCCAGCTGCAGTCCCTGCACACAGTTGGAGATTTAGTGCATAAGGACAGGCAATTTAATAAACAAAGCCCGTCATAAAGTCATCTCCCTTTTTGTACATTATCCTTCCAGCTACAATGTACCTGTTCCAAGCCACTGGGTCCAGCATTGGCCAGCTGCACCGCTTGTCTGTACTCCTTGGTAATTGGGCTGATCCAGCCCAACACACCCTCAATGACAGGCTTGGTTGGGATCTGCCTCTGCATCAGGGCCTGCTTGACGCTGTTGACTGTGTTCAGCAGCTTCATTCGGGTGATCACATCGCTCCCCATGAACTCCAGAAATGGCTCCTGCATGTGCAGACGTGATTTGCGTGACCATATCAACTTGCGATGGAAGTATGGCTGAGCCATGTGTGTGCCAAGGGCATCTGAAAAGTACTCAAGTTTTATGATGCAGTAGAACAGGAGCGCCATATGAATCTGACCTTGAAGGAGACAAGAGGAACTGCTGGTATGCAGACAGCAGCATGCATACGCACACTTGGGAGCCATTTGCAACTTGCACAGAGCCAAGGGAAGGATATCACATGGGGCTGTTTACGACAATGTGATGCCATACCTTCCCGAACAGCCTTTGCACAAGCTCATCCACATAGTCCTGTTCCTCCAGGTGCCTGGCGAGGCACACCAGGATCTCCAGCACGTTCCCCACATACTGCTTCTTCAGTTCCAAGGCCATGCCCTGAATCTGGGTGACCTGGTAGGGCGCCTCAACATCATCACTGGTGGCACCTGCAGAAATGATTGACTTGTTATTTGTCGGAAGTTGAAACCCATCCAATGGACATTGCATATATTATCAAGCACATGAACTTGATCTGGTAACCGCATATTTTAAGTTTTGATTGGAAATTGCACGGATTGCAAGGCAACTCAATACATGTGCAACACTCACATTGCAGATCGTGGATGCAAACAAATTCGGGGAAGAGCTTGCTCTTGTAATCCCTCCATTTTGACTTCATGAAGTTCCTCAGCCTTTCCTGCATCTTCTCTCTGTACTGTGGCAACCCAGGCACCACATGACTGAACAGGGGAATGTCCTGCACCATCCTCTGCACCTCATGGCACATGTCAGCTGCCACGCGATACAGGCTGGTACTGCTTCCCTCCCCATTGTCCTGCAGGAATTTGGACATAGCCGTCCATCGGAGTGTGATACTTTGGTTGCTATGTCCTTTGATGCAACAGTTTTGTCGGTGCACTGTTTGAACACAATGCAATGCTGCTGTCATGCAGGCCGATGTGCAGGCAAATATACTGTGCGATTTCACCTCTTCGGTAGCCGGTTGAGGGTGGCTTGTAGGGGCAGGCTCTTTCTCTAGGTCAGGAGTGGAACTGCCGGGTGAGTTGGTGACTTCAACCGGCTCTGACCCAATATCAATCTCTGCAGCAACATATCATGTCAATAAATCCTGTCAATACTTCTTGTGCATTGCAGTTAAAGAACCAATGGACTGGACACCATTCCAATCGCATCTGTTGAGTGCACATGATACAATTGGTTCCCTGATACGTATCTTCTTCCTATGCATGCCTCAATGCTTCAGCATATCCTGATTCACTGCTGCCTCCAGGTTACAGATTGATCATGTGATGTTCTAGCCTGTGTATGGTGTGCACAAACAAGCTTACCAATGATCTCAGGCCGCTGCATGTCATCTTCAAGATGCCCCTCCTTCAGAAGAGATTTCCCAACTGGTGCATCGAATCCATCTCCCTCCTCCTCCTGAGTCTGCACAGCTTCAGCCGAACCCAGCGCCACCTCCTCATCACTGTCCGACACAACTCCCCTTGCATCCCCACCACCGATGGCTGGCTCAGGAGAATGCTGCACATGAGGCACAACAGGCTGCCTGGGCGGTTGGTAGTCGCCAGCGGCAGCATATCCAGCATATTCAGGGGCATATGTATTCCCCATATGCCCTGCCATGGGCCCCACTGTAGGATGCGCCATGCCTCGCTTGTGTGCTGGGCCCTGATGGGGCTGCAGGTGAGCAGATATGCGTTTCCCACCCACAACCCGCATGCGAGGCCCCTCTGCCGCTCCACCATCTGCACACACAAATACAGCCTAATTAAAGCAATCAACAACAGTAGTCCACTTGCCCATGGAGAAAGTGCGGCAAGTTAAGCAGCAAGCTGGTCTGCAGCACACCAAAAGGAGAAACAAAAGTGGCAGAGAAGCTTTCATACACCAACATTGGAGAAATGGGTTGCGTGAGCGCAGTCCAAGTACCCCACTCAGATTATGTCAATTGCTTACCTCCGCCATAGAGCCCTGTGTGGCCCCCCAGATCCGCGTCATCCTCCGGGAAGCCCTGCGAGGGTTCCGCCATTTGGAGCCCAGCATCCCCTGACACACGTCGATACGCACCAGCAGCGCTACCATACATGGACCCTGAGGCAAACCCCGCGTAGGATGTCACTACAGGGTGTGTCCTGCTGGCTGCTGGAGCACCATGCAACCCCGTCCCAAACCCTCCATAGGGTGCTGACGTTGGCAGCAGCCCATGCGGGGCAGTCATGCCACCAGGGCCAGCACCAGACCCTGCATAGGGTCTTGGTGCTGAGGTGGGGCGAGGCGGTAGGCTCCCCTGATGCCCAGCTGCTGCTGGTGCTGGTCCAGATCCAAAGTTGGACAGGTGTGGTGCTGCAGCGGCAGCAGACTGGGTGAGTAAGGTCCACCCCCCAATGACATCAATGCAGGTGACATGCCCATATGTGTAAATTGCTCGTGCATGGGCAATTTCTTTATCGGTAGCTGGACTGGCTACCCAAGCATGGCTACTAGCTCATCACCTCCTGAGTGCTAATCACAACTGTTTGCTACATAACAGGTGTTGAAATGCATCCCCAACATGATTATGCCTTCACAGGTAACCTCAAAACTGGGCATGCCAACTGTTTGTATGAGCCACATTGTCCCCTGCACAGCCCTACCTCCTGGGGCTGCATCATGGGCAGCGGACGAGGGGGCGGCCATGTGGGAGCTTGCACCCAGCCCTGTCCCACCCTGCAAGTGTGTTGGCCCATGCATGGCTGTGCCGTCAGATTGCGGGCGTCGACCGAACAAGTCTGCGGCAGTTCTGTTTCCTGCAACGGAACGTATTATAATAAATGATAATATATCATATTATTAAAAATTATTTTTATTGCAAGAAGCATATATGAGCAAAGGAGCAGGCATCTGGCTTTCGTGCCGGAATGCTTGTAAGTGTTATAATATTGCAGCATGCATGAGTAAGGTGATCTGTTACTTGCATTCAGCTTATACAGCCAAATAGCAGTCAGTCTTGCACATGCGGCGCCAAGCAGCTCGGTCCTTGCGCATGTAGCAAAAGCAGCATGCAAGAGCTGTACGCCACGTACTCAGGCGCTGCATGGTCCCCACATCCTCATTTGCTGCATCCAGCTGTAGCAGGTCCAGGGGGCCACTGTCCAACCCAAGGTCGCCACCTGTCAGGCCCTGGAGCAGCACCCCCATTTCCTTGTCCAGCTCAGCCACCTGCTCCATTAGCTTGTTGCGCCTGCGGCCGTGCCTGGGTTGGGGAGCAGGCGTAATATAGTCAGGAGCTTGTGATCGGTTTGGATGGGGCGTGATCGGCGACGGGGATGGGATAGACTGGAGGGTGTTGGAGCTGGCAGTTTATTATCAAGAAAGCAAGAATTGTGGGGTGAGGACGTGGCGGCTGCATTGTAAACAGTTGGATCGCAGATAAAATTAGAATGTTGCATCAAAGACGCTGTGATTGCTGTTCAGACGAAAAACATTACAGCACCAGCATTGAAAACTGCCAAAGAACTAGCCATACATCATTCACAGATTATCCTGTATCTGAAAGGGATAAATGTATGAGAATTAAAGCTACATTTTTTCGCGCCCAGTGCACTGTGCTTGCACTCACGCGCTGGTCAGCTCCTCCTTTTCCTCCACCTGCCCGCCAGGCCTGTGGTGCACGTGCCGCCGTACAGCGCGCTCGCCCATGGGCACACCATCATGCAGCCGCAGGAACTCGGGGTTTGCAGCCGGGTCCAGGCGGATCCCTGCTCTGCCCCGGCACACCACGGTCTCGATCATGTAGTGCGCCACCTGTTGGTTGAGGAGAAGGCGGTGTTGTCCAATGGGTGGCATGGGCAATACGACGTTGTCATACAGGGGGTGAATGGGCATGCGCCGTGCTTTGCATCAGTCTGATGTGAGTAGGGATCACCAGTATGTGGGCCTTTGCTGATTGCTGCAACGTGCTTGTGCAGTTGCGAAGCTATGAAATTGGCGTGCATGCAATGCACGAATGCTCAAAGAATGTGGGGGTGCTTCCTGCATGCCATCATGGTACGTGCTGACGATGGCAATTTCTTACTTTCACCATGGCACACACATACCACTGTATAGAGCACGGCACACACGGCATGCGTGTAATGCACTATTCCACTTTGTTTGTCATGCCATGGCGCCTCATGCAAACGCAGCACTATGATCAGCTGAAGCTTCCCTGCTGGGGCGCAGCACACTCGAGCAATGCATACTCCATCCTCCTGTATTGCATTGCCACGGATCCCAGACCATGCCGTGACATGCCATGCATTGCCAGCCACACTCACCGATTTGTACCGCCGGTGCTTGCTCTCATGGTGCAGGCTCTTTGTGGGCTCCAGCCCACGCAAGCCGCGGCAGCAGCGGGGTGCAGAGCAGTTGCAGATGTCCAGGCAGCCAGGGCACCGCCAGTTTGGGTTGCTGAGGGCATCGTCGATGTTCTGCCCCATGCGCACCCACAGGCACTTGCCGCACCATACCCCTCGCCCGGGCCCTCCAGGGTTGTCAGCCGCCGACCAGTAGCTGCTGTCAAAGGTGCCGCAGATGCATTCCGTTTTCTTGCAGACAAGCTTTTGCCTGCAGTGTGCGCCAGCAGGTGCATGGGCGTTGACGCAACACAGTGACAGGCAAGCAGTGACTGCACAAGTAGTTTTAATGGGTCAAGGCTATGATTTAGGTGAGGCAAGTACACTACCTGCAAAAGTGACAGGTCTGACATGTGGGGCAGTTTGGACCGTGCTCATTTTTGCACAGCAGCGATTCCCTCTGGCCCACAAAGGTCCTGTGAGGCGCTGCTTCATAGTGCCAGATGCGATACAGGTGCTTGTCTGTAAAGTACTCCCTGCAGAACAGACAGAGGTGTGAGCGTACAGGGTCTGTGCCTTTCAATTAGCTCAACAGCTGCAGCAGACAACGCTTACGATCTGCCAGTTTTGGACTCTGTGTCTAAGACCTCTTGCCACACTGGACCGATGTCTTGGGTTCTCAGCACTGGCTTGTCTATGACTTCCGGCCTGGGTGCAGCCCCAAGGGCAGACCCCATTGGTCTCCCTGCACCACAGCTCTTGTCAACGGTGCCCACATAAAAGCTGGAAGACACGTCTAGGGCAGTTCTGCCTTCACCTGCCATGAAGGCACGGCCCCCAGTGGAGTCACGTTCCGCGGGAATATGGAAGGGGGCTTCTCTGTTCATGGTTCAACTTGCTCAAAGACTGCAATTTCACCCAGCCAGCCCTCGCTCTCAGGGCAAGCAGCGAACTGAGCTGCTGGCCACCACCATGGCTAGCAATGCATGCATGTTTGAAAAAGCAGCACGGACTAGCGTTTAAAAAGAACTTGAAAGCAATAGGTTTTAACGCTCAAAATACAACAGGGATTGCCACAACGCTGCTTCGAAACAAGCGCTAATCACAATATATACTTTAATGTAATCTGGGCTGTCGTGCTCGTCGTTTGAAATAGACAAGGGGGGGGGGCGTGACTAGGTCCCACGATCAAATATATACATGCGAACTGCAAGTTGATGGTACCTTGCTCCCTAGTTTGGTCCACGCTTTTAAACGGCCAAGAGTTTTCCCCATAACCATATGCATGCATTGCTCAGCCAGTGGCACCAACAGCAAATACCCTAGGGTTGCGATGGTTACGGGGTGCCACAGGGTTGGCCAACAGAAAGGTGGTACAGTACGTGCAGGCAATGCTCTTCAAGGCCCTGAGGCTCAGCAATTGTGACCCAAGTTGACAGCAAGGTTTGCATTGCTGGGTGGTAATCAGATACGAGAGGATCTGGTCCCAATGTGTACTGGCCAAGCGGCCCTAAAGCTTGCAAGCTGTAGCTCTTATCATGCGAGGTGGTTTCTCGTTCACTGAAGTTGAGAGTACAGAGGGTCACATCCCTTGGTGAGATGCGCTGCCAGTGGGCGACTCCCTGCCGTGCACTGTGCAAGATTCCGCTTTATGCTTTCTTTTCCAATGGGAGACCGTTCAGTCCAAATTCTGCCATTACACCGCCAAAGTCTGTCATTTGCACAATCCCTTCACCCAAGTATCAGCCAGAGGGTGTCCAGTGCAAGAGGTTGTGGACTTGACCAACAGCCAAGTGTCCGTCTCCAGACCAGGCCCATAGCAGAGCACACCATTGTTGGTTCAATATAAGGGTTACAAAAGGAAGAGCGTATTGGTACACTGTATAACAACAGTAAATAAATGTGCTGACGCTAATGTTACATCTAGTTGAGGAAGGGAAGGGAGGTGCCGTTGGTGGCGAAGGTTACGTGGTAGGGATCTGCCAAGTGGTCGAACAGGTTGTCAATTGGGCCCTTGCCGGTGGCGGCGTATTGGAAAGCAAAGCCAACAGTGGCGAGCATGGCCAGGCGCCCGTTCTTGATCTCCTTGGTCTTGTACTCCTTGTAGCTGCTGCTGTTGGCAAAGCCGAATGGGTCGAAGATGCCACCTGGGTAGCCGTTCTCCTTGCCCTTGAAGCCATCGGTGATGCCGAAGAAGGAGCCATCACCCTGGGAGCCAGGGTTCTTGAAGTCCTCCCACCTCTTCACCTCAGCCCACCCGCACAGGGCAAACTGTGCAAAGAGCAGGGCAGCTGCAAAGGAAGAGTTGCAAGCTGTCAGTGTCAGGGTTGGTGCTCCAGTTGGGTTCTTATGTATGACATTGTGGGGTATCCTGTGTGTAACAAGTAAACAGTTCAACCCACACGCATGCCAACAAGCAAAGAAAGCAGGACACTTACGGATAGACACCTCGTTGTTGTCTATGTACACCTTGCCAGCGTCGTACCACTGGGGCACGCTCAGGGCACCAGCCTTGGTGAGCAGCTGCAAGCAGGTTGGCACCAGTGTCAGCAACAGCGCAATGTCTTTGAAAGAAAGCCAGGCAGGTAGGCTGGCAGGCATTGATGCCCCAAGAGAATGCGAGTGAAACAAAGATGTAGGTGTATACTTGTGCTGAGCCCAGTGCAAGCCAACAACTGTTCAGGCAGTAGTAAACATCGGACACCAAGGGCACTGCCATTTCACCCACTTACCCCTGGGAGCAGGATGCCAGCAACGGCGGTCATGGCTGTGCGTCCGTGCACAAGCTCGGCCTGCACAAACCTGCACAACAGTCATAGGTTGGTGCCCTGAAGTGGATAAGTCTACAACGCGCACTGGGATTGCAAACCGAGTTGGGTCGCTGGGTTCAAGTCACTCACCACTTGAGCAGCTCGGGGTCGCTGCCGAGGCCAAGGGGATCAAAGCCATAGTCTCCCGCGAGGCTGAACGGCAAGAAAGTGGGTCAATGCGTGTAAAGGTGGGGCATGGAGGGTGGTACAGCGACGGCTCGGGGTTTACTCACCTGCCGTCGAGGTAGCTTGGGGCGGGGTTGCCGGGGTACCACACTGGGCGATCCGTTGCCATGACGGTGGTGCTCACCTTCTGCACGTGGTAAAGGGCACAAGTTAGCGCAGATACGGTGACGTCGAGGGTTTACCCATGTATCCAAAACCCATGTGAATGCATCACAAGATACGCGCTGCAAATGCACAGCTGGGGACGGCTGCCTGTTGGGCTAACACGACGCATGGCTGCACATAGCTGACTAGTGGGTGCACTGGCGTCCATAGGGCTGGCTACCGCTGTCAATTACCTTGGCAGCACGCACAACGGGTGCGCGCACGGCCTTGCCATTGAAGGCAGACCTCTGGACGGTCTTTGAGGACAGCAGTGCTGAGGAGGAGGCAAGTGCGGACGCCATCGTGACAGGTTGATCAGCACCACAGTCAAACGAAGACCAGACAAAGATACGGTGCCTGTTGCTGGCCTTCTCAAGTACCACCTTCACCACTTTGCTGCCCAAAACTCAGCTGGCGCGAAAGCGCTGGGCAAGCCCGACCTGCTCTTATCCTGACCGGATCCTGATGCACCGGGAAAGACCCAATCGGGCCCGGCTGGATCGATAAAGCCAGGGGGAAATTTCCCACTGCAGCAAGATATCTGCGCCACATGGCATGCCGTGGTTGGAACATTAGCCAACGGGCACTCGAGTCCCACTGGCTCGGCGAAAAAGTTTGGAGAGCGCGACAAGCGGGGCGTTTGGGAGAGGAACTACAACACGCCCAGCGCACGTTACTGTGATTATCCAGCCGCTCTCATTGGTAACTCCCTTCTCGTTTGCTTTTGGGTCGTGTCGCACCATCAGCTATCACGATGGCAGCCCTTACCCAGTCCACCTTCCTGCGCTCCAGCACCACTTTCCTGGGTGCCAAGAAGGTGTCCGCCACCAGCAATGGCGCAAGGGTGGTCGCCAAGGCCGGAAACTGGCTGCCAGGCTCCGACACCCCAGCATACTTGGAGAGCGTGCCTGGGTATGCAACCACCCATCCTACAACCTACTCCCTGACTCGGCTGCCCTTGGCGTATCCAGGGTTATCCTGAAGCCTGTCTCCCAACCTGGACGACGTACCCATATCTACACCTCAGTATTACTGCGCCGTACTGCCTTTTATCTAATCGAGTGCACTTAATGTCCTATCCGCCCACCTTGGCTGCCTCTTGGCTGCGCACAATTTTCATGCTTCCCTCGACCCTAACCACCCCTTGTGTGCCTTTGTTCCAACAGATCATTCGGCTTCGACCCCCTCAAGCTGGCAGAGAAGCCCGAGAACCTGCAGCGCTACCAGGAGGCTGAGCTGGTGCACTGCCGCTGGGCAATGCTCGGCGCCGCTGGCGTCATCGCCGTGGAGGTGCTTGGTCTGGGCGACTGGGCCTCCGCACCCCTCTGGGTAAGGCCCAAGTGCACTGCAACATACACTAGGAACTAATTGCCTGTGCACTGCAAACGGCCTTAATATGGGCTTGCAGAAGCTTTTCAGGGCCCAAGCTTAGTTTCCAAAGGCACAGAACCTGACTCAGCTGTGATAGTGGGCAGTTGATGACTTGCATGCCTGGAGCACTGCAGGTTGTGCATGTACACCTGTCAACCATTCCATAGGACTGACCTGTGTGTACATTCCTGCAGGCTGTGAACGGTGGCAACGCCACCTGGTTCGGCATCCCCATCCCCTTCGACATCACCACACTGGTCGGCATTGTAAGTCTTGCACGCAGTTGTTCACCTTCAATATTGGTTTGGCTGTAGTTCAGCACTACACATGTTGCTCACCTTCAGCCATTGTTTAGTCTTCACCTGTTCTTGCCCACCATTCACTTGCAGCAATGGGCTTCACTGTTGTACTACCATCCGTCCTTTGGGCCATAACCACACAGTACTAGTACCTAGTAGACAGCCCGACACTGTGGGGGCACCAACCCGGAAATTCACCCGACCCCTGCCCCCCCACCCCTGCAGGAGGCCGTCATGATCGCCGCCGCCGAGGCCCAGCGCGCCAACGAGGCCGACCCCGAGAAGCGCAAGTACCCCGGCGGCGCCTTCGACCCCCTGGGCTTCTCTAAGGACCCCAAGTCCCTGGAGTCATACAAGCTCAAGGAGATCAAGAACGGGCGCCTGGCCATGCTGGCCTGCGTGGGCTTCCTGGGCCAGTACAGCGCCACCGGCAAGACTGTCCTGGGCGCCCTGGGCGAGCACCTTGCCGACCCTGCCAAGAACAACTTCGCCACCAACGGCGTGTCCGTCCCATGGTTCTAAATTAACTGCCCATTTTTACCACAGGCGCTGTGTTTTGCCTGCAACCTGGCAGGCGTTTTTAGTGTAGCGCGTTGGATTCTTCAGAGGTGTGGACGTGCAGCTCTTGATTTATTCCTAGACTGCAATGGACGAGTGGAATGCCCAGGGCCTGGATGACCTGGTACATGCTGAATGGCAAACACTAGGGCTTTATGCGCCAGATGTAGCAGCAGCATACCAGCAGTGTAGTGAACCCTCGAAAAGGCACCAGTGTGCAGCGTGCAAGCTGGCTTGTCACAACGGGTCTCTGTTGTATGGGGCCAACACATGTACCATAGATGTTGCCTCTTTAATACTGCTGATGTATTCATATTCTATTTTTCTCCTATACACAACCGTGCAGTTTACGGTACTGCACCTGGTCCAGCTGTAACCACAAAGTGAAACACTTGATGTACAAGTGTGCTCGTCAAGGTCATGGCATGGCATTGCCTGGCAGTGCCGTTGTCTCATTGTCCACGGTGGCTTATCTCTCGTTGTCCTGGAAAATCCAGAAATGACGATACAGCATGGCTATGATCACTCTCAAGACAGATGGATGGCAATGGCATCCACTTGCATTTGGCAGCTCAGACTTTAGATAAACTTGCCTGGTGGTTAGCACTACAGGGAAAGAAGAAACGGCATGGGACTCTGGTGTGCGGCCGTACTTGATCATCAAAATTACAAAGCCAATAAAAACAGGGTGCCTTAGGCTATTTGCTGTTAAAAAATATAATAAACAGCGCCTGCCTTGATTGTGACAAAATTGCTACCAGAAGCCACATCCTATAATGAACGCGTTGATGGTTCCATGTCTGCCAGATGCTGAATATGCACCCCTGAACTATCCATATCACCCCGATATACCGTGATACCCCGGTACCCGTTAAATTTATCCAATGCAATTGACATAGAAATACTATTTCTAGTAAAGAGGGCTAGTCCCAAAAGTGCTGTCAGCCGGCCACCACAGCTAACCTAGCCGGGCTAGTTTGTGCTCTAATGCATGTGTGCATGCCCGTACAGTCTACATGCACGTACATGGTTTCAACAGTTCCTCAGGGCAAGCTAGGTTGTGAGAAGGACTGATCGCGACGCCTAATTACGGGTCCACAGGTGCAGGCTAAAAGCGTTCTTTGATTCCATGTGCTTGTACCATCTTTGCCACTTGCTTGCGCTGGATGCTTGGCTGTAAGCTGAGCGGCATGCATTGGGGTGCTGGTGTTGGCCCCAGCCAGGCTGGAGGATGCTTGCATCCGTGTACATGTGCCGCTGTATGAATCTTTGGTGCCTGATGGATCCTTGCATCGGTGTGTCGCTGGCATTTACGTCCGCTCACATAGGTTGGCCAGCGCTGCTGCGCAGCTGAACCAGTTGTAGATCTGATTTCTACAACCTGTCAGCAAGCCTCCTTGACATCTTGCCTGTGCTGCTTGATTAGCCGATACAACGCATCATTCTCTGCCAGGGAGTATGTGAGGTTGCAAACAGCATAGTAATCATCCCTGATGATCGAGATGTTGCCTGCGGAGTGCCAAGCAAACTTCAAGTGACGCACAACATGGCCACACAAGCACAATTTGTTTCGTCACACTGCCAGCATTATTTAGCTAGCAATGCTTCTTGACTCATTGCTGTGCAGGCGGTCTGCAGCACCAGCGACAGAGACCCAGTCGCAAATAAATTGCGCAATGGACCCCTTCACAAATGCACCTCCTCAGCACACGCAGCACTACCAAATGTAAAGAACGCCTGTGCAATGCAAACCACTAGAAGGCAGTGCATCATCAATTGTGCCGTACCGGTAAGGGCACCCATGACAAGGATAATGAGGAAATATTGCTGTTAACTGCCACATGCAATGGCTATTGCCCCTTACCAATGACATCATCCAGCAGCACCGCTTTCCCCGCCATGACTCCGCTGCCCTCCAGGTTGGTGTGCGCCACGTGGACATGGAAGTGATAATAGGAGGGCTGGTAGTGCACATACAGGCGCAGCTGGTCCCCGGACACGCCGTAACGCTGCTGGACCACCTGGCAAAGGGAAAGCAGCAATTTGGTGCTATGCTGTACCAGGGGTGTGACCTGACCCAGTAGGTCACCACTTGATCAACAAAACGGTATAAGCAGTGCCAGGACCGAGCTGCATAGCGCTGCATGTGCAAGACTGGCGGCTACCCTGGCTGCATTGCTTGAATGCATGTTATTAAATGTATTAGGGTGTGCAGCCTTGCAGTAGCTGCAGGTTAAATCAGCCTAGCCTGCCGTGCTAAGATTTATGAAAGTCGTGCTGCTTGCGTGCAATCCAAAATTTTAGAGGTGGTGATTCATTGTAAATCCAGGGAGTAAGTCCAGCGAGTGCACAAGCTGCTAACTCCAGGATATTATCAGGAAGCGGTGCATGCGTACCATCAGGCATGGGGACGGATGAGTGACAAGAAACAGTGACACGTTCACAGCATGGATGTAAACAACCGGTATGCTTTGTTCCGCAGTCCCTGAGCATACCTCAATGGCTTTGTCTTTGATGTTTTGTAGCAGCGGCAGATGCTCCCTGCGCAGGTCCCTCAGGCTGCGCACATCCCGCCTGCATGCCACCACAGGACTGCTTACGCACAAGGCATTAACAGAGCCACTTTCTGCTGCCCACACAACCATGCATTTGCTTGGATCCATGGCGCAGCGTGTGTTTGCATAGCCTGTGGGAGCCTAATGCAGCCGTGGGAGCTGCATGGTATTTGTAGCCTCAACAGGTTGCAGTAGCGAGTCCGCCTCCAGGTCCGGTATGGGGCTGGTCTGAGCTGCAATGCAATGCGCAAGTGCCAGCAGATTAACACGCAATCTCAGAGATATGATCATCACCGGTGACAAAATGAGGTAATTGCCATGTTTCATACCTGTGGCAGATAGCCACGCAGTACAGCTGTTCTAATTGCACCTGATCCTGCAGAGGCACGCTGCTCGTTATACATCTACCGAGATGTCAATGAATGAGCAAAGCCAGCAATTTATTCACCAAGAAGCATGGAAACCCCAACTGCTGGCAGGAATCTGCCTAAGAGCACAAGTACTCCCTTGGGCAAATGGCCTTTGCCTGCAGACGCTGCATGCAGGTAGTAGTACTGGTACAACATGATCATTGCAGCACCTACCCATTTCAAGTCAGGGTGCAGCATGAATCCTACTTCAGCGTCTGGATCATCAAAAACCAGCCGCTCCACTTCTGCCTGTGTGTTGCAGGATGAGATGAAGTGAGGCAGTCGACTACGGGCATAATGCGGAAAATTCATCACGTCAGTTTCAGCACCGAAAGCGCATGGCGACTGTACAGGTCACAAGTACTGAGCAGTAAAGTCTATCCAAGGTATTTGTCACAGCGCCACCATCCACGGCACCACACCTTGCGCTCCAAAATGTTGTATACCCATTGGATGCTGGAGGGTGGCATGGAGAGCACATATGGCAGCGTTATCCTGGCATAGTCCTCAGCACTTTCAGTGACCTGCAATGACAAAATGCTCGGTAGGCGTCCAATAACACCTGAGGATGAGCATAATATAATACAAGATGCAACACCACTTGTGTGCTTTTGCGCTATGCATGCGCCCACTTGCAGAAAATTACCATGAAGCGCTGTTGGGTTGTGTGCTTGTTGATGTGCTTGTCAGTGGCCGGGTAGATAAGGTCGATTGTGAGAAGCGAATGCTCCGCTGGTGAAGCGCCTGTGTACTGCACACGGGTGGCTTGTTTTGACACTACTGCAGGCATATTGACAACTACGGGTTCAGAGCAAAAGCGAAGCTGGTAATAGGTGGCGGATGCCCGTGTACCTTGGAATAGATATCGTTTTCAAAATCAAGTTGGGTGTGTGCTTCAGACAAGAGGCTACTCAAGCTGTCATGGGCAAAATGCCGTCTCGAAAGCAGCACCACGGCGTTATCTGAACTGCCGGTGAACCTGAGAGGTGTTTCAAGTGGTTGCCTATTTGTGCTGGTTTAATACACGGAGCAAAACGGCATGCACGCAGGCATATTGTGGCAGATGGCAGATGCCACTGTACCTGCCGAGAACCGCCACTCTCTTCGTCTGTGGATCATCCCCAAGTATTCTATCCAGCTTGAAGTTCCTAAACACCGCGGTGCTGCCTGCGGCCGTCATCATGAACAACTACACTCTGAAACTAGGGAAGCAACAAAGAGCGGACAATCGCGTGCTCGAATTCGCTTTTTGCAAGAGGGCACTGTAGCCCTGGATAAACATCTGCGAGACGACAGTAACAGCGCGCTGTTAAGCGAAGACAGTGGCGCTTATGTTGTACCCACAAGCTCAAATGGGAATTGCTATTTATTTTCTCAGGGGGGCTATCCTGCGCAGCGAGGAGGTCAAACGCTGAACCTGAGCTGGGAATGTGCACGAAACAGGCTCTTAACGCTGTCTAACGTGCCTTGAAACAGCTTGTGTGTTGACAAGACTGTCGTTGGGGTGTATTGTCGCTGTCATAGGTGCTTAGCATCGCCTCTGTATAGTTTGGGTCATTCTTACCTCGCTCCTAAACTTGTGCTCCGGAGGCCTGGTGACCAACACTGCCTAGTTTCGAACGGGTTTCGTTGAGCGTTGGGCCTTCATGCGTCCCAGGATGGCGACTACAACAGGATTGCCTTCCACAGCACAAGGGAAGGAGGTGAGTTGCGTGTGCACAAGCTGGTGCTGCCCCCTTCAACAACTTCCTTGTTACTGGCGGAGGCGAAAGAACCCAAGTTATTACAAAAAAGTTCACCTATGCGCCATAGCCGGCAGCATTGCAACTCCCCAAGTTTCCTATTGGTCCTCCGCACACCCATATCTGGAGTTGAACCCAACTACTCAGCCACAGCACCTGCCAACCACTCTCCTGGCTGTTGCCCACGACACCCAATTTTCATATGCATGCAACTTCATACCTTGGCACAGCTAACCACCTGTCGCCATCCTCCTCAAGGCTTCTTGAATGCTCTCTCTCTTTGACACTGTGGGTACCACCTTGTTCCTGAAAGGACTGGTTTTCCTGCTGTGGCTATGAGCAGATCTTTGCCCCTTTGTGCACACCTTTATCAACCCCTCTTGCTATAATACTGACAGTATGTTTTGGGTTTGTGCAGTATGCATATCAGCCCTTCCATGATGCCGAGGATGTCGAGGCTCAGGAGGCACCTCTGGCACCGAACTTGTCACGCAATGAGAATATGTTGAGGCTGGGGTTTATCAACAAGGTGTACGGCATACTGAGCATGCAGCTGGTAGCAACAGCCTTAGCAACAGCTGCTATCATGTTCATTCCGCCGGTCCAAGCGTTCGTCCTGGGCAACGCCGCAGTGCAAGTTGTGGGCATGCTGGTACCTCTTCTGGGTACGTATGGTTTGGCTATGTTTTATGCACAGCAGGGGCAGCGTAGGGCAGTGTATTCACTGGGTGTGGCTGTGAACAGGGTTGATTCCGCTCTACATCTACCGCCAGAGGCACCCACATAACCTCATCATCCTCGGCGTCTGGGTGAGTGAAGTTCTGCCCTATGCTTTCTCCTCGCAAGCAGGTGTGCAGGGGAACCCGGACCAACGTTTTGTGCTCTCGTGCAGACTCTCATCTTCTCTATTGGGGTCGGGTCCATATGCACCTTGTACCAACCACTGATTGTCTTGGAAGCGCTTGCTATCACAGCTGGCATTGTACTGGGTTTGAGTGCCTTCACTTTCCACGCCATGAGGAACGGCAAGGACTTCAGGTCTGGTAACACAAACATGCTTAAACCTGATATTCAAGCTTGTTTGGCTGAGTGGAACTGTGTCCCTGCCATGCTGGAACCACAGCTCTGACACCCCGCCGTTGTTCTGCTGCAGTGCCCTGGGCGGTGTCCTGTGGGTATCGCTCTTTTCACTTGTTGTATGGGGCTTCTTCCAGATGTTCTTCCCAGTGGGACCTGTGGGCCAGTAAGTGGAAGCGTTGATCTATTTCCTATGTCTCAATACTTGTATCTTGCCTATGCTGTGGGCCGTAGTCTTCTTTTGTGTGTGCAACGTGGAATCCCACGTGGTGCTTCACACCTTGGTTGCCACTGATACTGACACTGTTTCCTTCATTTCCTGCAGGACTATTTATGCACTTGCAGGCACCATCATTTTTGGCCTGTATATTGTGTACGACACAGAGAGCCTCGTACAGAGTGAGTTGCTCAACTTTGCTAGCAAGGTACATGTGGTGACGTTTCAGCCCAGACTGAGCAACCTTCAACTTTACCACAGGGTACGACTTGGACGACTACATTTGGGCTTCCATCAATCTCTATCTGGTAGGTTCTGCATGTCTCACTTGTTACAGTTGCCTTTACAATGCCTGCTGTTTATGTACCATCGCCCTGCGTATAAAATCCTGTCTTGTACAAGAAAAGAAAAGAAAACAAACCCCAAAGGCGTGCGTAAGACGGCATAGCAATCACACATTGCTGTGTCTATTGTACAGGATATCATCAACCTCTTCCTCAAGATCCTTCAGCTGTTGGGCAGGAGGGATTAAGCATCGTTGGCTTCTGAGCAGTGCAATGCAGCTCAGTCTATTGGTATAACAACGCAGTGATAGGTCAGCAATGTGGGGTAGGATGGTGGTTCATCCGCTGAATTTATATGATAGAGTGTAGAATGGCGCAAAATTTGAACACACATGGCAAAAGACAAGGCCGCAATGGCAAGCGCTTGGGTGGGGGTTATAGCACTAGTGTATGGGGCACTTTCAGAGTAAGTTACACAACTCACCAAGGACTATAAGTTTGGCGGCACTGAAGGGGTAGATTTCCTTTGCATGTGCATCTGAGGTGGCTTGGTTAGCTCTGTTTACTTTGCCGTGTGGTGCGTGCGCAGCCATGGATGTTGGTTGTTCCTCCCCAGCCCAGTTTGTGGTGGGTGGGCGACCTGGGTCCAGTTTGGGGCGTGGTGACGTGTGATGCTACATAACCTGCAGCTAGCAGCGCACAACAGGGCTGCGAGTAAGCAACACACAAGAAACTTGCAAGTCATGACATCGGACAAAAACCCTCCGAGGGTTTGCACTCCAAAATGGTGATACATGATGTTTTACAGGGTTCTGAACGGGGATGTCATATGCATGCATTTGACGCTAGCTGCTCTCGGAGCCTGAGCTAGCTTTTGCTAAGTCATTTGTTAGTCGCCGCGCAGAGTGGCAACGTATTCTGTTCTGGCGAACTTGTATCAACACCAAGACAAGCACCTTCTCCTTCACATCGTGTGTTAGCTTGCTCAAAGATGTTTAGAGGAGGCCGTGGCGGTGACCGCGGTCGGGGCCGTGGCGGCGGTGGTGGGCGGGGTGGATTCCGTGGTGGTGGCCGTGGTGGTGGCCGCGATGGTGGGCGTGGTGGAGGCAGAGGCAGGGGTGGTGGCCGTGGCAGGGGAGGCCCTGGTGGCGCACGAGGCGGCGTCAAGAAGTTTGGAATGGCGGGCGGAGCCAAGGTGGTGGTCGAGCCCCATCGCCACGAGGGCATCTTCATCGCTCGCGGCAAGGAAGACGCGCTCGTCACCAAGAACATGGCGCCAGGTGCGAAGCATACTGTTACAAGCTACCAGGGTGAAGGTGCCGCACCCACGCACCGCGCGTCGTGTGGTTTGGCAGCGTTAGGCCTCGCCAGCACGCATGCATGCATATGCTTAGCTATGCGCCAAGGGTACGGCGGGCTGGCGGCAGGAATCCTTTTTGTACCGTGCGAGACCAGTGTATAGCCTTTTATGGGTGGTGGAATTGTCTGCAGCTAATATTGTTCTTCAAGCAGCCAGGAAGTCACTTTGCTCTGGACATGCCTGGCCGTCAGTACCTTGATCTTCTGCAAAAGGACGTTGCACACGAACTGTTTGGCGTGCAACTTTACTGAACCTGCACCTGGTTGTACCGTGAAGCACCGTGCGTGCTTTTGCAAACCTGTGGGCTTGGGGATGTTCGTGGTTCACAGCCCAGCTTGGTATCTAGGGTAACCCTGCTAGGGGCAGCAAGTCAGTCTGTGGCCACACACTGTTCCCCTGCTGTATCTTTAAAAAGTGCCAGTAACTAGCAGGTGGACGTGACTTACACGGTGCTGTTGTCTGTGCAGGGGAGAGTGTGTACGGTGAGAAGAGGGTGAGCGTGGAGGTTGAGGAAGGGGTGAAGACCGAGTACAGGGTGTGGAACCCTTTCCGTTCCAAGCTGGCAGCTGCAGTGCTGGCTGGAGTGGACAACATCCACATCAAGCCAGGCGCAAAGGTGAGCGCAAGGCTGCTACATATGTTTGTGAATCAGGGGCCAGCAGACGACGGTACTATATAGCAGGCTTTGGCACTGAAAGCTTTGTGAGCTGGGTTACACTAGTAGGCGCAGTACCCCGTGTTTCTTCACAAGGTATAGCAAACAATACGTACCTACTGCCCAATTGGCGTGAGCGGGGGTAGTAACAGCGGATGAGCAGGAACCATCTCGCGTCCTGCGCTTGTCGCTCAAATTGTTCTTTGTACTTTACGCCTTGCCCATCTCCACAGCATCTCCACCCTTTCTCTGTCAAACGAATTTCCAATGCCTCCTGTTTTCCCCCTGTGCAGGTTCTCTACCTGGGTGCTGCCTCAGGAACCTCCGTGTCCCACGTGTCGGACATCGTGGGCCCCACAGGGTCGGTATACGCAGTCGAGTTCTCGCACCGAAGCGGGCGGGACTTGGTCAACATGGCCAAGAAGCGGCCGAACATCATCCCAATCATCGAGGATGCACGGCACCCACAAAAGTACAGGTGCGTGCTTATCACAGGGCGGGGTTGAGGTCATCCCGTGCTTGTGCGCAGTGTGATTGCTTCATCTTACAGTACTTGTCATGTTCCCCCTTGAATGCCCCAGCTACCTCAGTGGGACGGTTTGATGGACATTTGTTGCCTGACTAACAGTACGTGCCAAGCTAATGCTGCACAGTGATACGGCAACAGATCATTTTTCAACAGACTACCCACTTTCCACCCTCTTTTCCACAGGATGCTGGTACCCATGGTGGACGTGGTGTTTGCGGATGTGGCACAGCCCGACCAGGCACGTATCGTGGGCATCAACTCGCAGTACTTCTTGAAGAACGGCGGCAACTTCGTCATCTCCATCAAGGCCTCGTGTATTGACTCCACCGCCCCCCCCGAGGCTGTGTTTGCCAGGGAGGTCAAGAAGCTGCAGGAGCTGCTGCTCAAGCCCAAGGAGCAGGTGAGGAAACACTTTGAACTGGTCCAGGGTCCTGGCAGACCAGGGGAGTTGAGTAGCTATGTGCGATGGAATAGTTGCCAGCTGGCTTGCTCTGCTTCACATTTTCCCAATGGGGAAAGGCTGCGTTGCTTGTGTGTGTAGCGGTGAGTGAGACCTTGCTGAGTGCTAGGCATGCTCTGTACAAAAGCGGTGGTATGAGAACGCATATAGTTATGGGTTAAACGTGCATTCGGTCTGACTATGGCTGCTGGGTTTAGCGTTGGTGCTCTGATCCAACAACTTTGTCCCTTTGCATGATACTTGTGTCGCCATATGCACACTCCACTATCACCTATCACCACTCCACTCATCTCCATTCAACTCCATCCACTTACCCTTTAACCTCTCCACAGGTGACGCTTGAGCCGTACGAGCGCGACCACGCAGTGGTGGTGGGGGTATACAGGGCGCCTGCCAAGGCCAAGAAGTAGGGGAACCCTAGGGTAGGGTTTTACAGCAGCAAACAGCACGTCAGGGAGATTGCTGGCAGGGGCGATGGATTGACACCTTCCATTGACATGACTACTACAGTGCAGTAAATGGAAGATACTAAGGCTGCGAGCCATCTGTTCAGGGCCTTGTGGGAGTTTTTTTTCTTGGCCTGCAGCAAGCTTTGCCAGGGCGTTGCAGACAGCATCAGCAGTAGAGCAGCCAGTACCAGCAGTATGGATGTCTGCACTGGCAAACATCCAGTAGGATTACACGAGTGCGACACTGTCACTCAGAAACGTCACTCGCTTGGATACTTGCAGCCTGTTTTTTGGCAGTGCTAAGGCCGAAGCTTACTTGGAGTTTATGTGGCGCTTATGGAATGAGCCAGAACTGCTTAATGAGCCGGCGGATATGCACCTTGCTTATGAGTGTATGGAGCAGCTGGTACACACTCGCGTGCGTGCGCCTAGCTCTGCTCAGCATTGCAAAACACGCACTTTTTCTCGTTTCACCCGAGTCCCTTGGTTGGTAGGGACTGTGTGATTGCAGTTGCTGCACACATGATTTGATCCACAGATTCTTTGTTCGGGTTTGCAACCACCCTTGTCCATTAAACTGTTTAGCTTTTGAGGGGCATAACGATTGAGTGCCCAGCGGTGTCAGCATGAGCGCTAGCCGGCTGTGCACAAAAGCCGACACACCAATCTGTAATATTCGATCATTCAGTGCCACTCGGTGAGGCGCTGTTTAGCTGGAGCCCGGCCCCCCCAAGCTGTTTGACAGCTTTAGTACAATTTTCTGATGAAACAAAGCAACTGCTTGACAAGTGTGTTGCAATTCAGTAATGACAGTGTACCACTGAGTTGGCACACGAAGAGCTGTCAGCTGCTAACTCCTTTTCTAGTAGTGATGGGCCATTGACACCTTGATGAGATTTAGGCTTGGGAGGTGCATACATCAAAAGAAGAAAAAATCCAATTACAACCATAGGCCTAACCCTAACCCTAATGTAGGGTCTCTGCGATAAAAAGAAATAATCCAATTGATTTGACCAGCAACATCATGTTGCAACAGTCAACGCAACGGTGAAGGGGGAACGCCTGGGTTGTTAAGTTCGAAAGTCCCACGTTGAAGCAGCTATAGCTGCAGCACGCATAACGGCGAGTGGGCACACCTCACCGCACAGTGGCTTTGCGTTTTGCACCAAGGTTTTCGTGTTTGCGCTTAGCATGCATGCATATGCGATTCACGAGACCTGCCTTGCTTCATCCCCTTAGGTACCAAGCTCGTGTGCACATGGAACTTGTCTGCTAGTTATCTCTTGATAGAAGCGCCCTGTAGGCGGCCTCACTCAATACACGCGTGTGTACCACGTTTGGCAATGGCTCTGGGCAGTGATTGCGAGGAGGACGGGAGTGGCTTCAGGTACGTCCTGTGGCCAGCCCTGGTTATCATAAAAAATTTACCTGTTACGATTTCTTTCATCACCGCCTGTTGTCGTGTGGAACTGCGCTGTGGCCCTGTGCTGCACCCATGTGCCGCTGCCCACTAACATTGCCCCCCCTACTTGAACTGACACCCTTGCTTCAGCAACTAACCACTTGTGTATCAAAAATGTACGTTGACAGTATTCGCCTTTGACAGGATGCAGGGCGGACCGAGTGGCAACCAGCTATTGGTGCACTTATTTGAAAAGGCGTGCGACCTGCAGGCTCTTGTGCAGCAACTACCTTACCTCAAGGACTGCCCCTTAGCGCTGGTTGCCAGCCCAACCAATCAAGGTGGGCTGGTCTGCAAGTGTATGTGCATGAGCTGCTGTTGACGCCTTGCCACTAACGCAACGCTGGTGTGCTGCAGGAACCTTGTGCTGGGAAGTACAGGCCGTTGGTGGCAGCCAAAACGTCTCGCAGGCGCTGCTAATGTCTACTTTTGCGCAACGGTATGACAATGGCGTCTGTGTGCATCACTTGACCAGCACTGTGAGCAGGTTTTTGGCCTGTCAACATCCGCCAATCGTAATCGCCATGGGTGCAAATTCATTTGTTTTTGCAGGCAAAATGGCTATGCACACGTTCTACCCATAGAGACCTTAAAGGTCAACGGGGGAGAGGTAAGCAAATCGCCTGTGCTCTCTCTTGCATATTCCCTTCTGCTTCTGCCTTATTTCTGGTGCAAATGATACTCATGGCTGCTAATGGTGTACATCTGACTTTGCCCTGCTATGGACCAGGTGGACAGTGGAGTGTTTCCGAGGCTTCATCGCTGCTACCGCTGTACCAATGACATATTCAGCATGCTGAGCTTGAGTAAACTTCAGAACCTGAGTTTCAGGGGCGCATCCTTGCCATACCGTACGCGCCTTCCATGTGGTCCCATCTCACCATCAGGCAGCAAAGGCCATGCTGTCCAGCATCTGCAAGTGAAGGCTGTGACACAATGCATTGTAGGGCAGGAGTTGCATCCCACTGGCCATTGACAAGTTGTTTGTGTGTGCAGTGGAGATGCTCCAGTGGCTATGGCTGTTGGGCCCTCTGGGCAATCTCCAACGATTGCAGGTCGCTAACATCACAGACACAACCCAAGGTATGGTACATACCAAATTGGGGCAAACCCCTTGCAATTGCACGTTCCTTCTGCACGGCTGGTTAGAATATAAACAGACACTAGCCAAGGTACACAGGAAACTGTGGCAATTGCAGGCGCACTTTCCTTCTGCGTGGCTCCTAGTGGGTTGCTCGATTGTCGGATCGGCGGTAAGGGTAAATCGCTCGGCCCCAAAGGACTTAAGACGTTGTTTGATGTCCAGGAGAGGACGATGTCTGGGAGAGGGCGAGATATTGGACTTCGATCATGTCGTCTGCACCTTTACGCCTGCTATCAATCCATGACTGCGGTAGGTGCCATTACTACATGCAGCACAGCTGGCAAGAGCTACACGACTGCAATGTCAATGCTGGCACCCACTGTCCACATGCTTGCAGTTGAATCCATGAACCAGACATGTTTGCAACCTGCCTCCATATTGCTGTTTGGCAGCCATGTGCATGGGAGAACTGTCATCACAATTGGACCGTTGCCTGCATGCAACTGTGTGCATTTGGGGCAAGGGTAAGTGGGGTAATGAGGTAATATTGTTGTACAGGATGTACAATGGAAGAGCTGGCGGTGATCCTCGAGACGCTGAAAAGGACATGCAGTACCACGATAGAGTGCCTGGAGCTGGGTGGGGCATGCTGGCCTGATGTTGATCTGGTCAGCGTGCTGCAGTGCCTGCCAGAGCTGGAGGTAGGCTGGGCCAACATAGACACTGCACACACCATTGCATTGGTTTGTGCGCTGTTGCTGCATAGACGGTTTTTTGTTGTTGTTGTTGTGGTTCCTTGCAATCCGCCAACACAGCCATGCAAGCGGTCTTACCTGTGCGTCGCCAAGCAGTGATAACAAACTCTTTTAATATGGAAGGGTGACGACTTGGGCACAAGCGGTGTGAGGCACGGCGTTTGACTGACTCTGGCTACCAGTGAAAAATGTGTCCTTTGCAGGAGACTACCCTGTATGGGCTGGATGAGAATCAGAAGGAGGCCCTGTGCAACTGGTGGTATGGTCCGGGTCACTGCATGGAATCCAGGGCTGATGGTGAACCACTGGTGCTCTCCAAATGGCCAGAGTGAGTATTCATCCCACTGCATGCCCTGTGGCAGACATGGCAACCCCTCAACTGACTTCTAGCAGCAGTGTCCATGCATCATGCACTTTGACCATACCTGGCTGCAATGTTGCCTACGTGACTTGAGTGGTCACCATGCTTGGTAATGATCTTGGAACATGCCGCTTGCAGGAACATGGTTACATTGGTGGGAGCCTGGTGACATTCCTGCACTCTGTGTGTGTTATCATCTAGGTGTCTCTCATGACTTGTTGTTGGGTTTAAATGTTGCCCTTGTGTGGTTTGTACTGCAGTGGCACAGATTGCCCAGCCAAGGTGTTCGATGTTGGTGGGTACCAGCTGCCCCCATCGCTACCATCATCCCCACAACCACCCATTCAAGACCCTGAAACGGTATGCTTTGTTTGCGCATGGGTTGTGTGCTCATTCGCTTGCAGTTTCGATACCAATAGCAATGCTATCAGCGTAGCACAGTTGAATGATAAATGATTCACAGAGTCTGAGACGCAGGCTGTGAATGCTGTTTCTAGTGGCCCTGTTGGCTGCATGTGCAGTGCCATGCTGCAGTATTCTGATGCTGCACCTTGTACGTGGCTTACATGTGCAGCAGGGCACTGCAGCTGTGTGCCATGAGACCCTGTTTAGGGTTACGGGTTTAGGGATTAGGCTGCCATGGGACGCCTGGTGCTGTATCTTGTGCCACCCTGTGTGTACATTGCTGATGCCATTGCATGCTAGGGCTGGGCTGTGCAGGTGTGCCCCTTCCCTCTTGCAGCGTTCCCCTGTGTGCAGGGTTCGACTCCAACAGAAACAATGGGTAACACCAGCCAACCTGCACTATACGGTGTGGCTGACAGACCGGCACCACCCCAACACAGGGGCACGGGTGCGCAGGGTGTGGGCGGTGTGCCTGTGTATCCAGTCTTTGGCCACCGCAGACCACGAGGCTCATCTGGGGATGGTACACGCAATGCGCCAGCACGACCCAGGACTGCTTCCCCCAGGGCCATGGATGAAGAGGATGGCGATTTCCAGCAGTGAGTGCCTTTGAGGAGCACCTGGGTATTTTTTCCATAGATGCATTGAGGTGCACTTGTACGTGAGATGACAGGCAATCGCGTATGGCAAAGCTGCGGGAATTGAGTACATGGCGCGATATGTGGATGGTAAAAGCTGCGTGGGCGGTGTACATGGCGCGATCAATGTATGATCTAGGTCCATCCAATGCAGTGATCATACTCAGTGGCTCATGATAACCTACACCGGTGAACCACCCCCGCTGGATGGGTGCTCATCGTGATTGTATGTGTGCAGTAGCGAGCCAGCCTTGAGGCCACGGGCGCCGGGCGTTGCCAAGCGGGCGCGCGGTGATGGGTCTTCACATCAAGGGGGCCAGGGGTCTTGTCCTACCGCTCGTGGGAGCAGCGGCACTGGCATCATGGTAGGGACAGCACATGGCACCTGACGTACACGTAATAGAATAAACTATGTAAATAAATAAATGACGGTGACAGTGGGCAGTGGATTGTTGTACACTCACGGGCACAGATTGCTACTGGAGTCAGGCTCGGTTGCCCTGTTGTTTTGCTACGCATTGCCGTTGAAGCTTACAATTGGCGCGGTGTAATACAAGGACTGGGCAACCACATGCGCTTAGCCAAGAGCATTCCACGTCATTGCCACACTTGGTCTATTCATCGTGCTGCTGCTGTGGGTGCAGGGCAATCAGCCCCAGGGTGAGAGCTCTTTGGTGGGCAGGCCTTCGCACAAGCGCGTGGCTACTGGCAGCCTTCAGCTGCAACAAGGTGGAGTCACAGATGAGGACATTGGATATCGGTACGCAAGTAGCACCATGCGATGATTGGCTAGGCTCGTGTAGCAATTGCAAGGGACGGATGGTTTGCACAGCATGGCTGGGTGTTCCTTGCTTGCCAAGGTTTTTGCATTTGGGGGGCATGAACCCCTGCATCACAATGGTGATAACCCCTGTCAGCACCTGCTGCTGGACTGTGGAAGACTGCACCACTTATTTCTGTGTATTTCCAGGGTTATCTGCACTGGATCCCCGGTGCGGGGCCATCCCGGGGATGACATGGGCACACCACCAATCCACGAAGATCTGGATGGGGATGATCCACTTGTAGTCCCCGATGGAGCGTCACCTGGAGCTCTGGCAAGGGCCCTGGGTGAGCATCCAGATGAGCTATCAACTGAGGATGCTCTACTTGAGATAGAAATAGCCAAATTCCGGAAAGCAAACAGCTGCGAGCCCGATGTAGCCACAATCAAGAAAATGAAGGAAATCATCAGCCTTGAAGAACGCTGGCCCAAACAGTACGTCTCCTACTCAGCTAATGACCCTGGTCTGTATCCTGTCAGCCTAGGGGTTGTGCATTAACCCCCATGCTGCCAGTGCTTTATCGCCACGCCTTCTTTGCCGAGACCGTGTGGGTTTGCAGCCAATAGCATGTACAGTACCCACCGGACAGATGGCTGTGCTGCCAGTGCCGGTGCCCTATTCTTTACCTCCTACCGCTCATGCTCATCATGGCGATGCATGTTGCCAGACCATGCTCCCACACCTGCTCATGTCCCGCAGGGCATACCGCATCACCTTACTGGAACAGGAGGCAGCAGCACAATCTGGGCCTCCTGCGGACAATGCCGTACAGCGTGCTCTGCGTATATTGCAGGAGAAACGAGCAGCGAAGGGAAAGCATGCGGCTGTGCAGCAGTCGCAGCCTACACAACCGCTGCTGCCGGATGGCACAGTCCGTAACTCGCGTGGAGTGGGGCGTGCTGGGGGTGGAAGCGGTGGAGGAAGGTATTTTCTAGAAGAAGCTGGAGTCCAGCAAGTTAGGGGGGAGAATTACGCTTCCAGCAGCAGCAAGGAAGAGGAGGAGGGAAACGAGGAGGAGGGCAATGCAGAGGAGCAACTGCATGAGCACAGTCAGCAACCCATGGGGCAAGGCAGCCAGGGCCATGATGGAGACAACGGCAGTGACAGCAGCAGCGGCAGTGAATCAGAGCCGGCGACTTCAGGAAGCGGTTCTGAGGGTGACGATAGTGGGGATGGCGAGGGTGGGGGGCCTGGGCTGCAGGGCAGTGACAGCAGCAGGGAGCGGCGCCGCAGGGATTTCACTGAGGGGGGTCAATTGCATGCTCCGGAGTTTGGGGAGGCGGTTGGCAATGTGGAGGGGCGTGCTGGGAGGAGAGGGTCTGCTGGTAAGCCTGGCATGGAAGAGCTTACGCGTTTGATATAAACATATGCCTATAACACCCAATGCCTGTTTCACCCATCAATGTGACCCTATTGGTCATCGGCATTATGAACCAGCACCTGCCTCTGCCAGTGCTGAGCCACCAGGCATTGCGTTTGGTTCAAGGCACTGAAACCCCATTCTCATGCAAGCTCTGTCCTGGGATGTGGCATAAGTGTCTTGCTTTGTTGCTGTGCAGATCGGGCTGCTGCACTTGAGCACCCTGACAACCGCTTTTCTCATTACAAGGAGCTGGCAGTGGGGAGGGAATATGCCAAGCGCCTGGATTATGAAAAATGGCAGGAGCACTTGAATGCTACAGCGGTAAGACCAGGTCATGGGTGAGATGATGATAAAAATATCAGTGATCGCAAACATTGTGTTAGGACCTATTTGGTTACTATAACCTCTGGCTGTGTTATCGGACCAGCGCTTGCTAGGTTTGCGCCACTTCTCAGAAATGAATCATAATCTTGGTCTTTATTTGTGCGGCCATCCCATTTGTAGTATAAGACTTAAAGCACCAAAAGTGGATTTTAAGGTGGGCGGTGACTGGACGACATGAACAGGCAGATCGGGTCTTTAGAGACTTTTCAAGGCTGTTGGACATGTCAGGTGTGCACTGTGAATGTCAAAGCACGCTCATTGGTGAACGTCTGCCAATGCAAAATTTCAACAACATTGTCAACGTTGAAGAATCAACCCCCTGAAAATGTTTAGTTATATGATCAAGGGGTATATAGAAAGAGATCTCTTTCTATATACCCCTTGATATGATCATGGCATTTTAAGGGGTAAAGTTTTAGCGCCGGTACGGTAGTAAAGTTTGTAAATCAGATGACAACTATTGTGTTAGGACCTAGATGAATATTATAACCTGTAGCTCTATTGGAAGCAACAAAATGAAGCATTAATTCTGTGCGCATATGCTCTGTGTTTTGTAGGGTGGTGACAGCCATCGCCACGTGCATCTACTGAGGCTGCTGTGGATGCTTGCAGGAAAGCGCCGAAGCGATCCTGCCAGGCTTGACCCACAGCGAATGGCCCGAGCAGGGTAAAGAAGACAGGAGCGTGGCAGATGTTGTGTTTACTGATGAGTCAGGGCGTCCCTATCGCATGAAGTACAAATGCTATGGCTCTGGCGGTTGCTACAGGGTGTCGGGACTTAACTGGGGCCGGTTGGTGCAGGACAATGGGGTGGAGGTAAGGGACATGGACTTACTTGTGCACTGCTGCCGACAGACCCAAAAGATTACGAGGAACTGCAAAATTGTGTAAACATCTCCTATGAGAGGTAGTGGAAGCGTAGCGATCAGGAAACTGTCATGCCATTGGTGTGTGCCTTGATCATGCGCTGAAAACCCTGCTCCCTTGGGTCACTAAGGTCCCCTTGCCCCTTGAAATGGCATGTGCCAGAGCATGGTTGATTCAGCAATGCCTCCCCCCCTGCAGCGAGGAGATGTTGTGTACCTGACGCACACGCACTGCGCCGTCCACGGGGACGGCATTGACTACCACTACAATGTGCGCATTGGGCCAGCCAATGTGGATGGGCAGGGTGCTGATGTGGATGACCTGTCTTTGGGCAGCGACGAGGGGAGCGGCGATGATGAGGGTCCCTCCCCTATTGCGCCAGGTGCCACCCCCCTTGACGGGGAGGACAGGGGAGGGGATGATGACGATGATGATGATTTCACCCCTCAGCCTGGCAGCGGGAATGGGATCCGGCGGGCAAGGGCCCGCAAGGCAACCCAGGTGATTGACTCTGAGGACCAGGGGTGGGATGCCGGGGATGAAGAGGGCGGGGGTGGAGATGTGGCTGCGCACGCCGCTGCAGTGGGCAGCCAGGGCCGTGTGTGTGATGGTGGCAGTCATCAGCATCAGCAGTTGATGGGCGGGCATGTGAGCTGGGATGAGCTTTTGGAGCAGGAGGGCAGCCAGGGGAGGGGCACAGCACCTGCTGGGGGTGGCAATGGTGATGGCGGGGGATCGGTGCCAGCCCTTCTGGAAGGCCATGAATCCCCACCACTACAGCACCCGCCAGCCGCCCTGCCCAGCCCAGTGGCAGGGGCAGACCAGCCAATGGAATCACCCGAACAGCCTGGTGGACCCAGGGAGGGCAGTGATGCTGCGCCAGGTGGCAGTGCGCCAGCAGCTGCAGGGTGGGGCGATGGGGATGCCCTGTCACGCCAGCAGGGCGCTGCACCTGCAAGGCATGGTGCCACTGCGGAGCTGAGGAGACTGCAGGCCTTTTCATTTGACCGGTAAGTGCACATTGCGCCCTGGCATTTTGTGTTGACATTGGCCGGAGCATGCCTCATCCCTGGATATTAATCACTGCCTCCGATGTTGCAAATTGGTCCATCGTTGGAATGTCCACTGCAGAAGCCAGGGATATGTTTACTGCTGGAATGCCAACAATATCAAATTTGCTATGTGCAGGCGTGTGGGCAAGTACGCCCCTAACCCAGTCCACTACGGCCATGTAACAGGCAAGCGCAAGCGCAAGCTCAATGTGCGCTTTTCACCCAGCAGACACAGCCCCGCCCCTGGATGCACAGATGGTGTCTGGGAGCGGCATGACCAGGTACACAGACATTGATAAAAACAAACATTTAAACGAATAATTTACGCGCAACACTCATCACATGAGTCATCAGGAGGTACACATTGTTGTGCAGCGCAGTTTGCGCTGCGCCCTGTATACGACGTCCATTTGCTAGATTCTATTTTTATTCCGATATTTGCAATCTGCGTTATGGATTCGCTATGAAAATACATGGTATCTTTTGTATATTACCTTTCATATTGGTACATGGTATCTTTTATATCCGTGGCGACTGTACCCACATTTCTGTCATATGGCCCCTGGCAACAGGACTTGCAACAAATTGCCTGCCATGCATCGCCCTGTTCCATCCTTTTCTTTCCCACTGCAGCTGCTTGTGCCCAATCAGGCGGAAGCAGGTGCCAGCAGCAGCGCCAGGAGGACCCCCCCTGTGCCCAGCCCCCAGCAGGAGGAATCAGATGACGAAGACAACCTCACAATTGGACAGCTGGCAGCCAAGCGGGCCAGGGCGGAAGCGCAGCGGGAAGGCCAACCCATGCCGCTCAGGGTGCCGCATGCACCACCAGTTGCTGCAAGAGCAGCTTCAGGGGTGGCAGAGGCAGCGCTGCCAGGTGGGGATGATGTGGGCAGACCTCCTGCGCCCGCAGCTGCTGCGGCGGCCCCTGCGGCATCATCGCCAATTGCGGTGGTGGGGACACCAGCATCTCTACCAGCGCCAGGTGGCGTGGCGTCTGGAGACCAGGTGGCGCCCCCCTTGCAGGCAGCAGCGGCGCACAGTGGTTCCCCTGCACAGGGTGCATCCCCTCCCCGCATGCTTGCATCCCTGGTGGAGGGGTCAGTGCTACCGCCTGGTCCATCATCAGCTGATCACGCGGCAGGTGGTGCGGGGCACGCAGCGGGCGAGGGGCTTGGCGCAACTGGCGCCCATGTGTGGCCACAGGGGTCAGCAGGTGCAGTGCAGCAACACAAGTGGGACGAGGGTGCAGCTGCAGCAGCTTCCAGTCAGGCGGGGCTAGCAGCGAGCGAGGGGGTTGCGGGTGCGGCTAGCGCACTTCCATGGCAGCAGGGATCAGCTGATGCAGTGCAGCTATCGGGGGAGGGGCAGTTCAGCAGCCCTATGGCCAATCAGGTGTCAGCAGGTGCAGTGAAGCACATGGGGCGGGAGGGCAGCACAGCTGCTGCAGGTGCCAGCCAGGCAGTGTGTGACCAAGGGGAGGACAGGGGAGGTGATGGCAAGGTGCCTGCCGGTGCAGGAGAGGGCAGCTCTGAGCAGAATGAGGAGCAGTTCTTTGACGCATGTGATGTCATCCCAGATAGGTACGTAGGGCCCATCATTGGGCCCCCACCGCAACTTGCATGCATCCTGTTCAACCCATGAGTTGCCTTGTCGCCTGGGTATGGGCAGGGTTTAGGGTATTGGCAGCGTTTGCGTAGCACTGTGCTGACTTTGGGATGCCTGTGAGTTGATCATTTCTGGTGATTTTGACCACCGCTGGTTGAGCACAATGGGCCAAGCTTTGACAAGGGGTGTTGTGGTGTTGCAGTCAGGAGGGCGCCTGAGAGCGTCTGGGGCAGGCTTACACCTGCCAAGTTGCCAGCTGCTGTCATGGGAGTCGGGCCGAGGGAGGTGTGGAAGCCATGCGGTGAAGATCTCCCGTTATGATATCATTGATGGCGTAGTATTATGGGTTTTCTTTTTCTTTTTCAGTGTGCCACATTGAGTTTGCTGCGTGCATTACTGTGTGCCACACGAGAGGCAGCAGGCTGTTATAACTGCCAATTAGCCAGCAATCTCAGACAGTGTATTGTAATGATTGTGATACTGAACATTGCTCATGATCCGAGTGGAAAGTTTGTTATTTTCTCGTGTTCTGAACTCACTGGGAATTAAAGTAGGCCGCGGAAAATCAAAACTTGGTGTCAATAAGCTGTCAACTATGTGGACTCAACCTGTTCCAAGACTTGGGACGGCTGGGCTTCCCTGTAACAGCCTTGCGTAACTTACGATATGTGCCCTAAAGGGTATACTAGAGCGGTTTGCCCAGCGCTGGCGCAGGGCTCCAGGACCTGTTGAACACTAGCGCAGTACACTGCAGTGGTGCAGCTCCCAACACAGTAATAGTTGGACTAATAGGAGGACACAATTGACCAGTTTCATGCTGTTATGTGTCCCAATACTGCTGTCACTCCACAATATGTACAGGCTGAGCCCAAGAACGACAGGGAACGCCTACACCCAACTCAGTGGTGACAAGCCAGCCCATTCTACGGTAGCTGCCCCATCAATGTCCCTGCTAAGAAAAAACTGGGAGTCAGCCACATCCAGCCCAGTGCTGCCACATGCCTTATCCATACTGCCACAACACAACTGCCACCAGCTGTTGCACACCCAGGAAACCCACACCCATTGTGTCACAGCTCAAGGCTCAGTCGGAGTCATCATCCGGCCCGTGTTGCTGCTGATGCATCTGCGCCTCCCTCCCCCGCTTGATGCCTGCTGCCCGCATGACCTTGATGTGCTCGCCCAGTATGTCAACCATCTGCTTGCTCAGCTCAGCCTCAGACTCCATGCCAGCCACCTTGTTGCGGTCTAGGTAGCGGCTGAGGTGGTCGTACCTGCGGGGGCAGAAACCAGGTGGGATTATGACTGAATTTGGGTTGACTGGTTGCTCATAAACATAACGACAAAATTACTTCTACATGCAATGCCATCGGTGGCCTGAAAAGGGTCCAGCTCACTGTTTGTAGGCTCATGAGTGGCGTCCAAATTTATATTTGCACCAATGCAGCAGCCAGGTTGATCCTGCGTAAAACATGTGCTCCAACTCACCACTTGTATGCCTTCTGCATGTACTCGTTGTCCTTCTCATCCAGGCTCTGCAGGCTCTTCTGGCAGCGGAACAGCATGCGCGCAAGGTGGAAGCAGGAGTTGAGGTAGCCGCGCTCGTCATCCGCAGGCACGCGCTGCGGGAGCTGGCCGTTGACGTTGTACGCCTCCACCGCCTTGAGGTACCACTTGGAGGCCGGCTGTGCACTCAGCTTCACCTGTGGGGACAAGGTGGTGGGAGGCATGGGTGACTGGCTGCGCGCACGCCATGGCATGGTGGGTGGGGACAGGGGGTTGGACGGTGGGGAGTGAAATTGTGGGAGCTATTGGATGGAAATTGCATGTATGGGAACATCCTCATGGAGGTAAGCGGGTCTGCCAATAGAAGAAGCCACCTCTCGCATGTTATGCTTTGATGTGAAAGAGAAGCGTAAACCGCTGCCTGACTACCGCAAACAACACCCACCCACTACCTTCTCATGTGGGTCCTTCTTATCAGACTTGAGCTCCACTATGTCCTTGTGGATCGACCCCAGCTCCATCCACAGTGCAATGCACAGGTCATGGAACGCAGCAGCGCTGATGTCATCCGCCACAGCCTCCAGCCGCTTGGCGCGCTCCTTGTGCATGGCAATCTTGCGGGGCATGCTGGGCTCAAACTCAGCAAGCAGCCTGCAGTACATTACAACATGGGATATAGCAAACGCAGGGGAAGTGATAACGCTGTAAAAGATGGACTATTTTTTCCTTGCTGCTCCCTTCTGTATCTTCAAACAGGCAACATAATCCCACTTTTTTTGGCGATATACAGAATTCCTGCTGATTGCAGGGCACATCCATTCAAGCCCAAGATAAGGACGTTGTGCAGCCATCCTGTCGCCTGGGCATGCTAGCTGTTGATGGCAAACAAAGCGTACCGGTACAGTGAGCTGATGTCCAGTAGAATGCTGCAGTGCTCAGTGACAAAGCCATCCAGCTTGAAGTACTCCAGTGCCTGCTTGAAGCCCTTCATGCTTGCGTTGAACAGCTCCCTGGCCCCCTCAAAGTCCTTGGCTAGGGCTTTGTCGCCCCAAAGGAGGGTCGATTGGTCTGGCAGGTTGAGGGATGGGAACCTGTGGGGTGGTGTTGGAGGCAATGAGCGAGGTCGTTGCATTGCACAATGGATATCGGGCATGTGCAGCACACCCTGAGTGAAGCCTGTTTAGGGTTTAGGGTTTAGGGTAATTCTAAACCCTAACCCCTAAACAGTTCCTGGTGAAGCCTGCTGCTTTGTGGCGAGGTGCATGGCATAGATCCACTGAATTGCATGACCTCCAGTTCCAGTCTGCTTGCAACTGGAGGTCATACAATTTGGCATGGGGGCCATGCATCTACACATGCAAGGCTAGGTTTCCACGGCGTCAAGAGGATCAAGAAGTGCAATTTGAGACACAGAAGCGGTGGCTTACTTCAAGGCCTCTGGTAGTGTGGATGGTGCACCCTCCATGCCGCTGTCGCCCCCTGACATCACAATCTTGGACAAGCGCAGCCGAGCCAGGTAGAACTTCCCCACTCCAAGCTGCACGATGGCAGTGGTTTCTGCTGAAACTGGCGTCCCCTTGCTGGCCGCTGTTGCGCTCACAGCCTGGGCGGCTGCCAGCAGCTGCTCGACAATGGCAAACCTCCCGCTGCCGTTGAAATAGCTGGACATCTGGGTGCAGTTCTGCACCCAGTCGTTGGCTTCATAATCGCCTGCAGCCAGTAGTTAGGGGCTCAACGGGGGTTCCCCATACATGCTGAATGTGACTCCGACTGCGAATACGCACTGACATAGTGGCGCATATATGCATTGGGTGCTAAATAATGGGACACAACATGCCCACAGAGTAGAGTCCCTACCTGTGTCAAGCTGACTGCGTAACGTCATAGCACAGTACTTTGTTGCGAACACCGCCTGCCCAAGTTGCCCATATGCTTGGGCCAGGAAGAAGAGTGTTTTGGTGAACAGCTTCTGGCCCAGCTCAATTGCTTCACCAAGCGATCGGGAGGCGCCACCTGACTGGTAGTCCACCAAAGCCACCACAGAACTTGAAGTCTGCTCTGTTGTTTGGCTCCTGACAAAAGAGTAGAAGAGCTCCTCAGCCTTGTGCAGCTGCTCTTTTGCCTCCTCTGCAGTTGCCAGGTCAGCAAGCAGGCTGCCCCACGCATTGTAGCTCGCTTGCAGCAGCAACACCACATCTGGTGGGCCTGACTCCAGCACTGGCACTCCAGCTGCAAAGGAACCAGCTGCTTCTGTGCGTAGGTCGGTTTCGTACAGTGCCAGACCAATGTGGCAGTCCAGGACGCCCCTTAGGAGCGTCTGCAAACTGGTATCCTCGCTGGAAGCCTCTAGAATTTGCTGCTTGCATTGCTTCAGTGCTTCGGCTGCCTGGTAGGAAAGCTTGTATGGAGCTGCTGGGTCCGCATCCTGTGCCAGGATTTGCTTTACGTTGCGTAGGCATTGAAGGACGCTCTCCCGGGGGTCGGATGGACCAGCCTCAGGCTCGGGCGCAGGCTCATCTTGTGTGGCCTTGTCTCCCTTCAGGCTCAACGCCTTGAGCACCCCGGACAACATACTTGCGAGTGGAAAGTTTGTAGACAGCAAAGCACAGACAACGCGTCAAGAGCGCTTCAGCTGCGCAAGGCAATCAGTGCCATCATCACATGCGGTATAATGCATGCATATGTGAACAGTAGTACAGCGCGCTACCCACTGCGGGAAACAGGTTGCCTGTGTTATTTCGATCCGACAGTTATATCCTGAAGCCTACTCCTGTGGTGTACAATAACGGCTCGAAAGGCCTTACGCGCACTTCAGGCTGTCCAATTCCATCCCCGCTTCGTTTGGCCCTCTTGTATACGTATATAGGGTTATTTCGGACCTATTTGTAGGAGATTGATCACCATTGGCGCTACTAATCATTACGAGCGAGGTGCACACGATGCAGAGGCTGTCACAAGGCCTGGTTCGCTGCGCACTATTTAGTGGCTGTCGTGCAAGGAGTAGCCCATTGAGAACCGTGGGCACCCATATCAGACGCAGTAGGGCACCAGTGGCAACAGGGTACCGACAGCACTTTGTGCAGATGGCTACCGCAGCAGCAACCGGTCCAAGGACCGCGGTTGACGAGACCTCGAAGACTGGCGAGTTCAAGCGGACTGATGCAGGTTACAGGAACAAGATCGAGGAGGGAGGAGAGTTCCCACCCGAAGGTCAGCCGATTGCATGCATGCATGTGCGCCGGGCTTCGTAGTAGCTCCAAGTGGGGTTTGCACTACCATTCAACGCATTGGACAAGCTTCGCGCAACTGTGTTGCCCCTTTCTTGTTCTATGTGATATCTTGGAACAACGTACTTGATTGCATTCGACCTTGTTGGATGTGAGTGAATATGCGTTAGGGTGACATAAACCTCACGACCTTGGCACACTGCAAGTCGTGTTAGGCCTTTTGCATGTGGGCATGGTGAAACAAACAGTGTGTTTTGTCATAGACAATATGCCCCGATTGCTATGTATTTGGTGCTTCGGCATGTGATGTGTGTGGTGGGGTGGCGTGCCTTGGAGTCACGTGCGTGGGTATGTGTGTGAGGGGCAAGTCCTAAAGACTTATTTTGCCTTGCAGCTGGGCGATATCACCTGTACATCAGCTATGCGTGCCCCTGGGCGAATCGCTGCTTGGCAGTGCGCAACCTCAAGGTAAACATGCGTGGCTTGAAAGTCGTTCTGTGTGCGTTGCACACTATGCGCATATGGAACGTCTGGAAAATAGTATTATTTGTGAGAAGATCAGGTAGGAGGCTTAAAGACCTCTGTTCCTTGCGGGTCAGCATGTGGTCATCTTATCATGATTGTGCGGGTGATCAACTATCTATGTGCTTATGCGTGCTGGTCTCCTGTCCTGCAGGGCTTGGAGGACGCCATCGGGCTGTCAGTGGTGCACCCCACCTGGCAGAAGACAAAGCCAGACAACCCCGAGGACACCCACTGGGGATGGGCCTTCATTAACCCTGGGGATGCCCCGTTCACAAACCCCAATGGTAAGCCCATTTTGGCTCAATGCTGCTCAGCAAGGCTTTTGAAAATGTCCTGTGACAGGCAGCTAATGGAGAGTCAATGCACGCATGATTCCCTGCTGCCCATGTATGTTCAGGGTGGCTAAGTCCTTGCATTGTGCAGGGTTTGGGGAGTTCCCAAGCACTGACGTGATTCCCGACAGCATCAATGGCGCCAAGTTTGTGAGGGATCTGTATGAGCTCTCCAACGACACCACAGGTGAGTTGGCGACTGCTTGCAGCACATTGCTGCATATGATTGTGCGTCTTGGGGTCGTGGTCGTCATTATATAGTATTGGATGACCTTTTGTTAACATCATCACAGGCTGCAGCAGTTATTGTGATATTTTTTGCCTTGTGCCCCTCAGGCAAGTACAGCGTGCCTGTCCTCTGGGACAAGAAGACAGGGGTGATCGTGAACAACGAGAGCAGTGAGATCATCAGGATGCTGAACTGCTCATTCAACAAATTTGCAACCAACGCTGAGCTGGACCTGTACCCTGAGGAGCTGACAAAGAGCATCGATGAGGTGAACTCGTGGACGTATCCAACCATCAACAATGGGGTGAGTCCAACGCTGACCAGCATAAAATCAAGGATCCTCCCTTTCCTGTGGTGGACTGTGGCATGACGGTCATTGAGAAAATCATTTCCTTGGCTTTGGCAGGCAGCATTGGCTCTTGTGGGAATGATTTGTGGCATGATGCATACAGAGCACGAAAGTAAATAATCCTGGCAGCGTGCAGCGTCAGTCATGGCCAGCCACTATATGTCATCAATATATGCTGCAATGCACCCTAACTAAAACCGTCCCCTTGGTGACAGGTGTACCGTTGCGGATTTGCGACAGGGCAAAAGGCGTACGAGACAGCATTTGGGTACGTAAATGCAGTGCCGACAGTGCTCTGTTTCCTGTCTGCGCATGCTTGTCCAGAGGTTGCCGCAACAGGCTGTGGCACTCTTGCAGGGGATGCTCGCCCTAGCAAACTGGCAAGCATGGACAGGCACATTGCCACCCAATCATTCATGGATACACATTCTGATGCATTTTGCTTTTTTGCAGGGAGCTGTTTGAGTCCCTTGATCGCTGTGAGGAGATCCTGTCCAAGCAGCGCTACATCGCGGGGAACAAGCTTACTGAGGCTGACATCAGGTTGTTCATGACCCTGATCCGCTTTGACGATGTCTACGTGGTACGTTGGCTTGACCTCAGAGCAGTGGATGGGCTGCTCAATAAGACATGATATTTGTGGCTGTGCTGTGGCTCCATGTAATTAAGATTCATTTGCCTGACGTGCTAGCTTCATGGTTGTATGCGTTGTGCAGGTGTACTTCAAGACAAACAGGAACTTCATCAACCAGTTCGAGAACCTGAAGAACTACACCCGAGAAATCTACCAGATTCCAGGTGTGAACACCAGTGACTTTGTCCGTATATGGGTTGCAAATGTCTCAATGTATCGAAACGTCTGTGCATGGCTTGCTGTGACTCTTCATGACAACTGTTTAGCAGTGGCGAGATGTATTTTTTACAGTGGTCCAGCATTTCAATACTTCAGTTCATGCTTTTAGTAAGTTGTGGGCTCTGATTGTTTGCATGCTACTGCTGCAGCTGTCAAGGACTCCATCAACATGACCCACATCCGCACACACTACTTCACATCGCATCCCAAGCTGAACTACTTTGGGATCATCCCTGTGGGCCCTGGACCCTGGTATGCCGAGCCCCACAACCGGGATGAGCTGTTCCCAATCAACTGAGCCCCCACGGAGGTAGAGGAGCGTCCGGAAGTAGTCTCAGTTGTTGATATGCATGACTGTCCCAGCATGTCCTGACCAGCTGAGGATGAGAATACCCCATGTCACAATTTTGGGAACAGAAGGTGGTATCCATAGAGCGTGCATGTTTCAAGTAGTGTAGGGTGTTGCCGCTTGCTTCATTCCAGTTTGCATCGCCTCGACAAATTGCTGCACAAGCACCAAACATGAGGAGTTCAAATACTGCAGCCAAATGGGCGACAGCGCTGTGTAGCTGTATAGCATATGCCTCAAGCAACCTCGAGCTATAGTTGATGAGTGGGCCACGTTTGTAAGTAGCATGTACAGACCATGTTTGCAGGACAGAAGCAGTATGGGGCACTTGAAACAAGCTATTTGGAAAGGAACCCACCTCCTTTGTCTTGCTCTGGTTCCAGTGCAATGGCCTCCCGTATGTCCGCTTGCTGTCCTACCACTGTCTTCAGTGCCTGTTGTGCAGAATTAAGTTTCACATCTATATCCAAGTAACATGTGGTTCCTAGATATTGCCTCCCAATGTGGGGTGCCTACACAAGCGGGGGTGGCCGCTGTATATCAACTTTGGAAGCTGCGGGCGACAACCTCTAGACTGACCCTTACGTTGCTTACTTGTTCCAAAGTGATTGAACCCTCGTTGAGAACGTCATATGACCCAAACATTGTTTCCAGCTCTGAAATTGTCAGCAAAGGCTGGAACCCATTAGTCTTCATCTTAATCAATACATCTGCCAGGTAGCTGATGGGGTCCTCGGGTTTGTGCAGCATAAGCCCCACTGTCAAGTTCTGCAAGTCACAGGCAAAGAGGGTAATGAAACACGTCCCACACATATACGGGAGAAACAGGCAGTTGTGAAGCAGGGTTTGAGCAAGTGCCTGTTGACTCCTACCTCGAACAGCCATTGCACGTTGTGCTTCTGGATATATTCTATCACTTCCTGTTCTGGATCTGGTCCCATGTTGAGTTAGAAAGCCACCAGCGTCCAGAAAGACGATGTTCGAGCTAATACCACCACCAGTCTGTCCCTGGCAGTGCGCAAAATGGTGGTCAGTGGCCAGTCGACTGTAGTGGGTGCAGTGGGTGAGGCAGCAAAACACGTGGAGGTAAGTTAGACGAAAGGCACATCAGATTTTTCGTACATATTACGAGTTGGGTTTGTGAGAGGCAGGCTTAGGCTGTGCCCACACACGTACAGGTGGTATCCGGACCCCCAGGCCTGTGCCACCTGCGAGCCATGGAGGCGTGCCGCCGCGAGTCCTTAGCGCCACCCACTCAGGCGCGCTACCAAGTACGCTTAAGATTCACAGCGCTTGTATACAGATGTCACACAGCAGCGGGTAGATTCGCAAGCGCGCGATTATTGGACAGCCATTGACAGGGTGCAAGTGGCATCTCATGGCATGCCGGTCAAATGGGCAGGCCATTGCACAGCGAGTAAAGACTTTCCACAGCTGCCAAAGCTACACCCCGCAGAAGCAGGTACTACGTAATATTTACATGCAATCAGTATCCTACGCACTACTCACGCATGTACTTGCGGATCCCCCATGGTCAACTTGCTGTTCATGGCTAGAGCTCGTGCCCCAATGCGCTACTCCTGAAGCAAACTTTGTTGGTTGAACCCTCATCTGGCCCAGCAAGTTGTTGACATTGCCTCCCAATCGACCCCAAGTGCCTTGCATACATAGGAGAGGTTGTGCGCAAGCCCAGCTGACCCTGCATTGCAATGGCACTTGGCACAAGGGCAATGCCCAAAACGCTAGTGACTGTCTGCCTCGTGGAAGCACTTCCACACTTCGACAATCTCACGAGTAACCCTTAACATTTTGCATGGTCCATACCCACACCAGTCAGCTGAGTGGAACAGAGAGTACAACCGGTCAAGTGGGGCCAGCCGCTGAGTATGGTAGAGGTGCAACCAGTTACAAGTTTTCAAGTACAGCAGTGTTCAGAAAAGCGCAGCAACTCGCCACTAGTGAGAATTACTGGCCTGCAGGATTTCAAATCTGAATCCCGAAGGACTGTGACTGTTGGTACAAAGAAGAGCAAGCACAAATGCTAGCACAAGAGTCCTGTGCTGGATTGCTGCCAAAACTGCCCTGTTGATCCACATGTGCCAGTTGCACGGGCCAAGCCCACACTGTGCGTATACCAACTAAGGGTATTAACCACTGCCAGTGACGCATCCGCAACCCCCTACAAACCCTAGCAACATGTGAAGGGGAAATACACTCCACGATTCCCACATACCAGCAGCACAGTGAGAACCATATCCCAGTACTCGTAGAGATGAGGCGCCCTCCCATACCTCTGTGACCCGACAACCGCGAGCTTACACCCAAATCCCAGTGAACCGCCAGCCCAAATCAATATCACCAACCCGGCAGAGCTACAGCACATACTTTGAGAGATCCTGCTTCTTGAGCAAGTCGCTCATCCGCCGTTGCACGTGCTCCTTGTCAATGACGTACAAGAAGTTGTCTTTGCCCTCCTCGCGGTGTTGAGCTGCCTGCAATGCAAACCATGCAGGTGGTCAAAAATGCTGCCACAGACTATCCACCCAGGCCAACAGCATCCATAGGTAACCACGCCACTGGTTTGGTGCTATTGGTGGCAAGCAGTGGCAATGGGTCTGCTGCCATCATCAACATTCGTGATATTGAACATCCATACACGATTTTACAGCTCAACACATGCCCCAGATGAGCATTTGAAATGAGCAAATGTGTGAATTCACCTCCTCGGGAGCCGAGTAGCTAATTTCCTCCACAATACGCTCCAAGATGGTGTGCAGGCGGCGTGCCCCTATGTTGTCCACGCTTGTGTTCACCTCCTCCGCCACCCGCGAGATCTCGTGCACCGCCTCATCGGTGAACTGCAGCTCCACGCCCTCCGTCTGCAGGAGCGCCTGCTGCTGCTTGATCATGTTGTTCTCAGGCTCTGTCAAGATGCGGTAGAACTCGTGGGTCCTGCAAAGAACACAATACATTCACACTTACAGAGGCGTCATTATAATATTAAAACCATGCGATGTAGAAGGAGTAAAAGGAAAGGGGGGGAGAAAAAATCGTACTGCAGTGACTCTCAGTGCCCAGCTCCCACAACATGCCTGTGTCAAATACTGTACGTGTTCATGTAGCAACTTTACATAATGCAGCAACTTTTTGCTTTGTAGATTTCAATCCCCCTTGTACTCACGTCAGCCCCTTGAGCTCCACCCGGATGGGCAGCCTGCCCTGCAGCTCCGCCAGCATGTCGGCAGGCTTGCACGAGTGGAAGGCGCCCGAGCATATGAAGAGTATGTAGTCTGTGTTGATGTTGCCGTACTTGGTGCTCACGGTGCTGCCCTCAATGATGGGCAGCAGGTCGCGCTGCACACCCTCGCTGCTGGCATCGGCGCCTGGGCAGGATGCAGTTGTAATCAGGATGCGATCAGCATTATGAGACAGCAATCAGAATGCAATTGCAGAGGGGATGAGGGACAGCGCCGGGTCATTAGGATGTGCAACCAGATCCACTGTGCGCTTTCGGCAGGCAACATGGTGGAAGAGGCACTCGTTGAAAACCACAGACATCGTTGCACAGCCACTTCCAGTGACCTACTGGTACTCCATTGGCATGCACAACATGCAATGTGGGGTATACATGCATGAAGGGTGACACTATGGAACCACAGAGTTCCCAGAGCTCATCCCAATGTACAGATGCGGTTGTGGTGCAGGTTGCTGCGCACCGTATCGCATGTCACTGCTTGTAACGATCTTGTCGATTTCATCGATGAACACAATGCCGTCCTGCTCAACAGCCTGAATGGCCTCACGCACAATCTGCACAGAGTGACCACCACATTCAGCATATAGGAAACACAGCACCTAGCCGAGGGATTATGCCCACATGATCACTGTGGCAATGACCAGCATACAGTACATCCGCGGTAATACAACAAGGAGTCATGAATGTGCCACCAATGCATCCACCCTGAATGCCTATGCATCATGCAAGCTCAGCCTCAGACGGCTGAGCTAAACAATGTACCATCCAATCACCGCGCAATCAACATTCAATTTGACATTTGCCCCCACCGTGTCTGAGTTTATTAGCCGCTCAGTCTCCATCTCCTCTATCACTGGCCTAGCCTCGGAAATTTTCATTTCGCGTTTCTCGCCCCCCCTGCTGCGCGGGCCCAGGATCTTGTCCACGCGGATGATCATCTCCTGCACCGACAGGCCGCCCTCCCCTTGCAAGCTGGTGACACGGCCCCCTTGGGAGGGGACATCCAGTTGGATGCTGCGGTTGTCCAGTTCGCCTTTCCTGCGAGGGGGACAAGGAACGCAACTTGAGGCAAGGGCGGAGTATGGACCAGGGGTGAAGCAAGCACAGGCATGATGATTATGCTAAGGGGATTCAAGCAGCTTGCAATAGAGTATCCTTTACAGCAACGCTGTCGAAATTTCTTGCGCATTTGCACTTGTCAAGCTAAGCAACATACTGTATGAAGCAAAACCACCCGCCTAAGCGTACGGCGATGCCATGAATGCATCCACATGATTCCGCATGCCTTATGCAATTCGGCCAGCTCGCTGGAAATGCGGACTTACGCGCAGTCATTATACACGTGATGCGTCGGGGTCCAGTACATGCTCGTAGGTTAAACACCACACAACGGCTTCCCAAACCACGGCACCTTCCTCAACAGCTCCCTGTCTGGTCCAAACCCCCTCATTGTCAATTGCATCCTGTCACCACTGCAGACCTCCCCATCTGATCGCCCTCGACCCCACGACCCCACTACCTACCACACCCCAACCCCCCTGCCCACACACCTCAGCAGCTCTCGGAACGACTCCTTTGTCTGCTCCGCCCCCGCCTCCCCCACCAGCGCACTCAGCAGCTTGTCCTCAACTGCCTTCTCAATCTGCTCCCGCAGCTGCTTGCGCATGCGCTGCCGCATCATCACAATGGCATTGTCCACCAGGTCACGGATGATCTGGTCAACATCGCGCCCGTGGAACCCGACCTCTGTGAACTTCGTGGCCTCAACCTGGGGAGGCGAAATCGCGTTCAGCGGGATGAACTGTGGGGCATCACCACTGGGAGATGAGGCAAGCGTGGCAGCGCGAGTTATTGGAGTAATGTAACGTGCTACGGTGCAATATAGCGCCGCGCGGGTGTGCAAGTAAGCTGTTGGTGCTCCTGATACGTGCAAACGGGGACATAGTGGCGGATGCTTTCACTCGTGTATGCAACAGCACTGCCCAGCAAACAGTGCATTGCAGGGCATGCCTGCCTTGCTTTCACGGCCCAACCTTGACAAAGGGTGCGTCTGCCAGCTTGGCCAGGCGCCGCGCAATCTCGGTCTTGCCACAGCCTGTGGGCCCAATCATGAGTATGTTCTTGGGCACAATGTCCTCCTGCAAGGGTGAGAAGAAACATGAGCAGATGCACCCCATGTATCGGCATAGATGCAACATCGCCAATACGCGCACGCGACTTGTACAGCCATATTTTGGATTAGTATGTGGTTGAAATGGTCTGCAATGGGTACACCCTCAGCGCTGAAGCAAACAGGGTGCCACTGGTTGTTGCAGATGTGGTAAGAAAGTAATGCATGCCCACCTTGAGCGGGGAGGGGACACGCTGCCTCCGCCACCTGTTGCGCAGAGCATTTGCCACAGCTTTCTTGGCGTCCTCCTGCAACAGGGGTTGCACATTGGCACGGCATGACATATGGCAGCAGTTATATGCAGAAGGCAACCCGCCACATCGAATTGACTTCCAGCACAGAACACTTCAAAACTTCTGTTCACAAAGTCAGACGGGCCTCGGGAGCACACCAAATAAACAAAGCAAACATTGGGCAGGGTCAATAAAGTGGGCGCTTACCTGGCCAACAATGTATCTGTTCAACAACTCCACCACCTGCTTTGGAGTCAGGCCACTCCCAAGCGTGTATGCTTCCTCTTCTACAACCTGCACCAACCAGAAAAGATGAAATTGGTACAGTCCACACCCCAGGCAGCATGCATGCAGGTCCAATGCATGCACCACCAGCTTACCTCGTTTGAGGACACGGAGGGGGCTGCAGCCAACGCTTCCGCTTGAAGGCACGTGCTTGTCGAATTGAAGCTTTGCGATAAGAAAGCCTTCTGGAGCTGTGTGTCCCTTGAAACCGCACTGCTAACCTGCTCCAGCCACAGGTTATTCAGGGGCCTACTACGATGCGTTCCTGGCCTGGTAAAGCGTGGTGGGGGCAATGCTGTCACGCACCTTGGAAACTTCCAAGCATTTGCGCACTAGTTCCCTCCTCAATATTGAAGCCAGCGCCATGGTTGCTTGTCGAAGCTCAAGCGTGCAGAATTGAACTCACTTGGTGTGAAGGAGAAAATCTCGGGAGAATATAGATGCTAGATTAATGTTACACGTTTTGTTCAAAAGTCACTGGGTATGTCGTTCAAAGCAGGCCTGCAACTAGCATGCATATAAGGCCTTGTCCCAGAACTGGGCATCATCATGCCATTGATGTGAAACCCGGAGGATGGCCAGTGTAGTATGAGGCAACAAAACCCACGACCGTCAGGTTTATATGACCTACTAGTTGGCACCCTGGAACTACCCCGTGTGGCTGGCAGGCAGAGGGCTGTGTGTCTTTATGTAAATCTCCATAGGGCATTGGCCAGTGGTATAAGGAGGAATATAATATTTGTATTTGTGTGCGAGGAACAGCGACGGGCATCCTTCCATTCCAAAGTTGTTCGCGGTTTCACGCCTTGAACGCTGTCTTGAACGTGTCCCTAGGAAGTTGGTTTATTTTGTCGAGGGTTGGGCGGTTTGGATTCTGATGTTTGTCTATGTGACCCAAGGATACTGCATGCACAGTCTTGGACAGGGTGGTGGCGTAACCCAAGTGGGCTTGTCTCAAACTGTCGCCAAGTGTGGAAGAGTTTGACGCGCCATCATAACAAGCGCTGTTGGGTGGGATACGTTGATAGGTGGACGGCGCCAAGGGCACGGTCGGGCGCTTGCGCCAATGATCAACGCTACACACGGGGCCACCACCCCGGTGAGGAGTGTTTGGCTTGTGTGTGCAGCTCTGGTACTCTAGTGCAACACCTTGACATGCCATTACGTTGCAAACCGCTGCCACGCTTGGGTGACTTGGCTCAGTCGCAGCAACTAGGCAGGGGCATGGGTCATGGTGCTGTTGACATTACTCAGGAGTGGCACTGACCAACCACCGCATGTCACTTTGCCTTGGACCTGTGTTTGCCCCTTCTCCCAAGCACCAATGCCTCGCATCAGCTTTCATTTGAGGAGTCTGGACCGTGTGGGTCGCGTACGTCCTGCATTTCACTGCAAGATCGCGACCGTATCTTGGACCGGTACACAACCCAATCCCGACCTGCAGGACTATCAGGTCTTCACCTTGGAGGCGGCCTCCTCTCTAGCCACCGCCTTCAAACACACACAGGTTTCTGATGTGTTGCTGTGGGTCGTCACCTTGGCCGCTGGCTACTGCGTGTGGGAGCAGCTCCGTTACACATGGATCAAGTAAGCAATCACGTGACAATGGACGGATAAGGCACTGCGAACCGGTGGTAGTGTTGGTAGCCCCGTTTGGTTGATCCCTAGTTCACAGCAGTGTTTTGAAGTGGGTTCTGCTCATAGTGCCGTTTTTCCAACCGGTTGTGGTCGCTAGGGCCTGGGCCAGGTGCTAATAGTGAGCTCACAGCTTGACCCTGGTTGAACCACAGTCAAGTTTGCGCTGGTGTGTCCCTTTTTGGCACACAGTAGGTGCAAGACATTGCAATCAGTCCAACCACGTTTTTTTCATGCAGCTTTGTTATGCCACAATACTTCACCACATGCTGCCATGCGCATGGCCACCTAGGTGCAACTACCGTACACATGGCGCTGGCTGGTCGCCACCCATTGAAGCACCCAACCCCCAACCTCAGTCAACCATACTTGTCTCAACCATTACCCCTGTGCTCAGTTTGCACCTACGACTGCTGCATGGCTGTGGATTAATGCTTGGCTAGCCCTCTGAACATTTCTCCTGGTTAGTAGGAACTCCTGGTTGATGGGGAGATACTGAACCAGGCTGGGCTACCCAAGTTTCCCCTGTCTTGACATGTGGAACCATGGCAAAGCTCCTTATCATACCTTCATTCCTCCTGGCACAGGCAGTCCAGCGGCAAGCCCCTCCCCGGCCCTGCATATGTCGTCCCCCTGCTTGGATCGGTGGTGGACCTCGTGCGGGACCCATTTGGCTTCTGGAACAAGGAGATTGCGTGCGTGGCTTGCATTTGCAGCATGCAACAAGTGCTGTGCAGGATGCATGTATTGACCAACATGCCGAATTTGCATGGTAGTACCCCTACCCACTAGGCAGCATGCTTGGCTTTCATCTCACTACCCATGCACCGAAACTGCTGGTCTCAGCATCATGGCTTAATCCGCAAACACCATCTGTTTACCTTGCGCATGCGCACAAGGAATAAAAGTTGTGTCACCAGCCAGCTGCATGTACCTAACCATTTCACCGCAGTGTGCGTCACACCACATGCCAATCATTGCCATTAATGAATTCATGCATCACCTACTGTGCATTGCCCCCCCCCCCCACCCCCCCCACTTGCGCACACCACTGCGTTCCTCAGGAGCGCGCTGAAGGGCCCAGGCGTCACCCTCAATGCCCTGCTGGGCAAGCCCATGGTGACCGTGAGCGATGTGGATGCCAGCCGGAGGGTGTTCATGCACAATGATGAGGACTCGCTGCTGCTGGCTGTGCACCCCTCGGGAAAGCACATCCTGGGGGAGACCAACCTGGCGTTCATGCATGGGCCGGTGCACAAGGCGCTGCGGTGAGTAGGGCTGTGTGACAGAGACACATGGGAACAAGGGAGGCAAACCTTTTGAGGATCTTTAGCGTAGCACCCCTCACACCCTTGTCAATCGAATTGCTTGTACAGTGCCAAGTTCACCGTTTACTGTTCATTGGCCACCTCCCTTCCACTGGCTCCATTGTACTGTGCAACCACAATCACAGTGCAAGACCACTTGAAGATTTTGTGATTGCTCAATCATTCCAATCACTCCTACAGTATCTTGAATGTGCACAGAAGCCAACAGGCCTGTAAGGACACTTGTCAAACCCGCAGGAAGTCCTTTGTTGCCCTGTTCACTCGCAAGGCCCTGGGTACATACGTGGAGCAGCAGGACAAAATCATTCGGGAGCACATTGCAGAGTGGGTGCAAGTGCCTGGCCACCACGAGATCAGGCCCCTCATCAGGTATGGTCCCAGCTCTGCTGCGTGGAGTTGTTTCTGCATGCATGTGCACTGCTGCCCTTTTGTTTTGCTGTGCATTGCAACTGCTGTCACTTTGTTCTCTCATGTGGTGTCAATGATGGACCCATGCCTGGAAGAATATATGCAAACAAATTTATCCTTTGGGTCACCTATGAAGTTTTTCTCCCTTGATCCTCATGGCTACTTCAACATAGATTGCCCCCTCTTGCATAGGGACCTCAACCAGCTCACATCCCAGAAGGTATTTGTGGGACCATACATCACCGACCCCGCCTTGAAGAAAGCGTTTGGCAAGGCCTACTCTGCAATGACCGAGGGCTTCCTCGCCTTCCCTGTGTGCCTACCTGGGACCGCGGTGTGGAAGGGCAAGCAGGGGCGCTTGTTCATCGTCAAAACCCTAACCAAAGTTGCGGCTGAGAGCAAGGCAAAGATGAAGGTGCGAATTTGAGCGTGTTCGGAGGTGGCGATGGAATAAGGTTCATTTGGACTCTTTGATCCCATGTTGACCACACCCCATGTTATCCACACATGATCAGAATCAGGTGGTTCACCTCTCATGCTGTGCTCGCTCTGTCCTTCATGAATATATCATGCGAAAAAATGATGAAGAATAAAATATACCGGGCTTTAATGCCGTACACCATGATTGAAAACACCAGCTACATATATATTTGCGTAATGGTTGGTTGTAACCCTGGCAGGCTGGCAACGAGCCCCGCTGCCTCATGGATTTCTGGGCCCTGCGCTGCCTGGAGGAGATGGAGGAGGCTGCAGCCAAGGGGGAGGCGCCGCCTGCACATGCAGCGGACCACAAGATGGCTGATGTGGTGATGGACTTCCTGTTTGCGTCCCAGGATGCTTCCACGGCATCCCTGGTGTGGGTCACAGCCCTCATGGCAGACCACCCAGACGTGCTGGCGAAGGTGCGTGATATTTAGTGCACAACTAGATTCCTGTGCGGGGAAGTGGGAAAGGCAGATGTGAATGCAGGCGCTGGGGCGATACCATGTCGGTGGGGTTGGGGATTGGTGGGAGATTTACGCTGTCTTGATGTGGATTCAGCATGCATCCCCTTAGTGAACACATGCACGCCAAGTTGTGTGCAGGATTGTTGGCAAACCAGTAAAATGGTGATCACCCCCGGGATCAGGCCTTGACCTTAAAGCCTGTGTACTGTCACCCATACTCCATACCCATAGCAAATAAACGAAAAATAAAAATATTTCATATAAAAATACGTTGCTATTATGGAAAGAATGTATAGAGAAATATATGGTGCCCCAGGTTAAGTGCATGCATCAGTAGTGGCTACACCACATTCACTCGTTGCACGCCGCTGCCTATTGCCAGCTACATGTAAACCCCTGCCAATAAGGGCCCCATGATGCATGAAAAGTCACTGCTCCTGTAAGATTCTATCCTTGTTCCTGCAGGTGCGTGAGGAGCAGTACCGCGTGCGGCCTGATGTGGGTGCCACCATCACTGGCGACCTGCTGTCCGACATGCCCTACACGCGCCAGGTGGTCAGGGAGGTGCTGCGCTTCAGGCCACCAGCACCCATGGTGCCTCAGGTGGGTGGTGTGGGGTGAGGTCAGGAAGGCATGGCTTGCTAAGTAGGGCGCAGCGCGTGGGTTGAACAGGCCCTATCAGTTAAATTGTACGGTAATTACCTCTGTGCAGGAAACGAGGGATGTGGGGTGGCGCACCTCTCGTGCGCATTGCGGCTCATTCGCTTGTCCTCCCCTGTGCTCAAGCATTCTGCGGCAACAAATGCCTGCAGCAAATTGTCGTCGCATGTGCAAGCTGTGCAAAGACAGGCTTGTTTGCAAGCATTATCTCCATATTCAGCACACCGTACCACACCATTGCAGCCACCGTGTGTTGTGGCCCCAACCGCCTCCATGTGGCAATGCAGGAGGTGCGCAAGGACTTCCAGCTGACACCCGAGGTCAAGGTGCCCAAGGGCGCTCTCATTATGCCGTCCATCACAGCAGCATCCATGCAGGGCTACACCAACCCACTGCTGTTTGATCCCGACAGGTATGGAAATGCCATGGCACTACTGGAAATGCATTGAGGGGACAATAGCTTGCGTGTCTGGACATTGCCATTGGTATGACGGCAGGAAGGGTGAATCTGCACTTGCAACAGCTCCAAAAAGATGTTTCTGAGGAACTGAAATGGTGTTAGAACCATGGCTCGGTCTTGTAATCTGCAAGCTCTCGTTGCTCCTGCACAACATGCTTTATAGGTTTTTCCCTTTTGCAGGTTCAGCCCTGCTCGCGGCGAGGACAAGGGCGAGTTCCAAAAGTACTTCCTGACGTTCGGTTGGGGACCGCATTATTGTGTTGGCAAAGAGTATGCACAGAACCACCTCATGGTGTTCTTGGCGGTGCTGGCTACCAGCTGCAACTGGACGCGCGAGCGGACAGCGCGCAGCGACGAATGGAAGTACCTCCCGACCATCTACCCATACGATAGCGTCATTGCGTTTGAGGCAGGGGCCATTGGCAGTCAGTAGAGGAGGGAAGGGTGGGCTGTGTGGGAGGAAGGGGGCATGCCGGCAGACAGTGTGTATAGTGGTTCCTGGCCTGATTAGATATAGACTTCCTGGGTTGCGAGGGGGCATTTTAAATTATTGAATCTAGCCAGCCGCTTCCATGCCGATGAAAATATAATGATGATGGGTGAGGTGAAGGGTTGGGGGTGGGGGTGGGCACACAATTGCACCGGATACTGCTATAGAGGACACGGATGTTTAAACTTTTAGCAGAGGTGCTTCAAGCCATTGTACATGAGCTGAATGTGAGGATCCAAGGCTGCCATGTCAGCTAGAGGGTCCGCCTTGCAATTTTTTTTGTCGCATTTCCCAGGGTGTTGGCATGTGAACCAATACGCACATGTGAATAATACCCCCTTTTTCAAGCCCTTTTCATATCCATGTTGATGCACTGCTTGCCCAAGTTGAGCTGCAAGTTTGTTTATGCCGGTAACATCATCGGCTCTGCATTGGTGACCATCCCTGTACTGTGAATTTAGGACCCTTGCTGATGTTACTGCCCATCCACTGTATTGCTATGCAAGCTTCACCTTGGACCTGTGACAGTCACCTGGTGCTGGATTTTGTTGTTTAGCCTAAACAACCCGGGTGGGTCGCCCTTTTCTTTTCTTTTTACATTTACCGGTATGGTGCCAGTCTATTAGTGTGATGCGTTAGGTGGAAAACTGTCTCGCTTGCAAGGTACAGCTGTGCCATTTTTTGTAAGTGCACGCGAGAACTTTTTGTGGCAGATCAACACGCAAAGTACAGGGCAGTGATACCCCGTAGTGAATAGACAGGTAGTTTGCAATGGGTGCCGGGATGTTTCATCAAATCTTTGCTGGTCCAACGAACAGGTATGGGTCATGTATCTCATGGCTTATTCTAGTTGTAGAATAGTCAGGTTTGTTACTATTGCAGCATTCATAGACAACAGAAAACCCAACTCGTTTGCCAGGTTGGTGAAATTATAAAAATAAACTGGCCGCAGTGGCTTACGTAATGATATGGGCGATGCATGCATGCTAAAACATGCGAACAAGTGCCGGGATATATAGACCTCGTTGTTGAAGACGCTATCTCTTTGCAAAGTCAAGCTTCGATAAGCGGAGTCACATCATCCTACGATAAAGTGGTAGGTACAGCCGGGCACAGAAAAACCAGCGTTGCAAGTCCAGTCACTGGACTCGAGTTTTTGCAGACCAAAACATAGGTGCTGACCTTGAGGACCAGTCCACCACGCGTTGATCTGTGAAGTTCAAATAGCCAGGGGAATTAATAAACAGTAGTTGTTCCCAGCACATGCTAGCACCGATCAGTGAATCTAACTGCGTGCACTGCATGTGCGCACCTGCATGTGTCATGCTACCTGCATTACACAGCGGAGTATGTAAGACACACGCAATGTCTTGTCTGGCAGCAGGCACCAAGAATAGCTTGTATGACTTTTTTCGTCGTTCAATAGTCTAAACTTGGCACGGCTGTGGACAACTACTATGTGGTCCAAGGTTGTGGTGGTCCAAGGCAACTCATGTCCACATATCTCAAACCGTGACTTGGGACCATCATACGCCACTTCAGCCCTGGCAGATGTCACGGAAGAGCTGCACATGTAGCATACTCAACATTTAGGTGTTTGCAGTGGTTACAACTTTGAGCACCGCCGCATTTTCCTGACGCGCCATGCCAACACCTTGCAGGTTTTGGCACTCCAGCGAGCAACCTAATCTGGTCACATCGCCCAACAGGAAGGCCACATAAACCCTCCCAATTATCCTAAACACAATGGCCACATACAAAGCGCTGCTCCTCAAAGAGTTCTCCTTCGAGTCTCCATCCAGTGGATTGGAGCTTGTCACCAAACCAGTGCCAGTCCCAGGCCCCGGGGAAGTCTTGGTGCGCGTGAAGCTGGCGGCTATTCACCCTGCTGACGTACTGTCACTGCAAGGGGTGTACGCCGGGTTCACGGCAGAACTCCCTGCCACACCAGGACTCGAAGGTGGGTGCCGTGTTGAACGGTGTAATTTCCTTAACGTGCTTTTTGTGTGGGTGCGATCACAGAAGCTGCGCTCTACTAAGGACCATCAGATCAATCCACCACCTCCAAACCATCAGCAGTGGTTGCACTGATCAGCCTGTTAACCATGCTCTTTTCATTCATGCACTAGCGCGTCGTTATTTCGCCCTGGCAAAACCACCCCTTGTACCATGGCAGTGAGTTGCGGCTGCTGGCTGTAGGTGTGGCTGTGGTAGAGCAAGTGGGTGAGGGGGTGTCACTCCCAGTGGGCCAGAGGGTGCTTGGTCTGCCATGGCCCATTGAGTCGCATGGCGGCAGCTGGCAGCAGTATTCGATTTTCAAGGAGGCCAACCTTGTGCCGATTCCAGATGGAGTTACAGATGAAGCTGCAGCAAATGTCTTTGTAAGTACACGTTGCCTTTTTTATGCATCAACATGCAGTGCAATTTTCATAATGAGGAAAGCATGTCAGGGCAATGCAAGGGTCAAAAGGCAATTTCTTGTAAAGAGATTTGCATTGGGTTGTCCTGCTTATCATAATTTCATAAACACATTTCCTGTTTTTCAATTAGTTAACCATGTGTCAACCACACGGTACAGGTGAACCCCCTCACCATCATGGGATTCTTCGAGGTGTTGCAGATCCCCAAAGGGGACTACATAATGCAAAGTGCAGCAGGAGGGGCTCTAGGCCAGGGCCTGATCCTTATCGCTAAGACCAAAGGCATCAAGACTATCAACCTGGTTCGGCGGAAAGAACAGGTAAAGGCAAACAGATGTTATTGGAGGACTGAATGACAACAGATGGGCTGCAAATTCGTCCCTGGCATGATACCAGTTGCTCACGATGGTCGTTCAAGCCGTTGTTGTGACACACGTTAATCATTATTGAGAATGAAGCTTTTATCACCTGTTTGCGCTCTCATTCTGCATGAACAAGCCTTTGTGGTCCGTCCTTAGGTGGAGGAGCTGCTTGCGCTGGGCGCAGATGAAGTCATTTGGACTGAGGAAGAGGGAATTGACATCCCTGCCAAGGTCAAGGAAATCACAGGTACCTAGATCGGCAGCCCTTGCTCACCATGGTCCTTGCCTGTTTCAACACCCGCCGTAATTTGCATTGTTCGTCATATCTGTGCTGGTTCAAGTCACGGATGCTGTTGTATGGCGCAGGTGGCAAGGGAGCATATGCAGCTGTGGACGCTGTGGGAGGGGAAACAACGAAGATCCTTGCAGCGTCTCTGCGCGACCAGGGAGAAGTGCGGGTGTATGGCGTGCTCGGAGGATTTGACATCAATGCTGGGATCGCTGATGTGCTCTTCCGCGAGGTGCGGGCGTGGTTATGGACATTGTCTGGTGTTGTAATGTGCCTGGCATTGGCGCTATAGGAGGGTTATGCAATGTACTCAACCAATGTACCGCAATCAGTTTCCTTGGCTGCAGCACCACGCAGCCGCAAATGAATCTGTCCCCAGGGATAGGTGGTCAACTCACCTTTGGTGGTGTATGGCACTCCTCAAATGGGTTCAATTAACTGCCAACTGGTGTTCAAAGAATCCGTCGAATTGCAGATTGAAATCAAGGGTTTCTGGCTCAACTGCTATTTCCGGGATCATGGAGACAAGGTGGCTGGCAACCTGGCAGAGATCTTTGACCTGTACACGAGCGGTGCCCTGACCATCAAGGACGGATCAAAGTACAGCTTGGACCAGTTTGCCGAGGCAGTCGCTGAGTCGGTTACTAAGGGCAAGCAGGGCAAGATCTTTTTGGCACCGTAGGCCAAGCTGGGAATGCACACATTGTATAGGGTTGAACACGCAGGGTCCATTTGATAGTGCTTGAAATTTCATTAATGCGCTGTTCAAGCTTTTTTTTTATCGGAGGTTGCAATTGCCCATGCTCTCATTTGCATAGTTGCGGAATTCATTTATTGAAGTTGAATAATGATCGCATTCATTCATTGTTCTCTACAAATTAAAATTTGAACCCCAGGTTTGCAAGGTTAACAATTGTTCAGATGTTAAAGTTTAACCTCCATTCCCTTGAATGGCAATCATTTATTAATATATTGACAGTCCACGTTAAACGTGGACTGTCAATATATTAAAACTTTTAATAAATATTGATGTGTGCCTTCTACAAATATCCTTCAGAGCCCTGGGCCAGTTAATTTGCGTTGGAATGTTGGCAGCATTCGCAATGCGTGTCTTGCAAGATGCCTTTGTGGCACCGGGTGTATCCTCTTCTGCCATCTGTGAAACTTCCACTGGTTGCCGTACCTGCCAGCTGTGTGTTTCTTTTCACAGTGGACCACCAGGTGACACCGTGGTGATCACAAGCATTGTAATAGTTACACAGGGCGCACACCACAAAGTAGTAGTGAACCTTACTATGGAAGTTCCAATGTGGCTATTGTGGCACCTGGTGGTCCACAAGTGCAGCCCTATAGCATTTACTTCTTCCCAACAAAGCCTTGAACCATATGGCGGTAAACCTGTCCCTCCGGACGGCTATCATAGCACGGTGTCACCCTGCACATAGCTCCATCATACTGTGACAGCCACATGGCGCAGGTGTTATGGTACTTCTTGCTCTCCAGAAGTGTGAATTTACTACTCAAATTGCTAACTTATATCCTTCCATCCCTGGCCGTAATAAATAACCGCACAGAGCTGCACTGGGAAGCCACTATTGCAGTCAGTCGACCTTGGCTTGGCTCTCCATCTCACGAACCTTCCCCCCCAGGTCCTGAATCTGACCCAACAGAGTGTGCGCAATCTTGATGGTTTCCGAGTTGCTGCCAGTCACACGGTCCTTGGTCAGCAGCAATGGGTTGTCCAGCAGAGCACGGCGCGCAGGGCTTGGCTTGCCAACAGGGGAGGAATACAGCTGCCTGGTTGGAGAATGTGCCTTGATCCGCAGCGTGTCACCCCCAGATCCTGTGCTACCATGCCCGTCAGCTGGAGGTGGCGGGGAGGATGTTGGTGAGCTCCCTGTAGAGGGCCACTGCTGGCAGTCCTCGGTATCCTCTTGGAATTCTGCTGCAGTGGGTGAGCCAGGGGTGCCTACCGCCTCTGTGGGGACCGGCTGGAGACCGCTTTGTGCAACCTGCTGCGCCGCTGACAACCGATCTTCCCCCCTGGCGGGGATCTGAACCGCGGCAGATTGCTCATTGCGCTGTCCCCCAAGCCCTGCCTTCTTGCCCGTCAAACGTGACACCTGCGCAACCACTGGATGTCGTCAGCGCCAAACAAATTTTCTGGTGCAAGTTTTCAACCCCCCGCTGTATGAATCATCCCAGCCGTTACATACTTCCGCCTGCCGACTATAAAATGGCACTACCTATTGATTAGATGTACTTGTCAAAAAGTACATTTCCAGATTACATGTGCAGTGCAGGCACGAGCAAAATGACACTGTAGCACAGCCATGCCTCAAGAAAGGTATCCCTTGAGGGTTGAGGTTAGGAATCCTACCTCCTGCTGCAGCTCCTGGACTTTCCCCTCCAAGTTGGCTTGCACAGCCTGCCCCTGCTGCCTCTCCCTGGCCATGAACTCCACCTGCTGAGCCAGCTGCGCGGCAGATGCCCCCAGCTCCTCCCGCTCATGAGCAAGCTGCTCGCGCTCCATGGTCACCACCGACAGGTGCACATCCGCCTGCAATGCAACCTACCCATCATCAGCCACAGGAGTTCCCCCGCTCGTGAACGAAACGGGCTACATTGTAAAAAAGCAAAACAAATTGATGTAAAGTAAATGCAGCATTGTCTGAAAATGGGCAGTGACGCCAAAAGCCACAGTTTTGCACCAATATCTGCATATCCCACCTGCAGCTTAGCAACAGCCGCCTCCTCAAACTGCTCCAACAGATCATCATACAGCTGCTCATCCACGCCCTGCGGCTGCGCGTGCTCTGGCAGCGAGGCCTGCTGTGTACCAGGCGCTGAGGACTCTCTGCCAGCCATACTGGAGCTGGTAGCCTGTGCAGCATCACTGCCCACCAGCTCCTGATGTGAAGACGCCAGCTCAGCACGGGCGTGTGCCAATGCTGCGCCTGAGCTGTCCATCTGGCGCATCATGTCTGTCACCAGCCCCAGCTGCTGGTCAGTGGCCTCCTCAAGCTGCTGGTGCACAGAAGTGGTGGCTGCTTGCGTCTCCTGCAGGGCAGCATGCGCATCCTGCAAGCAGAACCAGTGTGCGCTGAACATCCGTCCATGATATCATGGGATGTTTTACACGCAAATCTAGGGTGGCATGAATGTGGAACCCCTGAATCCAAAAACTGTATATGTAGCAACATGTGCCATTTTCACACACCGTGTCAAGTTGCACAAAATACACCGTACCTCAAGCTGCTGTTCAAGCTTCCGCACCAGGTCCTCGTGTCCCAAACTGCTCCTGTGCTGCAGCTGGGCATGCAGCTTTTGCAGCAAGGCGTGAAGCTGACCGCGAGCGCCATCATTGGGAGAGGCATCCTCAGCAATCCCGTGATCGCGGCTGTAAGTGGCCAACGATGCCTCTAGCTGCAGCTGCAAGTCGTCGGCTGCAGCCTTGGCGCGGGTGTTGTCCTCCTCCAGCTGGCGCACCTTCTCATTCAGTGCAGCTTTGTCCTCCTCTGCAATGTTGAGGTGGTCCTAAGTGGGCAACAGCTTGCACAGAACTACATGTAGCATGCACAGATGCACACAATGTACCTGCTGGAAACACTTTGCCACAACTCAGTAGGTCATTGACACGACACTTATGGCAAGCTTCAGCATGCAACCCACCAGATGCCTCAAGCTCCGCCTTCAGAATGTTGTGCATGTTCTCCATGTTCTCAAGGTGCTGGTGGGCGATGAACAGCTGCTGCTGCAGCTCCTGCTTGCTGTTGTGCGCAGCCTCCAAGGCTTTGTGAATCTGCGCAACAAGGATTGCATTCACTGAGCATCAATCCAGCAGTGAGTATGAGGGAACACAGGTTGTACACAATTAGCCCACAAACCGCGAGCGCATTGCAAAGGCCTGCTGAGAATTTTCCCTCAACAAATTGCATGATCAGCAGGGTGACTGACCTGTGCTTTGTTGGCCTGCACATGCTCCTGGCTGCGTATTTGATCCTCAAGGCTGTCAAGCTGTTTGGTTAGGGACGCCACCTGGACCCGCAGCTCAGCTTTGTCCTGCTCAAGACTGGCAACCTTCTCCTGGAAGCTGATGAGTTGGGACTCCAGTCGAGAGTAATCAGAAGTTTGGCTGTCTGTGGCTTTTGCAACTGCAGCTCTGTCTGAGCTGACATCCCCAACCAGCACAGTGCCATCCCCAGATTGCCGCTTCTCCAGCTCAGCTTCAAGCTGCTGGACTTTATTTTCCAGCGTGGAGGCATGGCTTTCCAGCTTTTCCCACCCACCGATGAATTCGCTCATCTCATCCTGCAGGGCCTCGGCAAGTTCCTGCACGTATTTGCAGGGGTCAGGAACATGGCGTGGGTGTCAAGGGCATAGCGCTTAAGCATTACCCCATTGTGTGCCTGTTGTTGAGATAGATACATGGTGTCATGGCGCGCATGCAGTGCTAAAACTGTGCAAAACAAATGAGATCAGGTCTTGCCTGCAGATCTGTCTTCTGCTGGAGCAACTCAGCCTGCTCCCGCTGCACTGAAGCAAGGCTGTCATCCAAACCCTCGATCTGGATCTGCAGCTCCGAGTTGTCACCCTGTAGGGTTTCCACCCTGCCGTACAGCCACTCCTTGTCAGCTGCCAGGGTCTGCGCCTTCTTCCTCTCCTCCTCTAGCTCCTGCCTCACCTCCTCCAGCGCCTGCTCCAGGTCAGCAACGTCCCGCTCGAAATCTCTAGTCTCGGCCCTCCAGGCCTCCTCTAGCTCAGCCTCCTGTGCCTTCAGCTGTGCAATGTGCTGTGCGTTCCCCAGGGCACTGGAGGACATGCTCTCAATCTGCTCTGTAAGCTGCGCATGCTGGTGCGCCAAGGAAGCGTTCTCCTTGGCCAAGCGCCCCAGGTTTTGCTTGCTGTCAGACTGAGTTTGCTGCAGCTGCGCCCTCAACGAGCTCTGCTGCTGCATCGCCTCTGACAGCTGCTCGCTGGCAGATGAGGCCTGCTCAGTTGCGCTGTCAAGCTGGCGGCGCAGATCAGCATTGTCTGTGCTCAGGGATGCATTCTCATTGACAAGCTGCTGCAGCTTGGCTGCTGTGCCTCCATGCGAGGTTCGCAGCTCCTGCGACTGGAGAGCACTGGCTGCGTTCTCCTGGCGCACAAACTCTATCTGCTGGTGGGCATTGGCCAGCTCGGCTGCGAGGCTGGCGCACTTCTGGGATGTCTCCTGCAAAGAGGGAGAACATCAGAAGTGCAAACTTGCCATGTGAGAGCCACATTGATACACAGTCAAAACTGCACATCATCGACATTCAGGAATGCTGACCACGCAATTCAACAAACAAAAAATGGCCAGCACCTGTAGCTCCTGCGACTTTGCTGTGAACTGAGCAAGCAACTCCTCCTTCTCGGCAACAGCTGCATCCAAGTTGCTCAGAAGCTCAGTGATGCGCTCCTGGCCCAGATCCACCACCCGCTGCAACGAGTCATTGAACCCCATCAGATCCTCGTTCACTGCATCCTTCTCTGCCACAAGCTCCTCCAAGCTGGCCAACCTATCATTGGTTGCAGCACTGGCCTGGCCTGCAGCTGCAAGCTGGTCCCGCAACTGAGCCACTTGCACAGCCAGGTCTCCTCCTTCCCGCTCAGCAGCGAGCTTGTCTGCCAATGCACTGGCATTCTGCCCTTGCAGGGCCTCCAGCTGCGCTTGCAGCCCAGCCGTGGCTTCAGATTTCTCGCCAAGCTCAGCTTTCAGCGCCTTCAGCTGCACAAGCAACTCATGAAGCTGTGACTGCTGACCCTCCTCCTGCTCCCTGGCCAATGCGACCGCACCCTCCAATTGCAGCCTGGACTCGTCCGCTCCCAGCTGCCTGCTGGAGAAAGAACCAAGCTGGTTGTCCAGTTCCAGCTTTTCAGCGGACAAGATGTCCACTTCCTGCTGCAGCCTCTCGCATGTGGCGTGTGCAGATGCAAGCTGCTCGTTGAGCACTGCAGTCTGCATGCTGCTCCCCGTTCTTGCCTCCTCCAGCTCAGCGTGAAGCCTGAACAAGGCAATGTCAACAGATCATATTGCGGTAAAGGATGGACAGGAAAATAATAACTATACTAATTAGTATAGTTAATAAACCCCTGGGATGGGCTTCCTTAATGGCCGATTATATCCGTAAGCAACCATGAAACCAATGTGTGGGGGATGTCATGACATGTCAGGAGAACAACAAGCCACCTGCTAGGCATTTGATAACAGGTGGGTACCGCCTCACCTTGCATTTGCGTCATGTAGCTGCGCTGCTTGGTCTGCGGCATCAGCACGGCCTGCCTCCTGCTGCACAGAATGCTGTCTCATGCTATCCAGCATGCCGATGAGGTCCTGCTTCTGCCCTTGCAGCCCAGTCATCTCCTCGGTGATGGTCCTCAAGGCCTCCTGCCAGTTGTCCAGCTGGCGTTTCAACCCAGTGTTGGCCAACTCCAGCTCTGTGATCCTGTCCTCAGCACGCTCCATATCCCGCTGCGCACCCTCCAGCTGTGCCTGGAGCTCCTCTCGCGTGAGGGGCTTTGAGGAGTGGACGCTCCTTGGAGTGGAGGATTCAGCGTTCCAGGAAGCTGATTGGGCTGCACTGCTGGCTCTGCTCGCAGGCGTCCTGTGGGTGGATGCCCCATCCTGCTCATCACCCACCAGCAAGCTGTCTGGCGCGCCATGCCCTGTGGAGCTGCTAGCATGCTGCAGCTTTACAATCTGCTGGCGCTGGCTGTCGAGCTCTGCCTGCATGGCTTGCACCTTGATGCGCGAGCCTTGCGATTGGGCCAGCTGTGTCTTCTCCAGCTGCTGCTTCAGCGCACCGCACAGTGCTTTCTGAGCCTCCAGCTCTTCCATGACTGTGACCAGCTGACCCTCAGCCTCCTGTGCCGCCTGCAGCTGGGCATGCATGTCCCGCATGTCCTCCACGAGCGCCGCACGAGCTGCAGCCACCTTGTCGCTGACCTGCAGGGACATGCACAAGTCAAAAAAATTATTTGCACTGCCCATGCGGCCAACATGTGATATGGCGGCGGCAGTGGTGGTGGTATATGAGTCCTCAAGAGCCTAGTGTTCAAGCACATATCTTTACCTGCTGATTGGCAGCTTCTGCTGACTCGGCTCTCTGCAGCAAAGCGATGGTCTCCTCCTGCAAACGCATCATACGGATTGGGACCACAGATATGCAGTTGGTGAGCCCTAAACTGCCACCATGCGTGGCCTATACCCATTAAGCAATGCAAAACACTTTACAGGCGAGGTGAGCATGGATTTATTTCAATGTCTGTTTGCTTACCTGTGCTTCATCAACAGCAGTTTGCAGTCGCTGTTGCTCCTCAGTCCACTGCTGTTTTTCATGCTGCAGCTCATCCACCTGGTGTTCAAATGCCTGCACAGCCAGCTGCAGTCGCTCAACAAGCTGCTGCAGGTCGCCATTGGACCTCTCCAGCTGTGCATTGCCATGGATCTCCTCACTGACGGCAGTCATGTTGGACTCCAGCTGGTCAATCACATCCTGTACCATGTGCGGAGGGTCAAAATATGGGCTCTCGATGAGACATGCAAACAGCGATGACAGTGGAACCATTATGTAATGCCGGACGTTTCAATTTCACGCAACATATGAGGCTAAATTTAGGTTAAGGAATACCAACCTGAAGCTGCTTTTGATGCTGCTGGTAAACAGATGAGGCCTCGGCATGTTTCTGGCGTTCAGAACGTTCAACATCCAGATCTTGCCTCAAGCCCTCTGCTGCAGTCTGCGTCTCATGCAATCGCTGTTGGCAGTCTGCATACAGCTCTTGAAGCGATTCGAGGGCTTGAGATGTGCTGGAGAGCTGATCAGCGGCTTGCTGCAGCTGGTCCAAAAGCACCGCATGCTTGATGCCGGGAGAACTGGCCTGCTCTGGCGTTGCCCGTCCCTGCGAAGTGGCACTTGAATCCTGCGCATCTTGCCGCAGCTGGAGCTGCACCTGGAAGCACAGGCCAGAAGCTTAGGGGCACTGAGTACAGGCACAAAGTTGCCTCTGGTGCAAATTGAAGCCAACGTAGCATGCTGGACATGAGCCACAGGACATGGTCATTACAAGCGCTCACAAACTTGCCAATCGTATGGTGGCCAAGGCGCACCTCCTTCCCCACAGGGAGCTTATCCAGGAACTCCTGATCTTTCACAGACAAGTGATTCTCTTTCCCGTCTTTGAGCAACTGCAGCAGCTCATATGCATATTGCCTTTCCCTCTTCGCCTTTTTTGCTGACTCCTCAGCAGCTTTGGCCCGCCGGTCTGATCGCTTAGCTTCTTGTTCAGCCAGTGCTTTTGCATGCTCCAGCCCATGACCTGCAGTGCGTGAGACTCATGTGTTACCTCACGCAAAACTTACTGGCATTCCAGAACGTTATTCGTTTTTTCCAACTTACTCCTGAACTTGAGATCCTCCACCCTTTTCCTTGCAGCCTGAAGGTCCTTCCCGCGCTCTGACAAAGCGCTCTTCAGCTCGGACTACAACACCGCCCGCAGCAACGTCAAGCATAAAAAAAGGACGATGTAGGGAGTGAGTGACAACAGCAAAAAATGAGGCTGATTTATCAATGCCTATACCAGGTAGTATAAAAAACAATTAACTTACATTCTCAAGCTGCTCTTCGTCTGCTGCCTGCTGCAGTTTGCCCAGCTGTTGTGCCGCCGCATCGCCAGCCTTCCTTGCTGATAGGAACTGCTGCTCCAATTTGTTTATGATTGCATTGTACCGTTTGACCTCCCTGGTATAGGCAAGCAACAATCCACAGTCATGGTCAGGGGTGGGCTGTCATGCGGTTATATACTTCACTGTGATATATGTTTCTTGAATAGACTGGCGAGATGCAAACAGCAAATATTAAACAAAAAATAGAAATAAACATGGGTATTCACCAATTTGCAAGCATGAACAGCCATAGTGACAAAGGTGTGGACACATCGCTCTCTGCAAAAGAGGGTTTGACCCCATGGCGTAACATACCTCCTCTCTTGCCACCACTTAAAAAGCAGTGCAAAAGCACTGAAGATGGCCAGGAAGGCACACATACTGTGCCGTAACCCTGCAAAAGGAGAGGGGCTACCTGTTGTAAAGCAAAATACTTGCAACAGCAGTATAGCTGCGGTAGGAACCCTGTGCCGGTGCAGGGTAGTAGTCAAACATAGATTGAGCAGCAGTGAAGCATCCTATTTGCTATTCAAATTTGTATGCTCCTCAAGGATAAGACAAAGGGCCTGTGCTATGCACGGTTTTACCGTCTTTTTTGGCCACCAAGAGGTGTTGGGCGCCCAAGTCAAGGGGTCCGCCAACCAAGACTATGGGGCACTCGTGTCGTTGGTTAGCTTATGCAAACATGGGCCTGACCAGTTAAACCAAGCCGTTTAGCTACTCTAACCCAGTGCTTTTGAGCTGGGGCTATGATTGGGAAACGGTGGCACATGCATGCACACGTCGAACCCTTCAAAAAACGGTTGTTAAGGGCAGTAGAACCCACCTAGATGTCCATATTATGCATATTTCGATAGGGTGAGCGTTGTCCTTGAGGTCAAGTCCTGTCAACACCAACTGTAGTGGTATCAAAGACAGGAGGCATGAGAGGAGGGGGGTGGCGATGGGGTCGATAAGCCGATGTTAACAGCACTCTCAAACAGGGCCAGAAACCGAATATGAGTGCAAGAAGTTGGGCAAAGGTTTAAAAGCTGTGCCTCTCGACTCGAGTTTCTGTTTTGCGATCTTTGACTTTATTTAAATAATCATTGGAAGAGAGAAAAAAAAGACCCAGGTTTTTCGAAAAAGCGGCAAAAATACACAGAAACTTAACATTGCTTGCCACATTCAGCCCAGCCACAGAAAGCTGTACTTTGGAACACGTTGAGACTGCCATTGCTGTATGTACTTTGGAACAGACCTGAAATCACACCTTGGTGAAGTACCTGCACCCACTTGATAGGGCATGGCCAGATAGAATCCGTATTCCCCACTGCAATCGCTTTGCAATGGCCACCTACGAACCTCTGCCCCCTGGTGCGGAGGATGACCTCGTTCCGCCTGGAATGGAGGCCGAGGCTGCCCCGCCAGGGCTTGATGCTGCAGCAGCAGCCGCACCATATGCATATCCCCCGTACGATGCAACGGCTGCAGCCGCGTATGCAGCTGCGTACCCTTACTATGCAGCTGATCCCAGTGCGTACGCAGCAGCCGATCCCAGCGCGTATGCAGCAGCTGCGGCACCAGCATACGATTACTACAGCTACTATGGTTATGCTGCGCCACCAGCGTCAGGTGCGCATGCTGGAGGCTGAAATTTGCCAGCTGTCTGGAGCCGGCTCTACACCTCCAATAGCGACGCATTGGCGATCTTGCCCTGTTATCAACCACTTGAAAGACGTAGCACACTGCAGGAGGACTGATGCAAGTTGATGGCATATGCATGCGTTGTTATCCCCACCTGCTTTCTGGAGGGCGATGCTGCGCTGGCCTTGAGGCGTAGGTTTGGTTCTTGAGTCACTGTTATTCACAAGTTCCATCCTGAGGCCGATTGCACGCCTTTTTGCTCACCTCTGTTGCATCCATATTTCCAGGGTATGACGCCTATGCCTATGGAGCCGCAGCCCCATACTATGACCCTGCAGCTGCTGCAGCAGCCCCACCTGTAGCAGAACCCAGCACCCTTTCCATGGATCCGGCCTCATCTGTTCCCGCAGCTGACAGCCAGCCAGTGGCCTCTGGTGACGGGGTAGAGGAGCAGGCACCACCTCCCGAAAAGCCATCGCCACCCGTCCAGGTAAGCTGCACCCTTGCTGCTGCTGTAAAACAATCCTGCCGCTTGCCCAGAGCTGCTGCGCAGTATCCAGAAAGTTCCAACAGCCTTGACCAGACACTGCTGGCTCCTGGCTTGCAGTGAGTTACACACACACACAGGTGGTGGTCTTGGCCCAAAGGTACAGTTGCGATTACACTGCCTCTGTCCCCAGTATTCTAAGCAAACTGTGCAGGGAGCACTGGCCATGCCAGCCACATCACGTTGTTTCCTCCTCATACCTCGGGAACAGAATCCACACCCCACCAGGGTACCAGGTGACGCATCCACCTCCGCTTTGTCCCCCCGTTCCACCATTCCCGCGCCTTTGCTGGCACAGAACCGTGGCGCAAAGCAAGTCACACGCTGTGCTATGGTGTTGCCAGGTGGTACAGCTGTCAGATGAGGAGAGGGCTCAAGCTGAGAGGATCCAGCAAGAGATAGAGGCGTCCCGAGCTGCTGCGGAGGCGGCAGCACCATCACCAACAACAGAGCCCAGCCCACCTTCGGAACCACCACAGCCACCACATCCAGGTACCACTCCTTTGCATAAGCCTTAATGTCGCGAGGTTTTTCCGAATGCGCTGAACCCTTCATTCGTGTGTGAGCAGGGTCATTAACTGTCGGCATTGCAGTCTTCATTTCCCGCCTGTTGGTAAACAACTGCAGTGCAAAAGCACACAGGAATGGCATGTGCACACCAGTTCCATTGCTTTGATCAACCAATTTGCCCTGTGCAGAGCCCACTGCCCCTGCTGAGCCAGCCCCACAGCCGCCTGCTGCGCCTGAGCCGCCAGAGAACAACCCCACCTACCAGATGATGGCCCTGCTGCAGCAGCGCCTCAGGGAGTTCCCACAGCCAGGGTCCAAAGACAGCGACAGCGCGCAGAAGGCGGCGGAGCTGAAGAAAAAGCTGGCCACACCCGTGCTGCGTGGCGCCAAGCTGGCCTTCACAAAGGCGCCGCCCAAGGCCTCGCCAGCCGAGCGGCCCACCTCTGCAGGCGCAGCCAATGGCGCAGCGGCCGCCCACACGCCCTCGCTGATGAAGATCAACACGGGTGAGCTCGCGGCCGCCGCTGCCGCCGCCACCGCCCCGCCGCCGCAGCCCCTGCATGACAAGGCGCTGTTCCGCAGCAGCCCACCGCCGTCGGGGGCCCGGCCAGGGGCCAGGCCTGTCAGTCCCCGGGGGCTTCCGGCTCGGCGTGGGCCTCCCAGCCGCTCGCCTGTGGGGCGCCGCGGGAGGACATACAGCAGGGGTCGCAGCCGCAGCCGCAGCCCATCATCCAGCCGTGGGAGGTCATTGAGCAGGTCTCGCAGCAGGTCCCGGAGCTCAGGTGGGCATTGTGGGGTGGTGCATTCGCCCAGGTGGGCTATATATCCATGTGCTGGCCTCGCAACAGATGGTCAGAGCACTGCCACTGCATGCGCTGCAGTTCGGCATGGGTACCCAAATCTGGGGTCAGGATGGGTGGTTGCGCTGGGTAGCACCACTTGCATGAATCATTGTAGGGGATGTGCCAGCTGCATGGCAGCCACAGCTGCATATGCATGATGCCGGATCGCCTACAGCTTGTGCATGCACATTACTCCGCACCGCAACCTTGCAATATTCCTGCATGTCTCCACTCCGGCCAATGACAGCATGGTGCATGCATGCAGGCTCCCGAAGCCGAAGCCGCAGCAGGGGCGGCGTCCGGCGGCGCACCCGATCATTCTCCCGCAGCGGGTCGGACCGCAGCCCCATTCGTGGGTACAGAGGGGCAAGGGGAGGATATCGTGGCAGGGGACGGGGAGGTCGGTTCGAGCCCCGGGATGACCGGCGAGGGCGGGGTGGGGACTATGCGCGGTGGGGCAGCCCTCCCCGGCGGGGCTCGCTTGAGCGAGGTGCAAGGGGTGAGGAGTACCGTGGAAGTGCGCGGGGTCCTCCACCTGGCTCGCCCAGGGACTTTGCTTACAGGTGGGTGGAGGGACATTGGTGGGTAGTACAAATTATGCATTATCTGGCTCCGGAATGGGCCTGTCAGGTGTCTGATGTTTGTAATTCATTGCATCATGAGGCTTTCAGCATATGATCTCTTTGTGGATGGGCTGCTGTAGTGCGCATCATTATTCTGCTTTTCTACACACCTATGATGCCCGTGGGTGCATATGACTGGGAATGAATTTCATTGCATGCTGCAAAGGATGGCCATATTCTACTCATTTATAGAGACTCCTATAGTGCATGGTCATGTGTTAAGCCCCACCCATGCATAACACTCATGAGTCATGAACACATAGACAAGTGTTAAGCCCCAACTTTGTCGGCAGGGATGACCGGTACCGACCAGCGCCTCCACGAGGCGGGCCCGCCATGCAGGGGCGAGGCGCCTTCCCACCACGCAGAGCCCTGTCGCCTCCCGAGCACCGCTGGCAGATGGCTCCTGATGTGGAGGAAGGGGAGTACTATGAAGAAGGGGAGGTGGCTGCTCCTGCAGTGCAGCAGTGGAATGGCGGGCGGGCGCGCCCCTCGCCGGAAGGTATTGCCCCAAGACCTGCTCCGGAGATGCGGCCAGAACCACCAGTTGCAGAACCGGTCAAGCCTGCGAGTACTCCTGAACCAGTGGTAAGGGTGGGGGTTGGGATATGGCGCTGGTATAATGAATAAATCAATGTATAAATCATGCAATAGTGTTCTTTTCTATGTATATTTAAAGTGTATGTCTATAACAGCTTACATTCATAGCCATCAAAATAAGGGGGATAAGAGTGAGAACCGTCAGCTCACTCGCATGGTATTGTTCCCTGCAGAAGATCACTCTGGCGGCCAGCAAGCTGCCGGCGCAGGTGCGGGAAGCAGCCGCCGCTGCCCTCGCCAGGATGCAAGCAGACCAGGCGCCAGCCGCTCGCAGCGAGTCGCCGGCGCCACGGCCCGCACCTGTCGCAGCCACAGCTGCGCCTGCTGTGGCCGCACCATCTCGCCAGGGCCTGTTCCCTGCTGCTGCTGCTGCTGCTACGCCTGCGGCTGCGGTGAAGCAGGCTGCGCCACGTGGCACCCCGCTGTTCCCTGCTGGCAGCAAGGCTGCTGCAAGGGAGGGGGCGATGAGCAGCGAGGAAAGCGACGAGGAAGGGGCGTACCCGCCACGCAAGGGGAGGGAGCAACCAGGTGGGGTGCGGAGGATGAGGAACAGGAGGGGGTGCATGTGGCGCATGGCAGCACGCACAGCACAAATTCAGCTGCAGTTGGAACATCTTCGTGCTGACCATTCTCTGTCTGTAAGACATGCAGCGATGGTGACAAGTGGCACTTGATCATCTGACTGTATGACATAGCAGCCATGACCTGTTTGGAGGGTACACGCGTTGGTAAAATTGCACGCATGGTGTTCTGTTGGTTGTGTATTGTTACAATGTATTGAAATGTCCTTTCTCGCATTGATTCAGGAATTGTGGAGGAGGCCGCGGCTCGGCAGCTGTCATCAGCCAAAGCGGGGCGGCGGCGGGTGCCTGTCTCTGACGATGAGTACGTGTAGGGTCCATAGTGCATAAATTAATTTCGTGGGATGTCATGAGATGTCTGTCCTTTGTTCCAATTGTCATCGTCACATACTGGCAGGTTTCATGACCTGGCAGAAGCATATAAAACAGCATGTATTTTAATAACATTTTGTAAGTCCAAGTCCATGCAGCAAGCAGCTCGGAAGAAGAACTATAGCATCATACCTTGCTGTTCAAAATGCTGGGGTATTCTGTTCAACATGCTGGTCTGGCTGCACATCTTGAATGCATGTATCTGACTGGCTGTGCTGTGCAGGATGTACGACAGTGAGCCTGAGAAGAAGGTGAAAAAGGAGAAGAAGAAGCGCAAGGAGGACAAGAAGCACAAGAAGCACAAGCGCAGCAAGGAGGAAGTCAGCAGCGAGGAGGAAGAAGTGGTGGAGAAGAAGTGAGTCTAGGCCATCCTGTCTGTGCTCTATTTGCAGTGGCTTCTGCATTGGAAACCTGCAGTTGTGTATGATTTGCTCCTTGAATAGGCGTGGCATCTGGTGCGCATTCTGTCAAGCACCCAAGCAGCATACATATACCCATGCACACACATTCTCACCTCTTGTGGTGTGCCCTTGCAGGCGCAAGCGCAGCCGCAGCCACAAGCGCAAGGCTGCCCCGCCAGGCGCCGTCGAGGAGGAGGTGATTGAGCAGTACAAGGACTTTGACTGGGATGCCTACTTCAGACAGGAAGAGGAGGCGGCAGCGGCGGCGGCGGCGGCTGCAGCGGCGGCTGCCAGCGAGGACAGGGAGAAGAAGAAGAAGCGCAAGCGGAAACACAAGTAAGGGTGCTGTTAGGATTCAGTAGGGTTTTGCATTGGCGGGGTGGGTCAAGTTGAAGACTCGGGGATGGGGTGGGATACAGGTGAAACAGAGTGCGCTGTATGGCTGGTGTGGCTGCTGGTTGTAGATGACCCTTATGATGGGATTAGGGGGCTGGTGGGGTTCAAGCGAAAAAGGAGCAAAGTTGGGTTTGCAATTACGGCCTCAATGATTGCTGGCAAGATCTAATGTTCTTTCTATCAGGAAGTGTTCAGTGCAGCATTGGCACGCAGTCTGCTCAAGTATTTGGAGTCCTGGGTGGCATCATAGGCGCCTGACGTTGTGTGCGGCGCTGCTGCACCATTCGCTGAGATTACTGTCAAATGCGATGCTTGCACAACGCTGCGCCCTGAACACCAACCCCACGCTGCACTGCAGGAAGGAAAAGAAGCGCGCAGCCTCTTCCTCCTCCGAGTCAGACTCCGAGCCCGAGCGCCGCGCACACCGAGGGCGACAAAAGCCCCCATCCCCGTCCCCATCTCCATCCTCCTCGGACCAATCAAACGAGGCTGTGCGCAGGCAACAGCCAGCGCCAATCCACCGGCGAGTCCCCAGCGGGAGCCCTGTGCGGTTCCACAGCAGGAGCCCTGTGCGTGCCCGGCGCTCTCCATCACGCAGCCTGCATCACTCTGCGCCACAGGTATGTGCTCCAGTGGTGGTGCTGGTGGGGGACTGTGATGGTGGCAGGGGCTGTGTAGTTGTTGGGTGGTGGTTATGGGGTGTAGCATTTGTCGGGGTAGGTTGATGTTGAGGATGGTCGTGCTTGGTGTGCTGGACATATGGGAAGGGGGTTGTGGTGTCACCATGGCCATGCATATGGAGTGCCAGATGTTGGAGGTGTATTCTTGCGCAGCGGAGCCACTCTACTTCAGTAAATCAATGTCTGTACATGCTTTTGCATGGTGCCATCATGATGAGAATGTATGCAATGACATTCTGCTTTGATGGCACGCCGCGCCCTGTGTGATGCACCATGATTGCCAGCAGGATGTCTCAATGGTGTATTTTTGTGTTTGAAGGTTGGCAGTTTGGAGCAGCTTGTGCCCACGTTTGAGCGACCGGAGCGCCTGGTGAGTGAGCAGAGCACCTGTCACTTGCATATCATAAGCAGGCTTGCTGCCGTACGCCTGAACAATTTGTAGGTCGTTCTTGATTATCGTGGTGCGGTCTCATTACAGCAGGCATCTGCGCAAATGTGGATGAATTTGTCATGCTGTAATTCCTATAGCAAGGGAGCATGTGCGCTCCTTGGTTGATCAGCTGCGAACCGCAGGATGCTCCCAACGGCACCCTCCTATCGCCTGCTAATTCTGTGTCTCTTTGTTGCAGCCCTCCACAAGCGACATGCTTGCCATGCAGGCCGCGCGGATGGCGATGATGCAGGGCGGGAGCATGAACAGCCAGGTGGGGCCATGCACAACCAAAGTGTGGGGACCCAGTGTGCGCACGCTGGCTGGGGCTTGGAGTAAAGGCTTCTTTATGCTTGCCCGTCCTCTCACCGGCAAATCAGGAGAATGACAACGCTGTTTTAAAGTCCTCCTGGCGCCATTGCAGAACTACCTTATCGCATTTGCTGGCTACATGACTTGCATGGCAGCACGCCACTGGCCCCCTTGATTGTCTGCCGCATCCTATTAATTCTCACAATACCCTCAGCCACCCTTGGCACAGTCTTACGGCACCCCGCCCCCTTACCCACCCACAGGCGACCCGCCACGCGCGGCGCGTGTATGTGGGCTGCCTGCCCCACGGCATCAGCGAGGTGCACATCACGCAGTACTTCAACAACATCATGGAGCAGGCGCACGCTGCGCAGCCTCCCCCCGGCCCCTCCATCACCTCGTGCTACATGAACCCCGAGAAGCGCTTCGCCTTTCTGGAGTTCAGGAGCGTGGCGGAGGCCTCCAATGCCATGGCGTTTGATGGCGTGCTGTGCAGGGGGGAGTCGCTACGGGTGAGGAAAGGGACTCATGCAATATGAGAGGCTTCAGAATGCCTGCATTGCACCTGTGCCATGCGACTCTGATCAATTGTGCTGTGGCCAACGCATCAGCATTCAGATGTGTGCATTGTGGCTTCATGCCTCAACATGCAGCCGTTGCTAGGCACACTAGGTGTGCTTCCATATCCCTCTTGCTTGTCTTACCCCTTCACCCTTCTCACACTTGCCCTGTTTCCGCTCAGATTCGGCGGCCGCACGACTACAACCCCCAGGCCGCTGCCCTGCTAGGCCCCAGTGAGCCCAGTTCCAGTGTGAACCTGGCCATGCTGGGTGTGGTGTCCACATCGGTGCCTGAGGGGCCCAACAGGCTGCTGGTCACAGGCCTGCCCGCATACCTCAAGGAGGAGCAGGTGAGCAAGGATTTTATCGTCCCAAACCCTAGTATGCCCGATGGAAAGGATTCGTGGCGCACTTGTTGTTGATACCTAGCTGTAGACATGACGAACCTCGTAGAAACTGATAGCGACATGGCTGTTTAGCCAAACCTTGGAGTATGTGTGCAATCGGTCTGCATCTGGAGGGTAATTGCGCTGAGGCCCAGTTTTGGGCATGAAAAGGTTCTCAATTTTATCTAAATCACCGAGGACTTGAGGTGGTGTAATGCAGTGCCTGGGTTGCACCGGCCCCATACCATCCACCGTTTCATTGTAACGCCTGCCTGCCACGTGGGGCGTGTGGGGCGTCTTGTGAAACCCATGTGGCGGATGCAGGTGCGCGACGTGCTGCAGTCCTTTGGGGCGCTCAAGGCCTGCCAGGTGACGCAGGCGCCAGGCGGGGCCACGCTGGGGTATGCCTTCTGTGAGTTCCTGGACCCTGGCATGGCGGAAGTGGCCATACAGGGTTTGCCGGCCATTCAGGTGGGTGTTCAATGCTGTTTGGAACCTGGGTGCCATCAGTACAACAAAGAGGGTTTTGTGCGCCACAAGGGTAATGCACCAATTGGCTGAAGTTGAATGGGGCATTTTCAGGTGCCTGCTCATGCCTCTTTCTTGCCAATTTCTCCAACTTGCTGCAAACCTGCAAGCCTGTAAGGCACACTCACTTGTATATACATGCCTTGAGGGTTGCCGGCTGATGTGCCTGCCCTGTGTCTGTGCAGGTTGGGGGTCGCAGCCTTGTGGCCCAACGCGCACCAGCCATGCTGAGCGAGGTAGCTATCCAGCAGCTGGTGGCGCAGCACTCACCCCAGCTACCAGTGGCCTCGCCGCAGCCACCAGCCAACCTACAGCAGGCGGCACCCACTCCAGGTGAGACCCTACACAAGTGCTGTGTCTACATGCAAGCTAGGCTGCAATGGAAAGTGGCACGGGCCAAAAACCCTCAGTACGCTGGTATAGTCTAGTGAATCAGTTGGAAGTGTGTATCATCTGGCTCAACTCAATGATGGAAGGCTTTGAAATTTTGTGTGCCCAAAAATGGATCATTGTGAAAAAATCAGGCATGGGCCATAGGCTGGCGGTCCACATGGATGGCACCCCAGGATTATGACCATCCTTTCTCTGCAGGCCCAACCCCCACCCCAGCCACTCCCAGTGCGCCAGCTGGCGCTGGCCTGCCCCCCTCTGTCGTGCTGCGATTGGCCAACATGGTTGCACGCGAGGAGCTGTTGGATGATGAGGAGTACAACGACATCGTGGATGACGTCAAATCAGAGATAGAGGACAAGTACGGCCAGCTGGCAAAAATCGTGATTCCGAAGCCCGCCGCAGATCCTAGCAGCGACCCACCTGGGGTTGGGCTGGTGTTTGTGGAGTTCAAGAACGCAGCGGATGCCGGGAAGGCGCAGGATGCCCTGCATGGACGCCAGTTCGCTGACAACACAGTGGCTGCCTCGTTCTACGATGGTGAGAAGTTTGCAGCTGGAGAGCTAGCTTGATGGACCTCTCATTGGACTGCTTGCGCATTGGAAGCCTAACAGCCAATTGCCACCTTGACACCTGGTACACTGGCCAGCATGTGCTATCACAGCTGAAAAGACTGCCAGTGAGCCCAGTTGCTTAAGAACTGGCATCTGCTGCTGCTGCTTGTACATCAATTCTGACCGGTTCAATGTTACAGTAGCAGCCTATTTTACACGCCCATTTTACTGCGCATCCCTGATGCCAAGCACCTGACCATTTTCAGCCATGGACACTTTTCAGTGCACGCTGCCACATTGTGGCCAACTCGGACATGTCTGAATGGAACAGCTTTCATGTGATCCCAATGATCAAGGTAAATGCACAAGTTGAACTAGACTACTTGTAATTTATCCAAGGAAACTATATCTCTGATCTGGCAGATTTGCTCAAGAATTCTAGTACAATAGCCAACAGGGTGCAGAATAAAACATCCAGCGACTGGACCGTCTAGGATTAGATATGATCATGCCAGGTGATGCTATCGCCCAACTCAATAAGACATGACAATGTAGCAAAATTCTGAATAAATTATTGCAATACCATGCGTGTCAATAATACATGCGTTTTCTCATGCACGTCACGTTCATAAACCAAACCCCACCGGAATCCCGCAAAGTGAAGCCAACTCCATTGGCTGATAATCATTGTTACCAACAATTGCAACCTGCACGCTGGCACCTAGGGGAAATCTTTGCAATGCATATATATGCAGCTGGGTCTGAAAACATATGGATTATAAGCCAGCATGTGCCATTGACCCCAAGGATAATTCTCCTAGGAAGCCCACCCCAAGTTGCAGTGCAAGCGCCACAAAGGAAGGCCAATTGGTTGCAACTACTGCTGCTGCTCTGTGTGGCACTGGTTGTGTCCTGACCTGGTACCCAGCAGAGTTGCAAGGGTGTGTCGCTTGGGACGTGATGGGCGCAGGCGCGATGGGCTGTGTGCTGGTGGCACGTGGTGCACATGTGGGTGGTGGGCGATGGTGTGGCGGCGTGGGCGATACCAGGGTCGCCGTGCTTGTGCATCGCAAGCTGCCATTGGGCTGCATGCAGCAGGTGCAGCCTGTGGTTGCGAGCCTGGCTGGTGCCATGGTGCAGGTTGATTGCTGGTGGGGTCAGTGTGGGAAGGTGCGGTGGTAATGGTAGTGGCTGCGCACAAAGCAAGATGCGGCATTATGTTGTTGGTGCATGCTGCTACCTGGCCTTCCGTGACGGTAGGCAGGTGGCACAACTGTTGCTTTTGCATGCAGGGCTGATGCACCCCAAATTGCGGGCATTGCAAGGCGGCGTGCGCAAGGACGAGGGTGCGTTGAGATGCATTGACGGACCTCGCCCACTGCCCCGCATGCGCCAGCTGTTGCGCCAGTGCCGCTGCTGATTGCACCTGTGCAGCGCCTGCATTGGCGCCTGGAAATCCTGCGCAGGCATAGCCAGGGGGGTGGATGGTCCACCGCCTGCGAGGCCCTTTGCTTTCATGCCCACTGTGCACATGCCTGTGCCATGTATCCCCCGCAAGGCTTTGCTCCATGCCATGGGCATCACCAAGGGAGGCGCTGCTGTTGCTGTGTGCGCGCCTGGGTCCTCCAAGCATGCTTGGTAGCGACACACTGTGGCTGATGGGATGCACCTTGGGCATCCCATGGCCCAAAATTCTTCCATGGGGAAGGATGGCATCCCCGGACTTGGCAGCTTCAATTGAAGTGAGCCCTGTACCACCAATACCCTGATGAAGGGTTTTGCTGGGTTGAGAGGGAGGAGGTGCATGATTGCTGTCTTGTCCATCCACGCTGTGCGACCATCGCTTATGAGCTGATGTGTCGCCACATGAATCCTGCCCCTGGTGGGGTGTTCTGATCTGTTCCTGACAAGCACCAGTGCCCTTGCCATCCATGCTATTTGCTGCTTGCCCAATGCCCGATGCTCTCCTCAGCACCCTCAATAGCCTTCCTGTCAACCCTGGGCTTGGGTTGTCACCATGGTTGCTTAGTGCATCCACATCAACGCATTGAAGTTGAGGTGGGGCGATGCCAGAACTAAGCCCCGCATCATTGGCTGCATCTGGAACTGCATCCCAGCAGTGGTGGCTGCTCACGGCTGACACCAGGATTTTAAAATGCGCCTTCTCATGTGACTTGCTTGACTTGGCAAGCAGTGGACAATCTTCCTCTCCGTTTTGGATATTGCCAGCAGTGGGCATGTCCTGCGCCATGGCTTCCATTGATTGCCCGCACGAGGGTAGCCAGCTCTGGTACATTCCATGCAGCGCCTCAAACCCCTCACTCATGGAGTTGCAGCGGCTCATATCACACTGGGGATCATGGTACAGCTCTGACATCTCACAGTCCGAGATGTCACCATTGCCCTCAAGCTGGTATGATGCTGTACGCAGGCGGGCAGGGGAGTAACTGCTGTCGCTGGGGCTCATCTCCACATCTGAGGGCATAAAGTAGATGGAGCAGTTTGACACATCTGAGCTGCTGCCATCCATTTGCTGCCAAGGCTCCAGGAACGTGTGGTGGGCGGAGGAACCCCTCGGTGATTCAAAGAGAGGGGAGCCAAAGGAAACGCTTGGACTTGCAAACCGGCTTGCACGTGCTGGTGACGGTTGGCTGGAAAAGGTCTTGATTGGCAAACGCGTAGTTGTCCAATCACAAGCGGGTAGCTTGACCTCCATCGGCGGTGTGCAATCCATTTTGAAGCGCTCCAATCGAGCTGCAAGCTTGTCAGCAAAGCTGCCTACTCGTGTTGCTGCCACCAGGCCATCAGCCTGCACAGACCAATGCCATTTATGGATCCAGTTGTCTCTGAAACACCAGTTTTGAGATGATTGTGAAAGACCAGTCGAGCAATTCAAGAACATGTCATACATAGGCAAAAAATGTGTGAAAGACACTGATAATCAAAAGCAATAACTGCACGCTGTACCTGTGCCTGGCATTCCAGCCAATTGTGTTGCTGCAGCTGGCTGATGGTAGGCCTGTGGAGTGGGTCCTTGCACAATGCCTGGCGCATGAAATCCACAGCACGAGACGACAGGTGGGCGGGGTACCATGGCTCCGCCTCACATATCCGCGTAAATGTTGCCTCCCTGTGGAAATTGTACCCAGGGTCTAAGAAAGGATAGCAGATGAAGGAGTAGGGCCTGTGCCTGCCACATGGATTGTGTACTTGTTGCAGACAGACAAGTCTTACAATTTGAATCGTGGAGTTACTCCACACTAAACCCAGGCACACAAGGCAGCAGCACACACTGAACATGACTTGCACAGGCAGTACCTTGTTCCAGCTTCAAATGGTGGCATTCCCACCAGCAGCTCGTACACCATCACGCCAACCATCCACACATCACAAGCGCCCAGAGCAGCATTGCAAGCATGAGTGGGGGCGCTGATGGCTTCAGGGGATGTGTAGTCTAGGGTACCAACACTGGAGCATGGCTGGTAGCCACCTGCTGCAGCTGCCAACCCAAAGTCACTCAGGCTGTAGGTGTGGGGCCTGACCATCAGCACATTCTCTGGCTTGATGTCGCAGTGCACGAGTCCCTGCAAGTGTTTAGGATCAATGGTCAGTTTAGGGCTTTTTTGTAATTGCATGCTTGTTGGTGGGCGCGTATGCAAGTGAAGGAGGGGCATGTGTTGCACGCATGTGGGCAAATCATGAGCAAGCCCAGTGCAATGAAGAAGGCAAGCCACATATGGCCTGGGCACGCATACATGCATACATACACATGACCATCAATTGTGCTCTTGTGTTCCATGACAGGGGCTCATGCAGACTAATGGTGCATTTGCACATGCAGGCAGTGGAGCAGCGCTGCATGAACGCAGATAAATTCAGCTTGCAGCGCTCTCAACCCACCTGAGTGTGAACATATGCAACCGCTGACAGCAGAGCTGGGAGCACGCTGCTGCGCACATATCCCTCAGGTAGGCACCCTCCTTGCTGGGCGCAGTAGCTGAACAGGTCTCCGTGCTCTGCTAGCTCCATAAGCAAGTAGATGTTCTGCCCATCCTCGAAGGAGCCGTACAGCTTGGCGATGTTGTCGTGGTCAGATAGCTGGGTATGTATCTCAACCTCCCGGATCACCTGTGCAGCCAGTGCCTGTGGTCAGCGTTTTGACAAGTACTGGCAAATGGGTTGCTAGTTGGCATGGCCAGTAAGCTCAAGGTATCACTAGCAATAGGTGCACTAAGACTGACCTGTCTCAGTGTTGAGCTTGACAAGCCCTGCTTGTCGTAAACCTTCAGTGCCAGCGGCTTATCAAAGAGGGGGGAGTTGCACTCATACACACGAGAGAGGTAGCCTTCCCCAATGCTCTTCACGATTTCCAGGCGCTGTAGGTCCCTATCCAGGCACAGCAATACACAAGCGTCAGAACACAGGGTACACCCACCTGCAACTTTGCATGCGTGACACAGCAACCCAGTATGCAAGCGGCCGTCCCGCAGACAAAAGGAATGCAGTGGGAGGGAGAACGTTTGTCATTGTTGAGAAAAAAGGCCTTACCAAGTACTCGAGCAGTCAGAAAGAGGCTTGGGACACCAGGGTGTGTGGAGGAGTGGGGTGGCCATGACGGACTCCCCTCCCACCGCAGGCTAGCCCCTTGCTGACCTACGCAGCAACCAAAGGCACGCACATATACAGTAATAGCATAAGGTACCACGTGCAGCAGCTGTTTCTCTTGATTGACCTAGCATGCTTTGTGCAACTGGCACACAACGGACAGCACCGTTTTGCCGTTTGGCTGTGCGGCAGTCCCGGTGGCAAGCAGGGAGACAATGGGAGCAGTACCTGCAGGCCCCGCTGCGCCCAAGTGCAAGCTATCGTTCCTCGTTGTCTTCTGCCGCTCTGCAAGCCGTTGTGGTCATGTGAACAACAAGTTGTAGCCCAAGTTTGTGCATGCACCCACTTGGGACCCACGATAACGCTCTTATCGCGGCCGCGCTGTTGAGGCCATTCCGCAAAGGTGGATCACACCGGGATCAACATTGTTAGCATCAGCTAACAATATGAAGGTGAAGAAAACTCTTGGTATACCAAGTTAGCGATACTCCCTCATGCATGCAAAACTTTCAAGGCCGCGGCCACAGAAAAAGGGTGTGGCAGAATCATACCCTTTTCGTGAAATGTCGGCTTCCCCCCGCTAAGTTTCGACCTGCAAATTTCAAATGCAGCCAGCATTTTTGCACCCATTTTCGGCCAATGGGTGGTCCCTCGTCAGCCAGACAAGGGAGTTGGGCAATTTCAGTCCAACTTCGTGTGAACGTTTAAAGCTGAGGCTCCGTTGTTTTCACTTCAAAACTGGCCTCACATGTACGTTACAAACTTCCTATCGCTGGCTTTCCTGTTCCCAAGCACTTGCCTTCACCTATTGCGCGCACTTTTCCTACATGCTACCCTATCAGAGGGCACCACTCGTTTGAACTGACCGCGAAGGGTGGTCGAAACCATGGCTGGTATGACTCTGCTCGGGGTGTCCCGTGCACCGATGGCGCTTGCCAAAAGCAGAATCACGTCCAAACCGCATTTGGGCAGTGCCGTGAGGCTTGCGGCAGGCAGCATTCGCAGACCAGCGCTGTGCGCGAGACTTCGAAACGGCAGGACCCTCATTTCAAACACCTACAATCCAGAGAAAACCTCTGTGGCCAAGGCGACAACGTACAAGGTGAGGCCCTTTGACCAGGTGTTGTTGCTGCACCACCCTGTGTGAACTTGCTCCTTACTCATATGTGCACTGCAGGGTTCTGACGACCCATACCTCCAGTCCTTCCTGCGGACGTTCCTCCTGGGTCTGGGCACGGGGGCGCTGTTCGAGTCAGCACATGTGGCGATGGAGGTATGCTGAGCTGTATTGGGTAGAATATGCTGTCTGTAAGTCAAGCGTGCAATTGGATTGGCTTGTAATGGCAGTGGGTTCCATTCAACTGGGCAGTAGGGTCTTGGATTTGACGGTCTCACTTCCCCCATGCATGTCAAGACGATGGGCGGGATCTACCCTCTAGTCGGAGGTTATACCGCTTTCCTCGTTGTTACTGTCTTTGTAAAGCCTTGTTTGAGGAGTTGTTGTGATTCCGGGCCTGCAGTTGTGGCGTTTGTGGCCACAGTGACTCGTCCGCTGCCCGGCAAGATGTCACCTCCGTTGTTGCCCTAATTTGTCATCCCTGTATTGGCTGCAGGTGGCCGGACTGGTGGGAGAGATGGGTTTCTGGCAGATCTTTCAAGAGATCCCAAAGCTCGCGGACCAGTTCGCGCCATTGTTCGTGGTGGATCATGTTGCAGCAGTGTAAGTGCGCCTCGCCTACTCACTGGCTACCACATGTTGCATACCCCTTCTTTGCTTGCGGAACTGATGTGGAGTCCTTTGTTGCGCAGTGGAAGCTGGCTGCTCTTCTACATCATCGAGGCTGTGGCGATCTACTCCGTCCTCCAGAAGTACCCAAACATCGCAGAGCAAACGGTAAGTGGGCTGACTGGCACTGGCACTGGCACCTAAGCCCTTGCAATTCCGTTGGCATATGCGTGCGAGCAGGCAGTGTGGTGTGCTGTCAGCCAACAGCGTTGATTTTAGGCGAGCAGCATGATTGTAGGAAGCATACCCTGCCTTTCCTGTTTCACTGACCAGTTGCTTGTTCTTGCCTCAGGTGGCTCTGAAGAACATGGTGACCCTGCCAAAAAAGATGATTCCCATCCGACTGGAGCCCCTTGCGGATTTCTTCCTCAGCAAGGCCCAGCCGCTGCTTGGGCGATCCTCCTCCCCATCTGACAACATGACAGTCGCCGCATTTGTGGACGGCTCTGCAGGTGATTTTTACATCTTTTTTTTCAGACTTGAACAACATTATTCCACGTTTCAGGCCTCACCTCACTCGCTTTCTGGTCGCAGATACCATTGTGAGGCCAGAGACAACAACACTGCCAGGATTCGGCACCGCAGCTCTCCCATCGCCCAGAACCAAGACAATCCCCAGCAGGGAAGGGAAGAAAGCTCCAGTGGGCCCACCCAAGCCCCCAGCAGAGGAGTATGACCCCAACAGGGGCCTGGTGGCCCAGCGCACCAAGGAGTTGGCCCAGCGGCGAATGTACCTCAAGAACATGTGGTATGCTGCAGGTACGGCCAGGTCACAATGTCCCCCTTGAGTGGCACCCCTGCGTGCACGATCGCAGTATTTCAAATGCTTGACTATAGCAGCATGTCAGCTGCATGCCATGTGTTGTCATAATTTGCTATCAGGGCTCCGGCATCCATTGTGTCCCGCTGTCTTACCTTGCCTAGGCTGAATCGGCGCCGCCAGTGGCTCATGTACGTGCACACTGCCCCCTGCACCACCTGTGTACTCCAGTAGCTTGCATGCCAAGTACAGTAGCTGACACCCCCTCTCCTTCCTCCTGCGCAGGCCTATCGCAGGACGTGACCACCAAGCCCCACAAGGTGGAGATGCTGGGCCACCAGCTGGTGCTGTTCCGTGGGGATGATGGCCAGGTGCACTGCCTGAATGACGCCTGCCAGCACAGAGGCGCCCCCCTGTCCAAGGGCTGGGTGGAGAAGAAGCAGGGCCACACATGCGTGGTGTGCCCCTACCATGGCTGGGCGTTTGATGGCGAGGGGCGGGTGCAGGATGTGCCCAGTGCAGAGGACAAGCGCTGGCCTGAGAGGGCTGTGGCAGAGGCATACGAGGTGCGTCGCATTGACAATGGTGTACAGTAATCTACATACGTTCCAGCAGTTCAGGCAGAGTAGCACAGTGAATTGGCATGCATGCATGTCAAAACACGCCTTGAGTCAATGTGAGGCGTCATCACCTGTGCACCACTTTTTGGCTTCGTATTTGTACGTTAAAAGTACGCATTTGGTGCCAAAGCTGCTAGTCTGATGGCTGTCGTTATGTGCGTGCAACAGGTGGTGGAGCAGGGTGGCTTCATCTGGCTGTGGTACGGCCCCAAGACCCTGCCCATGGAGGAGCGGCCACCCATCCCATTTGTGCCGGAGCTGGTGGACCCCGACTGGAAGGCAGTGTATGGCGAGATCGAGTTCGACTGCGGGCACTGGTCCGTGTTTGAGAACGCCATTGACATGGCGCACATCCACTACCTCCACGAGGGCAGGTGAGGTGCAATTGTCAGGCTGCAATCAAGTATGGTTGGCTTTGAATGAATGATTTTGCCATGAGCATGCAGTGAAGCAGTCATCAATGCTGCACCATGTTGTAGTTGCTATTTGTACCATGCAAATGCTACATGTACCTTGCTGCAACTCAGTTGTGCTCAGCCAAACATAAAGGTTGTACGGCATGATGCGTTCATGTACTTGATTAATATTTCTTGCCCTTGGTTTTACAGCTTTGGAAACCAGGATCAGCCAGAGATTCGCAACATGGTCTGCACCAGGGATGCCTTCAGCGTCACATGCCAGTTCAGCCTGACCAACAAGCCTGTCAATGCCATGTGGGAGTGGACCAAGACACCAAAGGTGGATGTCACTGCCCAGGCCTTCCTCCCCAGCACGTCTGTCATCAGCTTCACCCTTGGGTCCGGCCTGTCCTTCACCACGTTTGTCAACACTGTGCCCGTGAACGAGAAGCGCACGGTAAACAGGTGAGCACACCTCCAGTCTACTGTTCATAATGGGAGCACTTGGTTCAAGAAATCTGCTCAATATCAGCACAGGTAGCCAACTTGGGCTGTCTGGTGAACTGATTCAACATGTGTATGCTGTTAACAGCAATTAGTATGACTGTGACATGGGCTGTTAAGTATGATGGGCGGTTATTGTATTTTTGCCCATGACGGTGGCTGGCTTTGAATTCATACAGGATACGTTGCATAAGTTATGCTGTATGAATTCAAAGCCAGCCACCGTCATGGCTGGCTCGAATTTCCCTGAACTTTGCGACGGGATAGAATGGGGAGCACGAAAGTGCGGTAAGCGGCACGACTGGTTGGCCACCATCTGCCACACTGGAAACAGTGTCAGTT